>CM060117.1:29484147-29870830 GCA_030522415.1 Channallabes apus
AAATCTGATTTTTAAATTATTATTATTATTATTATTATTATTATTATTATTATTATGTACAAAGCTGAGAGCTCAGATATATTTAAAGAATCCTGGAGGATTAGTCTGTTTTAAACTGTATATCTACTAAGTGATAGTCTGTAAGTTTGTATATTGATTGTTGAATGTTAAAAACGTTCACATTTATTCTTTTATAGATTTTTTTTTTCCTCCAGCAGTGATGACGTCGTGAAACAGCCGTAATGCTGCGCCTGATAAAACCTTGGGAATTCAGATCCATAATGTAAACATGTAACATCTGAACTCTTCCCCTTTCTTGAATTGTACATCTTCAAACTCTTTAAAACACACTGTTTTTTGTGTGTGTGTGTGTGTGTTTGAATTTTCTTTTCGGAGAGACTTTTATAAGGTGATTTTCTTTGTAATCCTTCCAGCGGTCTTAACTCTAACCCTTTAACTTCTTTTCTCTTTGGCTTCAGTCTGACTCTGACTTGATTCTCTTTAAAGACTGAGGACGCCTTGACACCCCGGTTTGGTCTTGAAGGTTTACAGCGTCTATAAGCTTTATACAGAATTCTTAAACTCGCTGTAATGCGATTAACACAGATTTGCAAAGAATATCAAGCAAGTGTTTAACCGACATCTCAAGTCTTGTTATTGTAGATGGAGCGTGATCGTGATATCCAGCGGTATTGGATGGAGCGTGATCGTGATATCCAAAAGTCATGACTTCAAAGAAAAAAAAAAACTTTTTTTTTTATTCTCCATATAAGCCCATGCTACACTAATGCACTTATCCCAGCTTTTCACTGGAGTTTTCTCAAGTTTTCTCAGCATTTGAAACGCTGGCCTCCCAGGAACTCCTTTAGCACCCCAAAAATGTGGAAATGTCTTGGAGCGAAGTCAATAACTCCCACAAACAGATGCGTCTCTTCCACAACAAAACACAGGAATGATTTCGGTGGGCTCAGAGCCACTTCGGCCTGGATCGTCATTTACTTTGAAATGATTCAAATGTTTTACGGCGAAGAGTCTCATGTCAATCAGTCTTACACCTTCAATCACAACAAATTTCACCATCACAAGTCCCGGGTTGACTCGAACGCCACGCATTTATGACAGCACACTAAGATTATTTCTTTCGCATATCCCAGCTTGTTAGAGACCTGAGATCGGAGCACGGAGTCAGAGAGGTTACAGCACCCCCTAGTGCGGAGCTGGTTAAAGGACATCTGTCGAGGGTCCAACAGTGACAGCTTGCAGCGCTGAGGCTTGAACCACTGACCTTCTAATCCTTACTCATTTGACGCACTACCGCCTCCAGCACTACTGTAGATTCATCGTTGCATTCTGACCAGCTGACTGCTGTAATTCAACCTGTTAGTAGAAATCCCATAGTACTATACACATCAACACCATCGCAGAATCAGACTCGATTCATGAATGATTAGTCTTAAACAGCGACTCCATGTAAGACGATAACTCTATCGAACAAGGTCGGATTTAGTTTTTCAGCACTGATCACTCGATCAGTCATTCTCTATGGTGCGACAACTGCATATGCTGGACAACCTACTGTACTGTATGAAAATCTCTAGACCTTAATTAAAAATGGTCTGAATGGTACAGTATCTTGTAGATCTGATGCCCCAAAACAGATGGAACTGCACAGGAATGGAGCAAGTAGAAGAAGAAACCATAAGAAGATACCATGGATGGGTTGGCCATTCGTATCCCAGACGTTTCCAGATAATCCCTTCTCTAGAATATCGAAGGCAAGAGTAAAACAGGACGACCATGGAATCTTTGGTGCAAGTTGACATCGAGAAGACCTCTCGGTGCAGGATCGGAATGGCTGGCAGACGCAAGCTCCAGGAGGAGGACGATAAATGAATGTCTTGTACAAGCTCGCCTCTAGCAGGAGTCGTCCTCTATCATCATTGGACAAGCGAGCCAAAATGTTGTCCTGCTTTTCAGGGAACACAATCCCACTGGACATGGACAAGCAGGGAGATGTTGATGCGCCATCACTTCCTGATTCACGATGTTTGATGGATAAATTGTGTTGAGTTGAGCGCAACAAAGACTTTTTCAGCACGTCATCTACAGTACCAGCTGCGTTTATCCTTCAACTCGGTCATGAAGAAAAGTTTAAAGCATTTTTCTCCTCCAACATCTGTAGTGTATTAGTGATTCCCACATGCTTCCCTGCGAGGGGAAAAAGTTTAGAAATCGGAGCACACATTTTTTCGAGAAGTAGCAGTTGGAGCGGCGATTAACCTTTTTTTACCGCCTTTTCATTAATATTAATTAATATTAGCTAGGCGGCGCGGTGGTGTAGTGGTTAGCACTGTCGCCTTGCACCTCCAGGGTCCGGGTTCGATTCCCCTGCCAGGCTCGATTCCCATCTCTGTGTGCATGGAGTTTGCCTGTTGCATGCTTGGTGGGTTTCCTCCGGGTACTCCGGTTTCCTCCCACAGTCCAAAGATATGCAGATTAGGCTAATTGGCGTTCCCAAATTGACCATAGTGTGTGAATGAGTGAGTGTGTGTGTGTGTGTGCTCTGCGATGGATTGGCACGCTGTCCAGTGTGTTCTCTGCCTCGTGCCCTGAGTCTCCTGGGATAGGCTCCAGGTCCCCGCGACCCTAAATACAGGATAAAGTGGTATAGAAGATGAATGAATGAATAATATTAGCTATATTTATGTGAGAAATATTCCTTAGAACATTTTCCCGTATACCTCTGATTAAAAACAATGTTGAAATTATGCTCCAAATCGACCAGATGTTGGTTTTTGTAATGCATTTAGGGATAACATACTTAGGTGTAAATATTTCAATTCAGATTATAAAACAGGGTGTTCCTAGTCGTACGCCTTCCCCAAGAACATTTAAGTACGCAAAGAATCCGGTCTAGAAACAGCTGTAATTCGACTCCCTCCCATTATGTACTGTATGAGCTCGAGTTTTTCCAGTACAGTAGAGAGAAACATCGAAATGTTTCCCTGTCAAATGTTAAGGCTGTTCAACTGTTCCATAAGGCGTATTTGTTCACAGAGGTTTGCGCCGTCTGAAATCCTCTGAAACCTTATTGTAAGGATAAAGTTATTGACCGAAGCAGACGCCGAACAAACCAGGACTTACTGGATGTGCATTTCTGCGATACTCCATCTGACGGAAACCTTAAGCTGTAAGTGCTGAGGTGGTCTCGCTCTCTCTCTCAGATCTGTTTAGCGATTCAGTCCATCCTAATGTGTTTGGGTGGACGAGGCGGGACGAGACACTCTGGAGCTCAGAGGGAATCGAGGGTGTAAATTACTCGATCGCATCGGGGAAATCGGTAATGAATCTGTATTCAGGATGAACGTCCAAGCAATGTACAGACTTGTTATTATTTCGAATCAAATCATTAAGCATGAAATTTTACCCTATTAATTAATAATGGATCGGATACGGGATAAACAGAAAGAGCTGCTTTTCCTTTCGAACTCTAATTGAGAAATGTCTGGTCTGATCCACATCAGAGGTGATGAGTTGTACAGTATCTCGCACCTGCAGTCTGAATAATGTTCCGAGTCTCAGCACTTGGCTTCCTCCGACAGAACAGACGGCGAGAGGCTGGGAGGTGGGGGGTTGGGGGGGGGGACGAGGAAAAAAAATGGAGTGAATTTAGGTCATCATCGGCGAAAGCTGGCTTCACATCTCTTTCCAAACCCAACTGCTGCTCCGTGCTGCCACGCTGCATGTGTCCGCCATTAGAGGGAGATAAAAACCAAAAACTGAACTGAGCTGACAGACAGGAAACCCCTTATTGTCCACACACACACACACACACACACCCTTGTTATTCATCAGCTTGACTTTGCAGTATTTGTCATAATCTACAGTACAAGCTGGTAGCAACGTTAATAAAAAACGAAAAAGATTCATCGTTCCTTCCTCACTATGTCTCATCACGCCAACACATTTGTTGAATCCTTGATCCGGATTGGTCGACAAAATATGTTGATTCATTTCCTGTTACTTTATGCCTTGGACAAGATTTTCAGCCACAAGGTAGATATTTACATAAGTGACGGGAATCACGATACGATATTATCGTGATTAAGTGCCAAGTCGATTTGTATTGTGATATCCTGATCCGATAAATTATTTTAAATAGAAAATTGGAAACAAACTTATCAAATCATTTGCTACTACAACACATGATGCTGTGATCCTGCCAAAGAGTGAATAGTTTAGAGTGCACCACCTGTAGGATTTTAGAGGAACTGCACGAGAATCGCCATCTGAACTATTTTTTATGTGGATTTACAGCCGCACTGGTCAATGAAATGTTTATGCACATAATCAACATCTCTGATGCTTTCAAAATTAACTGAAGAGTGCACGAGCCATTCCTTAAGTCCCGGATGTGATTCCGGCAAACGCTTCAGCAAAGACTTCGTTTGTCTTTGGTCAAGTGACTCTCAGGGAACCGACACGTCCCTTGAAGCGAGGCCTTATTTGGACATGCCCCCTTATGTTCATTACAAGTTTTGGAGCTTCTGTGTCACAGTACCATTGCTACTTGTATAGTAAATAGATAAAAATGTATATAATGTGATGTTTATTAATAGATATCTAATTATGGTCCATCCATCCATCCCATCTAGGAACCACTGTAGTCCAACTAGGGACCGTGGAGGCCAGTGGGTACCGTTGTATTTATTTCCATTTAGTACGACCGTCCTAAATTGCCCGTAGTGTGTGATTGGGTGTGTGAGTGTGTGTATGTGTGCGTGCCCTGCGATGGATTGGCACCCTGTCCAGGGTTTACCCCGCCTAGTGCCCGAAGTCTCCTGGGATAGGCTCCAGGTCCCCCGCGACCCTGAACACAGGATTAAGCGGTATAGAAAATGAATGAATGAATGAATAGTACGACCGTGTTAGGACCTTCGGTCAACATTCACACACTCTGCGCAATTTAGAAACACTAATTAGCCAAATCGGCATATCTTTGGACTGTGGGAGGAAACCGGAGTACCCTGAGGAAACCCACATAGACCCGATGCAGGGGTTTTAATTGCTGTGCTTTAATTTTATAAGATTTTATATTTTACGGTTGTACACCAGGTATACAAATATTGTACAGTATAGTATATAAGGCACTGTATATATAATACTGTATATATAATACAGTGGTGTGAAAAACTATTTGCCCCCCTCCTGATTTCTTATTCTTTTGCATGTTTGTCACACAAAATGTTTCTGATTATCAAACACATTTAACTATTAGTCAAAGATAACACAAGTAAACACAAAATGCAGTTTTTAAATGAGGGGTTTTATTATTTAGGGAGAAAAAAAATCCAAACCTACATGGCCCTGTGTGAAAAAGTAATTGCCCCCTGAACCTAATAACTGGTTGGGCCACCCTTAGCAGCAATAACTGCAATCAAGCGTTTGGGATAACTTGCAACGAGTCTTTTACAGCGCTCTGGAGGAATTTTGGCCCACTCATCTTTGCAGAATTGTTGTAATTCAGCTTTATTTGAGGGTTTTCTAGCATGAACCCCTTTTTTAAGGTCATGCCACAACATCTCAATAGGATTCAGGTCAGGACTTTGACTAGGCCACTCCAAAGTCTTCATTTTGTTTTTCTTCAGCCATTCAGAGGTGGATTTGCTGGTGTGTTTTGGGTCATTGTCCTGTTGCAGCACCCAAGATCGCTTCAGCTTCAGCCGGACATTCTCCTTCAGGATTTTTTGGTAGACAGTTGAATTCATGGTTCCATCTATCACAGCAAGCCTTCCAGGTCCTGAAGCAGCAAAACAACCCCAGACCATCACACTACCACCACCATATTTTACTGTTGGTATGATGTTCTTTCTCTGAAATGCTGTGTTACTTTTACACCAGATGTAACGGGACACGCACCTTCCAAAAAGTTCAACTTTTGTCACAAGGTATTTTCCCAAAAGTCTTGGCAATCATTGAGATGTTTTTTAGCAAAATTGAGACGAGCCTTAATGTTCTTTTTGCTTAAAAGTGGTTTGCGTCTTGGAAACCTGCCATGCAGGCCGTTTTTGCCCAGTCTCTTTCTTATGGTGGAGTCGTGAACACTGACCTTAATTGAGGCAAGTGAGGCCTGCAGTTCTTTAGATGTTGTCCTGGGGTCTTTTGTGGCCTCTCGGATGAGTCGTCTCTGCGCTCTTGGGGTAATTTTGGTCGGCCGGTCACTCCTGGGAAGGTTCACCACTGTTCCATGTTTTTGCCATTTGTGGATAATGGCTCTCACTGTGGTTCGCTGGAGTCCCAAAGCTTTAGAAATGGCTTTATAACCTTTACCAGACTGATAGATCTCAATTACTTTTGTTCTCATTTGTTCCTGAATTTCTTTGGATCTTGGCATGATGTCTAGCTTTTGAGGTGCTTTTGGTCTACTTCTCTGTGTCAGGTAGCTCCTATTTAAGTGATTTCTTGATTGAATCAGGTGTGGCAGTAATCAGGCCTGGGGGTGACTACAGAAATTGAACTCAGGTGTGATAAACCACAGTTAAGTTATTTTTTAACAAGGGGGGCAATCACTTTTTCACACAGGGCCATGTAGATTTGGAGGTTTTTTTCTCCCTTAATAATGTAAACCTTCATTTAAAAACTGCATTTTGTGTTCAATTATGTTATCTTTGACTAATAGTTAACGGTTTTTGATGAGCAGAAACATTTAAGTGTGACAAACATGCAAAAGAATAAGAAATCAGGAAGGGGGCAAATAGTTTTTCACACCATTGTATATATTTCATATCGTATTTTCCCATAGGAAATAATGTAAATGCAGATAATCCTAAATATATTACCAATATTACCATTATCCAACACTATAATCATATTTCTGCATAAGAAAAACGATCAAACCATTTAGAACGACATGACGTCAAATATGAAATAAATAGACATTAAATCTCACTTAACCTTCATTTATGGTTGGCACCGGCTGCTTTAAGAACCAAACTGAAAGTGGCTCAGTTTTGTTCTTTCTATCGTCCTGAATAACATTCTTAGGACTCATGGTGCTACGTCTTCACTAAATCTTGCACTAAATGCAAAAAAGTCGCTCGTCGCTTGTATACCGAGGCAAATTTCTTGTGAAATTAAGGGGAAAATTCGCAAAGCTGAGCATTTGTACTGTATGCCGAGGCACGGCTGTATGTTCCTTTGCTATAAAGTATGAAACCATCGCTTTGTTCAAGGGGAGATCCGTTACTGATTAGTGAACACAACGTGCGAGTTCAGCAGATGGCCCGAGTTCAATCCAGGATCCACGCTGCTGAACACTGACGGTGATAAATGCCTGTTGTTTCGCAGATGATAATATTTTACTCGCCGTGTACACCAGCCATGACTTCTGCCTGCCAGTAACCTCGAATCAAAAGGGTCTCTTACTACTTTCTCCAGCTGAAACTGCTGACTCATCGGCGTCCATGGGGAGAAAAAGAAAAAGAAGAAAGGTTGCTGTTTTGAGCTTGTTTAGAGCGACAGAGAGGAAGTGAAGGAGGAGAGGTGGGACGCGTGAGAAATCGCAGAGGAATCGAGCTTGGCTAATTTTAGCACCCGTACACGTCGGAGGAGGTTTACATAAGAGACACAGGAATGCGAGTGAACCAAGAAGCCGAAACATGGAGAAACTTCTCGTGCGCTCTCGTACTGGTAGAACCTCAGGATGCAGCATGCTGAGATCCGGATGCTGTTTCGCTATTTAGAAAAATGCAGTTTGTTGTGTCGTAGAGGAGCAGTAAAGCATAAAGGAGTCCTCACCCATGAAGACTAGTGGTGAAAAAGTTGGAGCTATGCTGCTGACAAATGTAACACTTGAGATTCCTTCCAAAAATTTTACATAAACGTCTCCATCATATGAACAACTACGCATGAAGAGTTCATGACTTTCATTCAACCTGACACGAGTATTACTAAAAAAAAAAAAAAAAAAAAAAAAAAACATAAATAAATAAATAAATAAAAAAACATAATTGACAATCAGAGACGTAAGCCTAGTGGCTGAGCAAAATAGCAGCTGCGATGAACAAAATTATAGGAAAATGTCTAGCTGTACCAAAGTGGTAAAGGAGGCTGTTGATCGATAGGAGACTGAAATTTTTGCATTGTTTTTAATACTCAATCTCTGTGATTTAAACGGTTTCCATGTTCCGATCTGCTCCCAGTTTTTCTTTTTATTAATAATGAACCAGCATATTATTGATACTAAATTGCATATTTATGCAACCAGAAACACAACAGCAGGGAGATTCATCCATTTTGACAGAAGTGTTTGAGAATAGTTCTAACAAAATAAATCAAAACAATGTTGCCTTTTTTTTTTTTTTTTTTTTGCTTTTGTGCCATTTTAACACCCTTTGACTTGCAATAAGGCGGCAGAGTGGTGTAGTGGTTAGCCTTGCACCTTCATGGTCTGGGTTTGATTCCCGCCTCGGGGGCTGTGAGCTTGGAGTTTTGCATGTTCTCCCTGTGCTTGGTGTGCTTCCTCCAGATACTCCAGTTTCCTCCCACAGTCCAAAGACATGCAGATTAGGCTAATCATTATTCCCACTTTCCCCATTGTGTGTGAATAAGCATGTGAGTATGTGTGTGTTCGCCATGTGATGGATTGGCACCCCATCTACTGTATGGTGTACGCTGCCTCGCGCCCCTAGTCTCCTGGGATAGACTCCAGAACCCTGTGATGCTGTATGCAGAATAAAGTGCATACAAAATAATCGCTATAAAAATATCCATTACAACATAATTTTATGAACAGAAGTTAATTAACTTTTTCCAGGACTTACTGTATATCTGCCCGATATTAACATGCACCCCCGCCTAGTGCCCGAAGTCTCCTGGGATAGGCTCCAGGTCCCCCGCGACCCTGAACACAGGATTAAGCGGTATAGAAAATGAATGAATGAATGAATGAATTAACATGCACCATAAAGCAAATCAATGAGTTAAAGCGATGTTATGAACAGTTTTGTGGTGGATTTAATAATCTACCTTAAAATAAGGCTACTAATAAGCTATTTGCTCAATGCAAACAAACACCTGCACCAATACAGGTCCTTCTCAAAAAATTAGCATATTGTGATAAAGTTTATTATTTTCTGTAATGTACTGATAAACATTAGACTTTCATATATTTTAGATTCATTACACACAAACTGAAGTAGTTCAAGCCTTTTATTGTTTTAATATTGATGATTGTGGCATACAGCTCATGAAAACCCAAAATCTCAAATAATTAGCATATTTCATCCGACCAATAAAAGAAAAGTGTTTTTAATACAAAAAAAGTCAACCTTCAAATAATTATGTTCAGTTATGCACTCAATACTTGGTCGGGAATCCTTTTGCAGATTCTTGTGTCTTGTGTCTTTCAACTTTCTCTTCACAATATCCCACAGATTCTCTATGGGGTTCAGGTCAGGAGAGTTGGCAGCAGATGGAAGCATGAAGTGCTCCAAAATCTCCTGATAGCTAGCTGCATTGACCCTGCCCTTAATAAAACACAGTGGACCAACACCAGCAGCTGACATGGCACCCCAGACCATCACTGACTGTGGGTACTTGACACTGGACTTCAGGCATTTTGGCATTTCCCTCTCCCCAGTCGTCCTCCAGACTCTGGCACCTTGATTTCCGAATGACGTGCAAAATTTGCAACCTGCAGCCCATTTCCTGCACACGCCTGTACACGGTGGCTCTGGATGTTTCTACTCCAGACTCAGTCCACTGCTTCCGCAGGTCCCCCAAGGTCTGGAATCGGTCCTTCTCCACAATCTTCCTCAGGGCCCGGTCACCTCTTCTCGTTGTGCAGCGTTTTCTGCCACACTTTTTCCTTCCCACAGACTTCCCACTGAGGTGCCTTGATACAGCACTCTGGGAACAGCCTATTCGTTCAGAAATTTCTTTCTGTGTCTTACCCTCTTGCTTGAGGGTGTCAATGATGGCCTTCTGGACAGCTGTCAGGTCGGCAGTCTTACCCATGATTGCGGTTTTGAGTAATGAACCAGGCTGGGAGTTTTTAAAAGCCTCAGGAATCTTTTGCAGGTGTTTAGAGTTAATTAGTTGATTCAGATGATTAGGTTAATAGCTCGTTTAGAGAATCTTTCATTGCTAATTTTTTGAGATAGGGATTTTGGGTTTTCATGAGCTGTATGCCACAATCATCAATATTAAAACAATAAAAGGCTTGAACTACTTCAGTTGTGTGTAATGAATCTAAAATATATGAAAGTCTAATGTTTATCAGTACATTACAGAAAATAATTAACTTTATCACAATATGCTAATTTTTTGAAAAGGACCTGTAGATATTACAGTTAAACATCTGGACTGTTCCAGAAACCTGCTTGTAATAAATCACGCACAAATCAAAGCGAATTTCCACAAAAGAAATAATGGAAACTCAGATGATTTGTTCCACAACCAAAAAATATTCATATAAAAATAATTAATACAAAATTACAAAATTAATACAAAAGTAATTGATACAAAAGTAAAAATAAAACAAATTAACCTGCACTTTACCTTTGAAAAGAATCATGGCTTTTGTAAGAGAGGAGAGGAGGAGGGGCTAATGTGTAGGATGACTTTTTCATACACACACACACACACACACTGTTCTCTGACAGAGAGTCTCTGTCAGCAAACCTCTTTAACAAGCAACCTCTCTAATGTCACTTGCTTTTGCCTCTGCACGCATGCACAGTAATACTGAGCATGGGAGATAATTACCCATAATCCCAAAGCTCAAGACAGAAAAGAATCGTTTGCTCAGGTGTGATCACGTGACGCTCGGCAGACAAAGCGCATGCATACTACAGTACTCAAGACCTCACTTGTTTATCATGATAAAACTTATATTACAAATTTGCTCGTCTTGCAAAACGCTCGCAATCCAAGGTTCCAATGTAATTAGAAAATCTAAACGAAATATTTTTACTGGGACCATATTTTGACGGGTAAAAGTGAATTGTAACACGCTGCAGTTGCTTTAAGACAAAATGTCATTTTTTTATCTACTTTTTCGATTTCTCATCTGTGATTCGCTCTCTGATTACCGAACAGGGAGGGCACCTGGCTGATGATGAAAGAAGTACAACTTCTAAGTAAACATGACCTTCAGTAAGATACTCAACCATACAAAATGTTATTTCTTTGTATTAATAAGTTATTACTAAGACAGACATGTACTGTACATGGGCTTCAACATGAAATAATACTTTTTATATCTCTGATTACATTAAAGCTGATCAGATTATTTTTAACTGTAACCTTTTAACAATTTTTACCTTTAAAATAGTTTTAAATTTTTTTTGCAAACATTACAATTGATATCTATTAATTAGATCAATCCGATCAGTAAATTAATTAATAAATAATCAAGACCCACAGGTGTAAAGAGGAAATAATTGTAATAGAGACAATAAGAGAATTATACAGTTTGTCAGCAGGATCAGTAAGAAAACATGTTTCATTCCACACATCCCCCTCCAGTGTTTCCAGCTTCCCGTGTAAAGTGTTTTCCTTCTTATTTTGTGAACACTCTTCCCAAACCCTATTCACGCACCCGCCTGGACACTCCTCTACCTCACAAAAGGGCAGCATGAGATCATTGCTAATCAGTAGCTCAGCCTCCCTACGTGGGGTACCGCCGAACAATAGCATGCTCTGACAGCTTGAATTGAAACACTCAGCCGCCCTCCCCCGAGTTGTTCCACTTCCTGTGAATTAATAACATCTTCTATTTCTGGCCTCAGCAAGGAAAAGCAAGCACTCGGTTTAGTCCGTGCCATTTAAACTGTCGTATGAAGCAGGGCTATTAATACTGTACACCTACCTGCATAAAGGCTTTGAGTAGAGCTAGCGCTGAGGAATTGCATATGCTCTCATACATTGTGGTTATGAATTAATGTGGCTAATGAATAAACATTAACAATCATGTTGTCACGGCCACAACATGGATTACACTAGATCTAATACAGATATTATTTGAAAGGCAGTGTGTCTTATCTGTGTATGTGTGTTAAAACATTAACGATTTAAATAAAATTTGTATTAATTTATTTTACATATTTAGATCTTACGGTAACCATCAGAACAAAAGTATATACATCAGCAATTTGCCAACAATTGCAATAACAGCAATAAACATCATACTTTTACCAGTAGAGTTGTAAATCATATGGCGACTGATGATTTGATTTGATCTAAAGCAGCTGTATTTCTTACACCTTGTAAAATAATAAAAACCACCATTGAAATGTTGTGTAACTTTATTATTGTTATTGATTGTTTTATTGTCATACTGTATCTCGTACAAAGCAATGATCTGCCATTCATCTGCTCCCCACTCCAGTCCAGTAGGTGGCACTAATTCACCAAGCCTGCCCACAAACTTAAAAGATCAGAAAGCAGCGATACTGCTGCAAAATACGAGTATTTGTGGAAGACGGAAGCGGTTTGTATTGTCTGCTAAAGCTGTGTAATATTTTTCGCCGATTTGGTAAATTTTTGAACCTATGCAGATTTATATTTTCTTATCTTTTTTTCTAAAGTGTGAGGGGCACAGCGGTAAAGTGCTCGCATCATCCAGAGATCGCAAGCCTCTCGCAGCCGGGAGCCCAGAGAGCTGATTGGCCGAGCGCTCTCAGAGAGGAGGGACGGGAGGCACTTAACTTCACACTTCACATCAATCACGGCTCTACAGCCAATCACTGGGGTCTGTCATGCACACTCAATCTGCGCCCGGCACTAGGACCCGGAAGTAAGGTGGGCGCCAAACCAGGAAGTATAAAAGATGTAAACAAACGCTAGCTTACCGCTCAGTCATTGAGTTTCGGCCCATGTCGGTTCCGGCTGTCCATCTGCTAAACCGTGAGTACTCACTATCTTTGGTTCTGCTTCCTGATATCGTGTGTGTATTTATAGGATGCGGGTTAAATTTGTGTTTTTCCCTTGCTCCTCTTTCGTGAGAGTCCTTATAATAAATCACGTGGTTATCCTGCCTACTCGCTTACATCCGCGTTTGGGTTTACCATCCACGCTACATTGGGCTAACCGCTAAAGCTGCGTCTTCTGGTCACCGAGGTTAGTTCATCCTGACAGAATGACTGAGCCTTCCGCGGTGAACCCAGCGGATTACGCGCACCTCTGCGACGTGGTAGATCGGCACGCCGCGCTCATTGATAAGCTAACCGGAGAGATCGCTAATCTGCGCCGGGGCCTCCAAGACGTAGCGGCCTTGCGCCGCGAGGTCGCGGAGCTCCGGCGGGAGAACGCGGATCTCCGCGCGGCTGTAGATGACGCGGCTAACCGGTCTCCCGTCGCGGCGGCCGCGGCGCCGCACCAGCCCCCCCCCCCTCCTTCTGATGTATTTCTTGCACTTCCAGACAAATGGGATGGCACCGACGGGAGATGCAGTGTATTTTTGACATCACTGAATCTAGTGTTTGAGTTCAATTCCAACAAGTACTCCACCGATCGGCTACGCATTGCTCTCCTCGTCTCATTGCTATCCGGGCAGGCAGCTGAGGGGCCACGGCAGTAATTCGATCAGATTCTGACACCGCCCATTCCTACAATGAGTTCACCCGCCAACTCCAGATGACATTCGAACACCCTGCGGGCGAGGTGGAGACCGACACCAAGCTTTACCACCTGCGGCAGGGAGGATCGTCCGTGAGCCGTTATACTGCAGAATTCCGCACCCTCGCTGTACAGACATCTTGGGGAGATACCGCGCTCCGGACATCCTTTTACTAGGGACTGGCTTCCCGGATTAAGGACGAACTAGCCGGACGAGAGCTACCAGCCACCGTGGAGGGACTGATCCAGCTCGCCCTCCGCATTGACCAGCGCCTCCTCTCTCGTCCGAAGCCAGCCCCGAGGACCCTGCCGCCCACCGCCACCCACGTCTACACTCCATCTCGACCTCCAACCATCTTCACTCCCGCCACCACTGAACATGTCGGATCTCCACCTCCTGCCGTGGTTAACACCGGAGCCGGGGAACCCATGCAATTAGGGCGCGCCTCCCTGACCGTGGCAGAACGAGAACGCCGGTTTCGAGAGGGTTTGTGTGCCTACTGTGGGTCGGCGGCTCACCACCGAGCAATCTGCCCACTGCGCCCGGGAAACGCGCAGACCCGGTGAGCAGGAGGAGAGCCGGGCCCCATCCACCTCTCCACCATCACCAATGCCACCACCTCTCGCCTCACGGTTCAGGTAACCCTCCAGTTTGGCCACAAACGGGTCTTAAGTACTGCGTTTATCGATTCTGGTGCCGCAGGCAACTTTATTGACTCCACCTATGCCAAAGAAATGGGGGTGAATATCGAGGCGTTATCCCAGCCTCTTCGCATTACTTCCGTCGACGGTCGGCCCCTCTCAACCAGCCCCATCACTCACCAGACCCAACTACTCACCTTCGTCATCGACCAACACCAGGAACAGCTACATTTTTACTTCACCCCCATCTCGTCTCCTCCCATCATACTCGGCTATCCCTGGCTGCTACAGCACGACCCTCTCATCTCCTGGGCACAAAACCGGATCCTCCAATGGGGGCCGACCTGCAGCGAACTCTGCCTACGGGCACAGGCTGGGACGTGTTCCAAGGAGTCCGAGGCCCCCGAAGTCGACACCAACGCCATCCCACCTGAATATAGGGACCTGGCTGAAGTCTTCTGCAAGAGGAAAGCCACCAACCTACCACCACATCGCCCATACGACCTGGCGATAGAACTTCAGCCAGGCTCCATTCCCCCCCGCGGCCACCTTTACTCCCTATCTACCACCAAGACGCAAGCTATGGAGGAGTACGTCGCCAATGCCCTTCGTCATGGCACCATCCGGCCCTCCTCCTCGCCAGCGGCCGCAGGATTCTTCTTCGTTAAGAAGAAAGGGGGTGAACTTCGCCCGTGTGTCGATTATCGGGGGCTGAACAAGATCACCATAAAAAACCGACACCCGCTACCGCTCACCAACTCAGCCCTGGACGCCCTCTCTGGTGCCGCCGTATTCTCGAAGTTGGACCTCCGGAGCGCCTACAACTTGGTGCGCATCAGAGAGGGTGATGAGTGGAAAACGGTATTTATCACGCCCACCGGACACTACGAGAGCCTGGTCATTCCTTTTGGACTCTGTAACGCACCCTCGGCCTTCCAACAGTTTATCAATGACGTCCTCAGGGATATGCTGGGCCGATGGGTGTTTGTCTACTTGGACGACATCCTCATCTACTCCCACAACCTCCAAGAACACATCCAACATGTTCGGGCCGTCCTAAAGAGATTGCTCGCTCACCAACTGTACTGCAAGCTGGAAAAATGTGCCTTTCACAAGCACTCCACCACGTTCCTGGGTTTTGTCATCTCGCCCCAGGGTGTGGCCATGGACCCACAGAAGCTCGAAGCTGTACGTCACTGGCCCCTACCCAGGACACTCAAACAGCTTCAACGGTTTCTTGGGTTTGCGAATTTCTATCGTCGCTTTATCCGGGGCTACAGTACAGTTGCAGCACCACTAACCACATTGACCAGACCCTCACACCACCCTTTTCGACTCACCCCTGCCGCCAACTCTGCCTTCCAAGAATTGTGTCATCGCTTCACCACCGCACCCATCCTCCTCCACCCCGATGCCAACAAACCTTTCATTGTGGAGGTGGACGCGTCGGATGTGGGCGCCGGCGCTGTTCTCTCCCAGCGAGGTCCAGACCAGAAGCTGCACCCGTGTGGTTTCTTCTTCAAGAAATTTAATCCCACTCAGCAGCGATACGGAGTAGGGGACCGCGAACTGCTGGGCATAAAGTGGGCCTTGGAGGAATGGCGTCACTGGCTCCAGGGCGCCAGTGAGCCGTTCATCGTCTGGACCGACCACCAGAACCTCATCACCATCAGGAACCTCAAACAGCTCAACCCACGACAGGCACGGTGGGCACTGTTCTTCGAACAATATGACTTCCATCTGTCATACCGCCCGGGGTCCAAGAACACCAAGGCCGACGCACTGTCTAGACAGCACGATGAGGACCTTCCCCGGGCGGAACCCGTGCCTGTCATCACCTCCTCACGGATCATTGCACCCCTTCAATGGGACTTGGAGACGAGGGTCCGCCAGGCACAGGCTGCGGAGACCGAACCGGCAGGCGTGCCGCCTGGACGACTTTATGTACCCCAAGGACTAAGACCAGAAGTTCTCCAGTGGGGTCACTCTTCTACCGTCGCCGGACACCAGGGAGCCCGAAGAACCCTGTCCTTCGTCGAACGGGTGTTCTGGTGGCCCACCATGAGAAGAGAGGTCACGGAGTTCGTTCAGGCGTGCCCGGTGTGCGCCAGGGCCAAAGACACAAATCAACCACCTCCGGGAGAGCTCCAACCACTTCCAGTTCCTCGACGGCCCTGGACGCACATCGCCCTGGATTTCATCACGGGCCTGCCGGTTTCCGACGGAAAAAACACCATCCTCACCATCGTTGTTCGGTTCTCCAAGGCAGTGCACTTGGTGGCCCTCACCGGACTCCCATCAGCTAAAACCACCGCTGAGCTAATAATGGAACACGTAGTCTGCCTGCATGGGTTCCCCAAGGACATCGTCTCGGACAGAGGGCCCCAGTTCACCGCCCGGTTCTGGAAGGCCTTCTCCCGTCTGATCAATTCCACCAGCAGTCTGTCATCTGGATACCATCCCCAGACTAATGGTCAGACGGAACGGACCAACCAACAACTGGAGCGTTACCTAAGATGTTTTGTTGCTGATCGCCAGCGCTCCTGGGCCCGCTACCTCATCTGGGCAGAACTGTCTCACAACCTCCACGTTTCATCTGCCACCAACTTAAGCCCATTTGAGGTGTGCTACGGTTTCCAACCTCCGATGTTCACCCATCAAGAACCGGAGGTTGATGTACCGTCGGCCCAACAGTGGGTCCGTAGGTGTCGACGGGTCTGGAACCAAGCCAACCTTGCCATCCAGAGAGCCAATAACCGTTACATCACTCAGCACCGCCGTCAACACCCTCCGGGACGATTGTACAACGTAGGTGACAAGGTATGGCTATCCACAAAGAATCTACATCTGCACACGGAATCTCGAAAACTCTCACCTCGCTTCATCGGACCATACCGCATCACACTACGAGTAAACCCTGTCACCTACCGGCTCCAGCTGCCTGCGGCGCTCCGGATACACCCCATATTCCACACCTCTCAACTCAAACCCTTCATCACATCACCCATGATTCCACCCACCCCCCCAGCTCCTCCTCCCCGGATCATCGACGACGGTCTCGCCTACACCGTACGCCGAATCCTCGACTCGCGCCCTCGGGGCAGAGGTACTCAGTACCTGGTTGACTGGGAGGGCTACGGCCCTGAGAAGCGGTCTTGGATCCCGGCCCGGTTCATTCTCGACCCCGAACTGATTCGAGACTACCGTCGCCGGGTATCCTCCACCCCAGGACCGTCAGGAGCCGGTCCTGGACAGGGGGGTACTGTCATGCACACTCAATCTGCGCCCGGCACTAGGACCCGGAAGTAAGGCGGGCGCCAAACCAGGAAGTATAAAAGAGGTAAACAAACACTAGCTTACCGCTCAGTTTCGGCCCATGTCGGTTCCGGCTGTCCGTCTGCTAAACCGTGAGTACTCACTATCTTTGGTTCTGCTTCCTGATATTGTGTGTGTATTTATAGGACGCGGGTTAAATTTGTGTTTTTCCCTTGCTCCTCTTTCGTGAGAGTCCTTATAATAAATCGCGTGGTTATCCTGCCTACTCGCTTACATCCGCGTTTGGGTTTACCATCCACGCTACATTGGGCTAACCGCTAAAGCTGCGTCTTCTGGTCACCGAGGTTAGTTCATCCTGACAGAGTCTGTGAGCTCACGCAAGCGGAAGGAGCGGGCTGGCGTCACATGGCTCAGAGGAAACCCGTGATAGTCTTCAGCCCTCTCTGACTGGTAGTATGTGGGAGTGCCATAATGATGGGTGGGAATTGTCCACGACTATATTAGGGAGAAAATCAGTAAAAAAAAATTATGGGGAAAAAAATGTAAATCGATTTTTATTCTGAATTGATTCTACATGGAAAAGTAATTGAGTAGACCAGCAAAAGATCGAATAAATTGCTAAATCAATTCAGTCATGTAGCTTTATACAGTACCAGCGTGTCTTTTTTTAATACTGTATGTCTTGAAGATAATACATGTCATGTCCTGTGGAGGACAGATTCTCCTCTGCCATTTATAGAGCCCTGTCACTGGAGACTCCTTCCGTACATGCACCAACAAATGAGCTGTTTCTATAGAAACAATCATGTATTTGAATAAATGACTCACACTTGTCGCTGTAAAATAAATACTTTAACTGCATCATGGATTAAAACAATACTAAACAAAGTATTTCATGACTTATTTTTTGATGGTAAAAAGTAACATGCTGACTTAGCACAATGTTTGTCTTCTTCTCACAGAGGATCTTGTGTTTCTAAGACTACAGAGACCAGACGTTTAGTCGATGAGTGAATGCTGGAGAAACAAAACTGAAAACTCGTTTTTTTATGGGGACAAAAATGTACTGTTGATGATTGTTAAAGTATTCCTGGCATTGCAAGTACAACCTGTCAAGAAAAGAGGAGTGTGATTTATTCCTGCCTTTGGACTGCACTGAGATTCTCCACCTGCTCTTCTACAATGTGCTATTTCTGCTCTGACTAATGTAACAAGAGACCAGACGGTTCTCTCTAGGAAGGAAAGTACGTAAGAATGCTTCTCACAAGTCCACCCAACAACCATCAACCAAACGGATGGATGGAGTAGTGGATGGTTGGTGGGTGGCCACCATGTCCCAACAAGGCTGCGACGTCAACAAGGAGGTGCCGGAGTCATGTTTTGGGCCGGAATCATGGGGAGAGAGCTGGTAGGCTCCTGTAGGGTCCCTGAAGGTGTGAAAATGACCTCTGCAAAATATATTGACTGACCACTTTCTTCCATGGTACAAAAAGAAGAACTGTAGCTTCTGTAGCAAAATCATCTTCATGCACGACAATGCATCATCTCATGCTGCAAAGAATACCTCTGTGTCATTGGCTGCTATGGGCATAAAAGATGAGAAACTCATGGTGTGGCCACCATCCTCCCCTGACCTCAACACCATTGAGAACCTTTGGAGGATCCTCAAGCAAAAGATCTATGAGGGTGGGAGGCGGTTCGCATCAAAACAGCCGCTCTGGGAGGCTATTCTGACGTCCCGCAAAGAAATTCAAGCAGAAACTGTCCAAAAACTCACAAGTTCAATGGATGCAAGAATTGTGAAGGTGATATCAAAGAAGGGGTCCTATGTTAAGATGTAACATGCCCTGTTAGGATGATTTTGATGGAAATAGTTTTGATTTCTTTAAATATGACCTCCTAATGCTGCAAATTCAACAGAAGACCATTTTCAGTTCTTTACAACCTATAAAATGTTTTAACTCTGCTGTGCATAATAATTTGGAACAGTGCGTTTTCATTTATTTTATTTTATTTTTTATAAATATTATTATCATTCGGAGGTTTGTTCAATAAAATTAAAATTATACCCTAATAGTTGATGACTTGAAAATTATACTGACTGTCATTTGCATTTACAAATTATGAAAATCAGGGAAAGATATCATTTGTGTAATAATTTGGAACATGGTGTATAGTCTCCTGTAATGTTATTTCTTTATTAATTTTTAAGTTATATATGGAAATACTGAATGATTTTGTACATAATTATGCAGACATGATAAATATATATAACAAAATTCGTAGAGAATATAATATGGTGCGTAAGACTTTAGCACAGTACTGTACATCCGAATATATACAGTATAATCCACTGGATTTGAAGAGTGTTTAACTTGTGGATCAGCATCCTGTAGATCATCCTCATAATCTATACCAATGTATCCTGTATCCAGGATCACAGGGGGATTAGAGCCTATCCCAGGAGACGTAGGGCAAAAAGCAGGGTACACCCTGGATGCCAATCCATTTGCGGGGCACATGCACATACACACACACACACACACACACACACACACACACACACACACAAACACACTCTTATTCACACACTACGGTCAATTCGGAAACACCAATTAGCCCAATATGCATGTCTTTGGGCTGCACAGGGAGCAAACTCCATGCACACAGACCCGAGGTGGGACTCTTACCCAGACCCTGGAGGTGCAAGGCGACAGTGCTAACCACTACGCCACGTGCTGCCCATCCCGGGTATATGTCACTAAAAAGTGGAGTATACGAAGATTTATACAGAATGAGGATTTTTTTTTCTACTTTCTTAAAGGAATCTAATCTGAAAACCCAAGTTAAAACGTAATTGTACGTTTAGCTAATTTGCCTACTATAACTAGCTAGATTTAAAAAAGGTTGTTTTCTTGCTAATGTCATGTTAAACTAGCATTGATTACAGAAACATAAACTGTCCAAGCTTGGCATCAACATAGCTAACTGTAACTGTAGATTTAGGTTTATTTTTGAAAAGACAGAAGACTGACGCGAGGATTATGAGGTAAGACTCCCTGAGAAAACATGGTACAGGTACTACAATATACTGTATACAGTACCATGGTACAGGTAGCATCAGACTACCGGCATGCCTATACTGTACTGTGGCAACATTTCATATAAAGTTCAGCATCGGGTAAGGGTGACCAGTACAGTATATGAGTGTTTTTTTAAACGAAACGAAATCATAAATTTTTTTTCTTTCGTTTTTTAAACGTTTACTTTGAATTATAGGTCAATATTTAAGGCGTTTCTGATGAATTGTTTATTTCAATAAAATGTTCCCTATTCCGTTTCAGCTTCTGTTTTGCTCTGACCAAGAAGGAACTTAAAACCAACAAGTTCTCCAAATGACAGCGAGCATGTCAGGACTCCAAAGAGGAAGCAGTTATATTTCCCAGGTATAACAGCGTCTCCACCTCACACGTCCAGAGCACCAGATGTGGTTTACCAGCGCTGATCATGAGTTACGACCTGTGTGGAGTTTTTTTTTAAATCTTTTTTTGTTTGTCTTGGTGGTTTCCTTTGGGGTTTTCAGTTTCTTCACACCTTCCTAAACACATGCAAGTCAGTATCCTGGGCTTCTGGGTCTACTTGATAGTAAGACTTGCAGTAAGTAATTGATAAGATATTTGCCAGACACTGAGAATGCAAAGGGTTAAACATTACAGTATCACAAATCACATTATTATTATTATTATTAAGGTGATTTAATAAATGATCAATTTAAATAAATTCTCCTGGACATCCTTCCAACAAACCGTACTTGTTCAGTCTTCTGAACAAAACTTTGAATTAAAAGACTAACATTTACACTTGATCATGTATTAAAATCTAATTTCAGTTTTGTTCCGCCTGAACGTAGTTACTGTGAATCTTGGAGCAATGACCTGGCAAGGAAACTGGCAACAACAACAACAACAAAGAAATCCAACACGCGAATTAGCTCCTCTTGCTAATTATGTCAATTCCATGTCATTACGGCTGCAGGATACATTTTGTTCATGGCATGTTTTTAGTTTAACTAGGGGTAATCTAGTCACGTGACTCAACTGTGGCCTGGAGCTTGTTATTAAAAGAAGCGTAAGTGGCCCTTTACACACGCTGCTCTAATTACGGCTTAAAACGCTCTTCTCCTCCGCCTTTCATGTAATTATGTTATTTTGTGTATGAAGCTGTTCAGACAAATTTGACACACACATCACAGATGCCATTTTCTTTTTTCCCTCCTGTAATTTTATTTCATAAGGAAGAATTTTTTTTTTTTACAAAATGATCTAATTTAAAATAATTCCTATTATTTAAAAATATATTCTTTTTAATGCCATATATGATTATTTTTTTTGATAGACCCACAACCTGGAACGGTTATATAGAGGAGGATGGACAGGAGTGTTGGGGGGGGGGGGAGTGTGTAGTGAGGTCATTTAGGGACCATCTTAAAAAAGTGTTCTTTTCACAGTGACCGAATGCATTTAGATATCTTGTGTAGAATAGAAACCGTGTTGTCTGACAAAAATGATTATGATTATGTCTACGAAAATACTGTATAACAAAGATGTTGGATTGGCTTTCCCGAAGAGACTTTGCATATGATGCGGGGTACACCCTGGACAGGGTGCCAATCCATCACAGGGTACACACACTCATTCACACACTATGGGCAGTCTGGGAACGCCAATTATGCTAATCTGCATGTTTTTGGACTGTGGGAGGAAACCATAGTACACGGAGGAAACCCTCCAAACACGGGGACGACAAACTCCACGCGCACATAGATCTAAGCTGCGCGGCCACAGTGCTAACCACTGCAAATAAAAATTTCCATGTATTGTATCAAATTGTGTCATTTTATTTTATTTATAGAAGATTAGTCATTATCTAATCGAATCACATTATTATTATTATTTTTATTTTAGAAATCACATTCAAGTCAAACCAGGACTTTTGATAGTGCAGTATACCAGAATACACTTATAAGAGTAAAAACTAAATTTTTCACTTATCCCAACTTTTCACAAGTGCTTTTACACGATCAAGGTAGAAACTTTTCTCAGTACGCCAGACCATGGCTGTGATGGAACTGTCTGCTTCAGGTCATTGTCACTGCAGAGAATTATATACAGAAATAAAGGTAGATTTTTACTCTAACAACTGTGTTTGACATGAACGCAAACTTGTAAAAAGAGAATTTGAGTATCAGATAAGTCACTAAAGGTACGATGGATACAGGGATGCTGTGCGCATTAGAATATATATATATACTACAATATAAAATTTTTCATATATTGTATCAAATTGTGTCAGATGTTTTAATTATATAAGATTAGGCATTATCTAATCGAATCACATTATCATTATTATTATTATTACTTTAGAAATCACATAAACCAAGGGGTGTGTTGATGTAGTGCCTACTGACAATGACTAGATAAATAAAGGAACAACTGTCACCAAATACAGAAATCACATTTATATTGACCGTGAAATACTTTTTTTTTTAAATACATTTTTATATATTTCTATTTTTACTTTATTTTTTTTGTAACAATATTGTAGATTTAAAATTTTACATTCTTTCTATTATCATTTGCCTCTCTTATTACCTTTTTTAAATTTAGGTCACAAACAGTCATGTAAGCATTTCAGTCCATGTCATATGTGTATGGTTGTCAGAGGTGGGAAGTAATTAATTACATTTACTCGCATTACAGAAATTGAGTAGATTTTTTGTGTACTTCTACTTTTTAAAATAGTTTCTAAAATCTGTAATTTTACTTTTGGTTAAAATATTGTACTTCACTACATTTTAAATCATATTCGCTACTGAGTAAAAACTCAATGAACGAAAAATGAAAAATAATACAAATAATACAACGGGGGAGGGAAAAAAATTGCACCCCGGAAACCACTGCACTGATTGATTGATGGACGGGAAGAAGAAACACGCTAAATTCACAAGAACGATGGAGACGGACAAAAGAGATGCCAGTGATACAGACACATGCCAACAAATTCTTATGAAGCAACATAAGAATACTTTGATTTCAAGCACAACAAAGAGAACAGATTTATTATGCAAGGGTGTTCCATCCCCCATCCCCCCACCCCCCCTGTTAAAAAAAAAAGTAACTCTGTAATTTTTACTCTGAGTACTGTAAATTTTTAATGAGCTACTTTTTACTTTTACTTGAGTAGATTTTTATAAGGGTAACTTTACTTGTACTTCAGTAAAAGTTCACTGAAGTAACAGTACTTTGACTTGAGTACACAATTGTATTCTCATTCCAACTCTGATGGTTTATGTGACTAATACAATTTTGAAAATGTGATAAAAAAAATAAATTATATATATATATATATATATATATATATATATATATATATGGCGGCGCGGTGGTGTAATGGTTAGCACTGTCGCCTTGCACCTCCATGGTCTGGGTTCGATTCCCCGGCCAGGCTCGATTCCCGTCTCTGTGTGCATGGAGTTTGCATGTTCTCCCCGTGCTTGGTGGGTTTCCTCCGGGTACTCCGGTTTCCTCCCACAGTCCAAAGATATGCAGGTTAAGCTAATTGGCGTTCCCAAATTGCCCGTAGTGTGTGATTGGGTGTGTGAGTGTGTGTATGTGTGTGTGCCCTGCGATGGATTGGCACCCTGTCCAGGGTGTACTCCGCCTAGTGCCCGAAGTCTCCTGGGATAGGCTCCAGGACCCTGAACACAGGATTAAGCGGTATAGAAGATGAATGAATGAATATATATATATATATATATATATATATATATATATATAGATATATATTTTTTTTTTGGTACGTCCCTTGTCTTTTTGCGTTTTCCTGCAGGTTCGGCTCTTTCTCCACACTCCCTGACTCAGCCCGAGTCCGTACAGCCGCTCAGTACAGCTCCAGTCTATGCAGTGACTCTCTCTCTCTCTCTCTCCTCTGGACGAGTTCATGCACTCTCACTCAGGATTCCACATATTCATCTCCTCTCTTTCATTTTTTTCTCTCTTTCTTTTTAATCCTGCGATGAAATTTTGGCTTTAAACCGAAACGAGGACCAAAAAAAACCCGCTGCTGGAGAAATGACGGTGGATTTTGAAGACTGTCTGAAGGATTCACCCCGCTTTAGGTACATTTCAAAAGATTTCTCGTGCTGTCTGACTGTTTGTTTGTTCCTTACAGATAACTATTTAAATATACAGTGAGCGCGAGCTCGTTCCGACCTGCCGTTGTTTTCCTGTGATGTTGTGGTTATTTTGTTTCTAATCATCCCGCATTAGAGTCACTCCGGAGGTGCGTTCACTGCGCCCCGTGAGTCTGTGTTCACTGAGCCCCGTCAGTCTGTGTTCACTGAGCCCCGTGAGTCTGTGTTCGCTGAGCCCCGTGAGTCTGCGTCTGACATTTCCGTGCGTTTGGACTCCGGTTTAACACCAGATCCTGGAATGATGTCTCATCTTGTTTGTATTTGAATCCCAAAAGAATAGAAAATGGAAGGGAAATAATGTTTTTTCATTTCAGCAACCTGTAGTCAATCACAGTGAAGGCACTTTATCATTTTTGCGGATTCCCGCGCTCTTGAACGCGCGTCAGATTTTTTGAAAATAGGCATTAATTTGCCTTAAAACATACAAAAAAAATTTCTGTTCTGTTATTGGAAGCAAAGAATCATTGGATGTCCCTGTTTCATGGTTAGGTTGTGTCATTTCCTCTGTAAATTCATCAACATTTCTTGTACAGCCATGGCATAACCTGCTTGTTATAATAATGTTATAACATGTATATGTAGAGTATATGAGTGACTGATGCCAGAGGTGTTATAATATAATATAATAAAGTACCCTGACAGGAGTTTTAATGGGCGGCACTGTCTCCGGGTTCGATTCCCGCCTCAGGGTCTATGTGCATAGAGTTTTCATGTTCTCCCTATGCTTGATGGGTTTCCTCACACAGTCCAAAGACATGCAATGGCAAATTGCCCGTAGTGTGTGAATGTGTGCCCTGTGATGAATTGGCACCCCATCCGCGGTGTAGCCACCTCGTGCCCTGGGAAGTTTCTTGGGAGCCCCCGTGACCCTGTATACAAGATAAAGCGGTCTAGATGATGAGTGACAAAAGATAATGCCAGAAGATGGAGGATGATGGGAAGAGTCTGAGACATTCTGAAAGATAACATGATGTTTCATTCATACTGTACAACTATACCTTGAAGCGCTACCTCATCATCATCATCATCATCATGCACCTTCTCTTACTAAGTCAAAATGATGAGAAGTGTGTCTTCTCCTGATTTAGTAAGAGAAGTGGCATAGTGATGATGAGGAGGAGGAGGAGGAGTTAACTCTTTAGTGTAAGGTTGTACAGTGTGAATGAAACATCATTTTGCCTTAATATCAGAGTGTATTTCGAATGCAAAATGCTTCAGATCCATCGTTTTCCGGTCCATGGAGTCCGAGTATCTCTAGGCTGTTTATATGGGGAAATCCTCAGTGATGTGAGACAATGCCAGGGGGAGGAAGAAGAGAGAAGAGAGAAGGAAGACGAGAAGCTCAGACAGAGTTCTCAGACCGTGTCTTCATCCTGACTCACTCAGTAAGAGACGTAGCATCATAATGATGATGATGAGGAGGAGGAGGAGGAGGAGGAGGGAGCTCTTCAATGTAGAGTTGTATAGTATGAATGAAACATCATGTTGCCTTAATAGCAGAGTGCATTTCGAATAGAAAATGCTTCAGATCCATTGTTTTCAAACTTCACGGCTTTTGAGTATCTCTAGGCTGTCCATATGGGGCAACTTTTAGTACTAGTGAGTGTTTCCCAAGGGGTCAACTTTCTAACCATGAGTAAGAACAACCAGAAGTAAGTAGTCAATAAAAACAGGGGTGAGAATCATCTTGGTGGCAACATGTTGGGAAGGTCAGCACAGACTTCCCGATTCTCAGCCATGGATTTCAGCTCTTCCTGGGAGATCCCCAGATGTTCCCCCTTTATATCCCCAGCAGGTCTTTAGATCAGCCCCCTAGAGTCTTCATCCAGTCGGACATCACTGATACAGCTGTAGCTTAAGCCGACTTACTGTAGGAAGCATCCTTGTTAGAGAAGAAAAAAATTGGTTTACATGAATATGATCGGATCTACAAGGCGCGTACAAGTCAAACCAGGACGTTTGATTGTGCAGAATACTAGAACACAATTATAAGAGTAAAAACCTTCTTTGTTTTTCAAATTTTCACTAATGCACTTATCGCTTGGATACGATCAAGGTAGAAACTTTTCTCTATTCGCCGGAGCCGTGGCCATGATGGGACTGTCTGCTTCAGGTCATTGTCACTGCAGGGAATTATAGAGAGAAATAAAGGTAGATTTTTACTCTAATAATAAAAATTACTCTAATAACTGTGTTCCCAAGAGACCCAGTTTGACGCACCTCATAGAAAGAGAACTCGCTAAAGGTATGATGAATACAGGGATGCTCTGCGCGTTGAAATATACTGTATATAATTTTGATCTACTACTTTGTTTAAAGCTCTTGATGAACGATGTGATGACAGACCCAGCATGCACGCTGGACATATGACAAAACCACCCATACACCTCTGATTTCAGATCTTGGCAACAGAAGCTCACAGAGAGATGACTCAGCTAGTGTCCTGGTGGTCCGTATTGGATCGGTGTCAAGTATCAGCAGATCTCAGAGATCTGACATTGGAATTGTAGAATGTAAAAAGAAAAGAAAAAAGAAAAAAAAAGAAAGAAAAAACATTCCAGATAAACTTTAATTTTAAGATTACAGGAAATAATTCAAATAAGAATTTATGAAGGGCCGATTAAAAAAAAATACATTCTTGGTTCAGTTTTCTGAAATACTTTAACTATTTACCTTTTCTAACTAGCGACTTGATCTTTTGCTTTGTGTAGTTTCACCTCAGCCTGATCGATTTTGTGCAGCTTGATCCCGAATTGCAGGACACACTGGAAACACATCTGGCTGGATTCTGCATGTGGAAAAATATAGATGTGTCTCGTCCTGTAACCGAAACGGAACGTTTGTCAGGAAAGGCATGCGGACTTGCGTCTGCGGGAATCCCGTTCGCTGAGAGTGAGCACCACACTGCGTCAAAAGAGAAATCTCGACTCAGACACGCGTGAGGAGGGCTTTAAGCACGCTCGATTAATTTGTTTTTGACGCATAAATCTTTTAAGACAAGATGTCCACTCTTGCACTTGAACTTCCCTAGACGCACGCTTAACGGTCGAACTTATTGCATTTTTACCAAAAAAACAAAAAAAAAATCCCCAAATTTTATAGGAGAGGAGCTTTTTTGAGGGACGTTTTATGAGGAACTGGATGACTTGTAGAAGCGGGTTGTCTGATGCACATGTGGAGTCCATTCCCATTCAAACGCTCCAGTGACACATAAAGCAAGAGCCCAAGAAAACATGGCATGGCGTGAAGCTTGGGAGTCTTACACACTGTCCCGACGCTGCAGGTCGTGCTGCTGAGGTTAGACAAATAAAGGATGAATTCCTTCCCAGCCACATCCTTTCTACATGACCAGCTCGCATTACTGTGCACATACATATACTGTATGTGTGTGTGTAAAAGAGATACAGCGAGAGTGAACGTCCTGCCACTATGAGTGGGTGTGAGAGCAGCCGGCAGATATGATCTCTGCTCCAAATCAAAGACTTCCAGACTCACTCGCGGTAATAGCTGCCATCTGGCTTTGTATCCGCGGCCTGTACAGCGAAAGGTATTTACTGCAACCTCCACATGTTTACGTGTGAACGAGGAAAGTTTCTCGGAGAATGTTCATTTCTCAAGCGCTCTTTTTTTTTTCCTTTTTTTTTTTTCACGAGTCTGTCCAAGCTTTTTTTTTTTTAATTTCTTTCTTTCTCTTCTTTTTTTTTTTTTTTTTTTAATAGCTTGCAACTGTTCTTCTTTAGTTCTGGGAAGAGGATCAAATGGAGTGGGTCGACGCCCTGATTTTTATACGCGGTATTGTTTTTCTATTTAGTCTGGTGCTGTGTGTCGGTTTTCAAGAAAAGCTTATGACTTGGAAGTCATGAAGTTTCGTAATGCTGGGCGGAAAAAAAACGTTTCCCAGACCAAGAAGAGCAGCATGAGAGGAGCCTGGTGCATTAGTGGCGCTTTTGTGGAGGTAAAAGCAACAGAAGTGTTACGTAACATCCCAGGAGGTAGTGTCGAAGGGAAAAAAAGGTAAAAAGGGGGAAAAAAAAGCCTTGGTTCTTTCGATCAGGATGTGAAATCTCTTCCACTTCCTTCATACGATGGAGCGTGCTGAGCGCGGTGACTGCATGGGTGCTTTCACACTCCACCTCGAATGAACTCTTCGTCAACGTTGGGCCGCCAGACTTATGCCAGGTACTGGCAGTTATTTCTTTTCAAGCGGATGTCCAGCTTGGGTTTAGTTTCCCGAAGCAGACAGAGAGAGAGAGACAGAAAGAGAGAGAGAGACAGAGAGAGACATAGAGAGACAGAGAGAAGAGAACTCAATGTGATGCACAACCATCTTCCGTCCTATGATGCATTGGGGAAATCTTCTACGATCACATCCATGCCTGGAAGTCATAAGTCATAAATCTAGCGCTGAAATATGCGGCGTCCAGCCGATGGGAGCCAACTGACCAAATATTACCTGTTAGCCTTTTTTTAAAGCTGCGTGTGTCACCATGTGGTTTCAGCGCTCGAACGTTCCTCAGAGTAAAAGAAGAAATTACCGTTCGATTACATCAAAGGATTCTGCTTTCGATATGAACTTCCCATGAGTCTCTGGTAGGAAGTAACTACACATCAGCAATTGCCTCAGTGAGACGTATTAAAATAGGCCGCGACACGACGCGGCGTACCGATGAATACCTCATACTACAATGTAATAGCATGCAGTGTTGTGAAGCGCTGAGAGACACACGGTGCACATTTCCAGTGTGCCACGTGCACTGATTTGTGGTTTCGTCTCAACTATTTGTGGATCCTGAGCCGTGTCTATATTTGTAGCGCCGATGACCGCACACACTGAGTCTTAGTGACAGCGTCGAGTTAAAAGAAGCTACTTGTGGTTTAAACTCGAATTATTATAAGTGTTATGATTCTACAGCTGCAAAATCCATCGAGCTGGAAGCAAAAAAATAAGATAAAAATAATAAAATAGTCATTGGGTCCATTCTGCTGACTCAGTTCCATGTGACTTTGATCCACGCCATCTCTGCTTAGTCATGAATAAAGCCTCTGTTTCTTAATACGCGAATTCCGTGACATGGACATGGACCTCGCTGGGACGCATCCGTGTCTCCGTTCCCTCTCACGTGGCCTGTTTATAGATTTCCTCCGGCAGAATACAGCTATTGTCATACTGACTCGTTTCACTGGCGCTTTGGTTCTTCGGGAGCAGCTGCCGGATGTGTGGAGGCCTCTTCGCCATGGGACTCAGGATCATGATGCTCTGAAATGGAAAAATGAGAGGGAAAAAAAGAAAAAAGATGAATGAACCTCATCAAGGAAGTGTGTGTGTGTGTTTTTTTTTAATTTTTTTTTTTATGGGGACCTTGGATATCTGAATTTCAAGGCTTGAGTAATTCCTGGCTCCTAAAGACCCTGAGCTTATCATCCATAGCACAGTCCTGATGGTCGTGAGATGACCATCTGACCATCCATCATGAAAATATAAGGCAATTGCCTCAGACTCACAGTTGGTGTTGATTGAGACAACAACCAGTCTAGAGTCCTGACTCTAGGTCCTGCAAGACTTCTGAACATGTTTGCGGTCGTCTCCTGTCTGATGTAACGCAGACGTAAAAAGAGAAGAGTGGTGATTAAAGAGTAATTCAGTTATGCATCAATCTAAGCACCTAAGAAACTCCTCTCAGACGTCTTCCTCCATCTCCTGTCTCAGCCTGACCCTGATCATTTAATTAAAGGCTCTCGAAAGTGTGACGTTGTGAAGAAGGAAGGCCTTCTCATTTTATTAAGGGTGTTAGTGAACTGGCTCGTCTCCCAGGATGCCCGAAGAAGGTCTCCACAAACAGCGTGGATTGAAGTCAGCAGGTTGGATACCTTGGCTACTCTTGCATTGCTCCACATTGTCGCTCTTGATATCCACATATAAAGTTGGGTGGTTTACCAAACGGGAAACGATCCATCGATGTGTCCAAAGGGGACTCTTTGACTTGGTGGAATTCCATAAGGTGTTGGAGAAAGAAGGTAGAAGTCGGAGAACCTTAAGGAACCCCATAGGAACATCAGTGTCAGAATCAGAATCAGCTTTACTGGGCAAGTGTTCCTGAGTGTATTAAGGAATGTGTTCTCAGTTTATAGTGATCCTACAGTACAGTGTACACTTACACTGAATTGACATTTATGGCAGGGTTTATAATTTATAATCTTTGTGGATGCTGGGAAAGTTTTCTTGTCCTGATTAGTCCATAGCATTTTCCAGATGATAGAAATCTGAACCGCCTATGTTTGGCGAGTGAGAAGTCTCTCATGCTGTTTCCTGAAACAAGGTCCTAGAGGAAATGCAGACTGGTCTTGACAGTACCCTCTGCCCAGCTTAGTACCCTTTCAAGTACTGAACCAGACAGTAATTGATGAGCACAGTATAGTAAAGAAATGATAGACTTGTAGAATTGGCACAGCAGCTCTTTGGGAAGGTTGGGTTTCCTCAGCTGGCAGAAAAACAGTACATGCTTGAGCATAGCTGCAGTGTTCTTCTCTTAATTGTAGTGTAGAGGATTTCCAAGTCCATTCAATGCAACAATGCTGAAGGTGCAAGTGCTGGATGTGATTTCCATACTTTTCTTTTGGTAGGGAAGCTCGAGATCCATTTGCAGGTGGATATTACCACTGTAGTCGAGCGCAGTACTTGTGGTAAAGAATTATAGTATTAAATGTCTGAGTGTAAGTCCAAAAGGAGTCAAAGTGCTCCAGGATGTAGCTCAGCCCCTTGTTGATGCATCTTTCACTTGGTCTGTTTCCAAAGGTATCCAGCAGTGAGCCTGTGATGTCCTTCAGATATGCCAGCACATGAACTAGGATTATGGCAAGAACATGGGGAGACCCTTGGCACAGCCAGGAACCCAAACTCATGTTTCAAACGGACTCTGAAAATGGGCGCTATAAACTGGCTAACCCTGCGCTCTGACCCCAGTTTCTGCTGTGCTGTAAAAAGTACATGTGACAAATAATTGAATATTCTTCTATTCTTCTTCTTCTATATATGTAGCATGGAGGAAAAGAAAAAAATCCTCTAGTATCTTTATTTTTCAGATTCCAGAAATTTGATCTTTCAGAATGTAAGATGCTCCTTCTTTCCCAGTTGGGGTTCACATGGACGACTGGTACCCTTCAAGAGCACTGATTGGAGGATCCCTCTACTGTAAGGGCCTGAAAGGAAGCATTCCCAAGCAGCTGAGAGATTTGCAAGCCACTGGAATTGCCAGGGAAAGAAAGAGAGAGAGAGAGAGAGCAGACTTTACAGAATAGCTGCAGATCTGAGAAAAGCTTTCAATCCTCTTTTTCTTTGATATGGAGCTCTGTGCATTTTTGAAGATTATTTTAATGTGGTTTCGGGAAAAAATGAACTAAGGCCATATGGTAAGATTTCCTGTAGTCCACCAGTTCCTAATTCCTAATTCAGACAGAACTCCGTATTCATCTGGAAAGTGAATGTACCAGTGAAAAAGACTTTTGAGATATTTATGTGGTTATGTAAGGGGCTTTTTTTAGGGTGTCTTTATTGTTGCTTTCCTCTTGCTTCGCCCGTTTCTTGCTTCCTTTTCTTCCCATACTTGACATCTGACGTCTCAAAGAGTACACCCTAAGTGTGGGAAACAACAGACACACAGGTCATCTCAACCAGAACCGCCAACCCCCTCCCCCAGACATTAGTAAGAAGCATCTGAATCTTTATGTGACTTCAAAACCAATGGCGATGATGTCATCAGTCTTAGTCTTTTGTTGTGGGGGCACCACGTGAAGCGCGGCAGTCCTTCCTGTTTTGGCGCGTCTGAATAGCTGGGTCCGATCGAACACAAAGCGCTCAGTGCTGAGCAGCCTGCTAATTTATCTCCATAGACCCTCCTGCAACATGACAAAGAGCTACTAAGGGAGGAAAGTCAGCACAAACGGAAGCGCGAGGGCACCTTGGAGAAGGGCTCATGAGTGTGTGTGTGTGTGTGTGTGTGTGTGTGTGCGAATGGTTTATTAAGTAAAACACATTCAGACTCATCACATCTTCCTGTGGACTCGTATTCTTCGGCATTAGGTCACTACAAATTCTTCAAACGCTTCGCCAAAGCTCACATTTCCATGAATCAATAGAAGAAGGAAGAACTGGATTGCTATACAAAAAAATCTGCTTTCATTCTAAAGCTGTTCCAGATTTTTTTAGGACTCTGAAGCTAAACCTTAAAGACTTCTCTGCTAGTCGTTTAATCAGCTCACCATCTGATTGCAAATAAGAATTTGGATTTCTTTTGCTGTTGAAACTAACACCACTTTTCCTTTGATATGAATCGAGAAAGGTTCATCAAAGATAATGAACTTCCAGGGTTAGGGTGTATGATGTGCTTGATGGAATTCCAATAAACTGCTAATATGAATCAGTGAATAATTCTAGCTATACTGTAGATGGCCCATATCTACTAAAAATAGGAGGAACTTTGAGATGTTTCATTGCGAACCATTGACGCTCATCTTACGTCTCATTCATTTTGATCAGTGAGAACACAATCGTTCCAGGCTTGGGAACCGTTCTTGGGTCCACTTGAAGAGATGGGCACAGTAGAGCGTTCTCAGGCATGGATGGATCAAATATGGAAGCCAATCGATCACAGAACACAGAAGTAGACCGCTGATTAGACGCGACGCCATTGGTGCTGTAGGTCTCCTCCAAAATCAACGTACATGTAGCATGCGCCAGTCTCATCCTCAGAGTGTTGCTTTTGAATAGTACGTACTGTAAAAATGCCCTCTGTATTTCTCTAGCTTGACTCCACATCTGGATTATTTCTTTTATCAAATTATTTCTGATACTATGATTCTATTGTTTTGCGTGCGCAAGTCCAGGATGTCACCCCAGTGCGATTGTTAAAATCTATTAACCTTTGGTTTGACTTACTCTGCATGGAACACTTTTCCACAACTGACTGACCAGATGTTGATTTGTGGCCTCTCCGAATGAGTCAGCTTGCTGGTAAATGCTGTGTACTCATGTTAGGGTGGTTGAAGACCTGCACTTGTTTGCCTTGACATTGAACACTACAGCATCTGAAGTGATACCTCTCACTGCAAAAGAAACCAGACTGCACATCATGGAAAAGGGAGTGGTCTGAATTTGACTGCAGTACATTTGACTTAATTTGCAATCATAAGCATAATAAGGAGGCGCTGTCCAACCCAGCCTTAGGTGCTGCCTTGTGATTACAAATTCACCACAATGCAAAAACAGGCTTCAGTGAGCGTAGCTGCCAAAGATATATGATTTCCAAGCCAGTTGTGAGATCCAGTGGGTTCTGGGTTTATCGCAGGATCTCCATCCATTGTGGTTTCCTTGTAACCTGACTAAACTACCTCAACTGGCTTTACTTAAATCAGCAGAGTCGTTTCAAGGTCCTCACTTTATAATGTAGACTAAACTGTGCAACCATTTGAAGGAACATCATCTCCATCACCACCTCATTCTTTCAGTCACTGCAAGCAGCTCTTGATGATGCAGTCTGACCATCTGCAAGGTCTAAACTGGGGCTGATGTGTAAGGTTAGTTGGGTGACAGATATTCATGTAATGGACAGTTTAGATTGACAAGATCTTTGGAATTATCATTCCTTAGATTAGAACATGGTGAAGAAAACAATTGTGGCAAAATAGTGGTGCTAAGTTTGAGATCTGGTGATAGGACGTCATATTTATTTTTATAGACCAAAGTATTTGGCCAAACCCACAATGACACTGTAACCAAATACATGTACATCAATATGGAGTTGCAGCTGCCACTCTCCTTGGAAGGCCGTCCACAAGATTTTGGAGTGTTTCTGTGGAATTTGTGCCCTTACGTTCTGTAGAGCATTTTTGAGGTCAGGCACTGATGTTGGAGGAGAAGGCCTGGCTCACAATCTCTGGTCCATATGATCCCAAAGGTGCAGGTGGGGTTGAGGTCAGGGCTCTGTGCAGGCCAGTCAGGTTCTTCCACACTTCCACAAGTTCTTTCTGCACTGGGATGGAGTCATGTTGAAATAGAAAAGGGCCTTCCTCAAACTGTTGGCAAATATTTTTGTCCACATAGTGTATTATTATAATATTATTATTTATGTTAGTGGTACTTTGGGGATCAGGACCATCCTCACCTTTAGCCCATATTAGGAACCTTAAATACAACCTCCAGATTTAGTTTCTCTAACTATATTTTTGTTGGTTGGGAAGTGAAATCCTCGGTCACATTCATTCCATGATTCAGTGCAGCTGTCTAATGCAACCCGGGTGAAATCATTCCCTCAGCAGCCATGACCAAAGTCAGGCCGAAGCCTCCTACCAAGAGCGTCTTGGGAATTTTCCAGGTGTATAAACACAGCCTGAGCAGAGCCATTCACGCGATCTCATTCCCCCAGATCCATCACGCAGATCCCCCTTGATCAGGATGTACGAACTCCCTGATGTACTAGAGCTCACAAGCCCACGCTTCGCTTCTGTCTCTGTTCGCTCGCTTCTGGAAAGACGTCAAAACACAACGGGTTCCAGCAGCGATACAGTTGCCAGTCCCGCAATCAAAAAAATATTTATCTGTAAAGGGAAGTAGCAACACTGAGCCAATTATCTTTTTACTTCTATGTCTTTGTTCTTTAGTTCTCCTTCCATGTTTTGTTCCCCGTTTAGCAGAAGTGGGACTGAATCAGTCATTAGGCGAGCAGCGCTGGTGTCGAGATGTTTGCTGACTCACATCTACAACGCATCTGGTTCTGATTTGACCCAGCCTGCACACTAATCTCCCAGCATGCTAAGGGGCGGTCCTCCAGCTCAACGACAGGAAACATTCGTGGCTGATGGCGGTGAACTGAAATATTAACCCAGAAGAAAGGGTGTGTGTGTGTGTGTGTGTGAATTTGGATGGGAACGACCTCACCGTCCGTCTCAGGACTGAATCGGCCCTTGGCTTCAACGTTTTACACTGAAGTGAATCATATCTTATGTATAAGTAACGCTACAGTAATACTATTGAATCTGGTGGTCTTATGGAATGAATCACATGATTGATGAAGAGTGGTGTTGAGTTCCATCCATGTAACTCATCTGCTACAGAAAACCATGGCCTGTTTACGAGGCATTGCCAGGCTCAGTGCCAGCCCTCACCTCCACCACCAGTGGGATGCCAGCGCTATGGTGTGGTTATCGTAGCGGTCTCAGGAGGCCCTGTGGCTCCGAGGCGTGAAGGGAGCTCCTTAAACTTGACCGTGGTCTGTTTGTTTTTGGTGTAGACCAGCTGCCCATATGAACACCACCTACTGACAGATGTTAAATAGGCAAAACAGTACTCTCTCTTAGAAGACTTGGACGATTAAACCACATCCAGTCATCCAGCACAGCTGGAACTAGAGTCCAGTTCTAATAGTGCTGTAGGTTAAAGGCAGCTCCGATCTGAAATATATTTACTTGTCTGGGCGCCATAGGATGTGAAAGCACACTCGGTGTACGTCACATGGGGGACCGTTTCCTACCCAGACCCAGTTATCTCCTCGACCATCTAGTGGGACTTTGTTAAGCCCATGAGAGTGAGTTCATCGACATCCTGGCACAAACCCATACAATGACGTCAAGAGAGCAGCAGTGAAAACGAGGCAACGGAAACACCTGTAGAGGAAAAAAAAAAAGATGGATGGATAGAACGTATCGCGTTTCATTCGCTCTGCCTCCCTTTCTCTCGGGTCGTGAGTGTTTATTTTTGGCGGCCCATTGTTGTTTTTCAGGCTTCTTCACAGCTTTCGCAGAACGCAGTTCCTGTTCGGACATTCAGCCGTCGAGATGTTAACAGCGTAGAGAGATGAAGGGAAAAGTTTGCACACTCTCAATATGACCAAAAGGTGTAACGTGTTGTGTTCAAGTTACAAACTGGGCCACGTAGAAGTGGCATCTATGCCGAAGATGACAGATTGTCATTTGTGAAAAAATTATCAAAATTATAGAATTTCAAATGTTTGTGCCCCCCTTTCTAAGCGGGATATTAACTCCTCTTTATTTAGTGACCCTCCAACCCTTTTCTGTGAAGGTTTCATATCTTTTTGGTTAAGTCAAGGCAAATCACTAGTTTACGAGAATGTGAGCGACTTAATACACCATCTTTGTTATAGTAGCACCAGTGGATATTAATCCCTAATCAATTAATTGCCATTAGGAATTTAAGTCGTATTTACCCGATGATGTTTGTTTTGCATAATAATGTTCCGTAGCTCACATATCTATTAACTTGTACACTTCACTACTAAGTTATAGATATGCTCACTGTGGGCTATAGAATTTTTGTATCTTTGTCAGTTTTTCATAACACTGGAAGCAGTGTTGCCAGATTGGGTGATTGGGTGTTTTTCTTTTAACTGGGTCACTTTTATTACTTTTGGCTAGACAGTGTGTCTGGGACTGGTAATCAAAATTAGGCTGATTTTGTGGAAGAATACACAAGCGTGTATTTACTGTAAATTATTTAGCTTAAGTACAAGTTCTAGAACTGATGTTATTAAGGGTTTATTTTGTTTTTTTGTCATTTGGCAACCCTTACTAGCACAGAGCAGGCAAGAGTGCGTGCAGAAAAATAAAGGTTTTGCTCAGTAAAAAAAAAGGCAGAATTGAGGCGAATACAGCGATTGTAAAAATTGTACTGCGTTAATTTGTCCCACATACATTTGTTGGGATTGTGATCGCTATAAAAAAAGTGTGTCTTTATTGATTATCAATCGATTGTTGATTGTTGACCAAAAATGTACGAAATTTGCAAACCTAATAACAGCTAACTCAGAGAGATTTATATAGTTGAACTTTACATAATAATGAAGTTTATTGATAATGAATAAAAAAATAAAACCGTTACCAAAGTTGAATCATTAGATATGCGGAATGGTTATTTCGAGTTTAGGGAAGGAGTCTCCAGTGTCAGCACTTCATAACATTCAGTTTAAATCTTTAAAACAAACGTAACTTTTTCTTGGTGGTTCCACAATAATAATTAAACGGTAATTAAATAGTACAGTGTGATGTTCTTTGATCATTGAAAAATTGTTCTTGAGAATAAAAGACTTCAGGGTTTGTCTAAAACAATCAACCTAGTTTTTAATGTTATGTTGCGAACATTAACATGTGCTTATTTATTTTCCTGTAGAATACAGATTTTTTTTTTCATTTCTATCAAACACCTTTTGATCTGTTAAGTTCTGTTTTCTTGACTGTTCTCTTGAAAAAACCTCCAGTTAGACACAGCTCCATGGTGTATTATTAATTTTTTATTCATTTAGCACCTTTGAGTCGACTTCCCGTCCAGAATGCCGCGAGAGGCGTCTGAAATCCACTATCTGCGGCATGGCGCCATCTTTTCCGCCATTCATCTTAGAGAATGCGAGGCGGTGGACAATGGAGTATTGTATACGATGGTTCTCACAGCCTGTGCGCGTACGCTCGTGCGTGCGTGCGTGCGTGTGTGTATGTGTTTCAGTTCCCTCCTGTATAGCCACTGACATTTTTGCGCGCTGTAGTCATGATGGACCACCCCGTACTACATTCTACACGAGTCGTCTCACATGATGTTCACGTCTTCCGTCCGTATACAGATTGTTAGACACTAAACATCCAGCACTTGGCTCGTCTCCGTTGGCTTCATTTATTTGAATTTATCGAGCGTTTTTTTCGCCGAGGTTCAGGTTTGCAAATAGCAAATGTTAGAAATGGAGGCGTATGACGTATCACAGCGTCTCAGTAGCGGGGACAGGCTGAATGAAAGCACAGTGCACTCAAACTGACCTCGAAGGGTTAAACTCACCACATCGTCATCATGCCAGTCTTTGTCTGCCAGTGTGTCTATGAGTCTGTATGTGAGAAGTGTTCCCCAGAGACCAGGCCTAATTAATACTTCCCGGGGTGGAAGGACGCTTTGTAATGCAAGTAAGTCCTTCACACTCGAAGTCACCTAAACACAAGCGGGAAGACGTGCCAGAGCTGCAAGGAGAATCTCATGCAAGAAATAAAACAAACTATACACTAAATCCCAGTGGACTCAGGGCATAAGGCGGCAGGGTAGAGCCCAGATGGGGCGCCGATCTACAGGCTACACCAATCAGCCTACAGCCTTTCAGCCATGTCTTTGGAGTGTAAGAGTAAACCTGAGTACCCAGAGGAAACCCAACAAGGACAGGAAGAAGATGCGGAACTCCCTGCAGACAGACTGGAACCAAGATTCAAGTTCATCATGTGAGGAAGCTCCTGTGCTGTCCTCAGTTCTGAAAGAGTTTCGACACAGATTCAGATTTGTGGATGACATGAGCCAACCCTGATGTTATTAGAAATCAGTAATGTCCCGTGATTCTTTTTTTATTTCTCATGTTTTGACAGACTGACTCCAAAATCCAAAATTTTTGTATTTTTGTATGACGGCACAGTGGCTTAGTGGTTAGCACCGTTGCCTTGCACCTCCAGGGTCCAGGTTCGATTCCCACCTCTATGTGCATGGAGTTTTCTCCCCGTGCTTGGTGGGTTTCCTCCGGGTACTCCACTCCACAAGGTATGGCATATTGTGCCGTCGGTGGTGTAGTGGTTAGCACTGTCGCCTTGCACCGCCAGGGTCCGGGTTCGATTCCCGGCCAGGCTCGATTCCCGTCTCTGTGTGCATGGAGTTTGCATGTTCTCCCCGTGCTTGGTGGGTTTCCTCCGGGTACTCCGGTTTCCTCCCACAGTCGAAAGACATGCAGATTAGGCTAATTGTGTATGTGTGTGTGTGTGTGTGCTCTGCGATGGATTGGCACGCTGTCCAGGGTGTACCCTGCCTCGTGCCCTGAGTCTCCTGGGATAGGCTCCAGGTCCCCGCGACCCTAAATACAGGATAAAGCGGTATAGAAGATGAATGAATGAATATTGTGCCGTTTGCGATTCTTTTCTGCTCACCACGGTTGTAAAAAGTAGTTATTTGAGTCACTGGAGACTTATCATCAGCAAGGAGTTTCTATTAAAAGGTTAATTTCTTTTGTGAAAAGCAGTTTCTGGTTTAAAGGTTTTTCCCCATTCTGTTTGATATTAAGATCAAAGTTTTTGTCCAGTATTTTGACTGATCAGTGTTTTTATTCTGATGTTTAACCGTTAAGATTGAGTACGAGGCATGTTGGAGTCAAACCCGGTGCCATCTGCCACATTTTTTCAGACCGTCTTTCTTCAGACAGCTCGTCCGTCTGTATTTACGGAAACCGGCCCGTGGTTAATGAGGACAACACGCCACACTAATTAGGCATCTGCTGTAGAAAACGAAGCGGCTCTGGAAACCCTGTCCTGTGTTCTTACAAATGTTAATTTTTCATTTTGTACCCTCTGGTTTTATTTATTTATTTATTTTTTCATTCTATTCGTTTTTTGCTTACTTTGCTAAAAGTCGACTGTATCGACATTTCATCACTCGCAGGTTTCCTCTGTTTGCTCGAGCTGTATCCGGTGATGTCCACCACATTGTTCATTGACTAATCTGACACTTGAAAGCGACACCCTGCTGAGTGATCCTGGTCCCGGGGCGAGAGAGGAGACATGCGGCAGGATCCGTCTTCACCTAACGGCTTATCTCGCCTCTGAGAGAGCAGCTTCAGATAACAGGAATGAAGACTGATGAAAAACTCCAGCACTGAAGGGAAAATCCTTACATTGTTACTCACTCGGTTGTACAGTGATATGGAATATGTTAAGTGACTGAACTCACATTTTTGGATTGGAGAGTTCTGGTAAATGTCAGCAAGGGGGGGCGGGAGGCGGGAAACGGCTTGGACTGACCGTGCCTGTTCTGGCGAGTGTCCATCAGAGGATGTGTGTGTGTGAGTGGGGGGTTGTGGAAGTGTGACAGCTCTTGTGTGGCGTAATCCCGGTTGGGATGAGGCAGCGTGGGGGCAGCTGCTCTCACGGCAGGGGTCAGAGGTCAGCACTCTGAGGGTCGTGTCTGAGCTGCGTCTAAATTGAGAGTGACTAATCAGCTCATTAGATGGCCTGCGGGGTTTGGCTGCATTTCCTGTGAAAGATGTGTGATATTGCGCACGCAGCGTGCTCCTCGAGCCAACCGTCAACAATTACGATGATGATGATGATGATCATAAAGATGCAAATAATTAAAAGCCCAGGTTGATTAACAGAGTTGAAAAGTTGTGATGAGAGAGAGAACTGTTTAAAGACATCAAAACCCTTGATAAAAGTCTATAAACCTGCGTCAGTGGAAGTGCCGGGACAGCGTTAGTTCTACATTCCTGGGGAAATACAGTAAAACAGCGCTTTGAGATCGGCCAAAAGGCATATTTTCCCTTTAGCTGTTATGTTTTTCGCAAATTGTCCGAGAGCTAAGACTTTCCAGTTCCCACACTGTTCCTCTATGTTTTTTCCTCCCACTCCGGATCAGAGCCTTAACACACTCTATGGATTATTGCGTATCGCTCAGGACCGAGCTTTATCAGCTGAACCAGCGGGGCCTTGTAGAGGATGACAGGAAGGAAGGAAGGAGGTTTCACACTTGCTGTCACTGCAGAGGATCTGTCCTCTCTGGCTTCCTTACGTTTTCCCTCCTGATCACATTTTAAAGACAACAAATTGTGCGTGGGACAATAGGGATTGTGTAAGCAAAGGTTTGTTGGTTTAAACCTGATAAACGTCCGTAGTGTAAAGAGTAATCCTTTTCCCACTTTGATTGGAAGGCTGGAATATAAAAGTGAATTAGTGGTGTAGTTTTTAGCACTGTCGCCTTGCACCTCCAGGGTCCGGGTTCGATTCCTGTCTCTGTGTGCATGGAGTTTGCATGTTCTCCCCGTGCTTGGTGGGTTTCCTCCGGGTACTCCGGTTTCCTCCCACAGTCCAAAGATATGCAGCTTAGGCTAATTGGCGTTCCTAAATTGACCATAGTGTGTGAATGTGTGTGTGTGTGTGTGTGTGTGCTCTGTGATGGATTGGCACGCTGTCCAGGGTGTACCCTGCCTCATGCCCTGAGTCTCCTGGGATAGGCTCCAGGTCCCCGCGACCCTAAATACAGGATAAAGCGGTATAGAAGATGAATGAATGAATGAATTTTATGAACGCTATTGTAGTAAGACTTCGCTGGACAGTGGTTGATTTAGCTAGTATTGCTTAATTATCATTCATTTACGGTCATGGTGGATCTGGAGTTCGTCCCAAGAATGTCCATTCTGTGCTGCGTAAAAGTCTTAGGCTTATGACTTAATTATTGAGTCAGTACAAAAACATTTGTGATTCTTAAACGTCAGTATTTCACCGCAAAATTGAAAGTTACAGAAAAATACTTGTCTGCCAGAAAAGAAAACAGGGTATTATATAAGCGACCACTTTTTTAGACGAAAAAAAAAAATGTAATAAAAAAAAAGAAGCAGTCAAGGTCCTCAGAAGAACCGTGTGTGGTTCTGCGGGTTCCTTAGTAAAGCTTAATAGCTAATTTTTGTATAAAACTCCACAATTTGTTCTTGACCTTAAAGGGGTCTCAAAGTGTCATCACACCAATTATTGACTTTGTTTCATTAATTCCTGTTTACTGGGCTTTATAGTTCATTATTATTATTATTATTATTATTGATAATTTTTTTTAATGGATCCTTGCTACAGTTTTTTGTGCCTAAGACTTTTCTTAAGTTCCGTACATTCACACATTTTTTCACATCCAAGCGCACTTGCTACCCAGTTTTGGATCAATGAGAAGAAACCGGATGATACCAACCCAAACACAGAGAGAACCTGCAGACAGTAAGTCAGGATCAAACCTGCGATCCTGAAGCTTAGGAAACAACGTTACCCATTAAATCCAGGCCCAGGAGAAATTTTCCAACCCTGAAGAAATTTCCAGACCCTGGAGAATTCTGCTCATGCATATAGATTGTCTCCTTTCAAACCAGACAAGTCTCATATTATGCTTTCATGTCCTGAAAGGGCATAAAGCATAAAACTTTGCTTTAGAATCCCGCCAAACCTGACAGCACTATAAGTTCTGTAACGGCCCTGTCTGTACAAGATCAATCTCTCACACTCCAGAGTCCAGCAGCTGGTTCGGGCCAGCGATGGGTGATAACAGAGCCGGACTCCCAAAGGGTTATAGCAACAGTCTGCAGAATGTTATCTGTAGGAGAATGTCTGTGTTGCTTAACCAGCAGCGTCCGGTTCCTCCGAGCCAAAACTGTATTAATCTTTCCAAGAGACTTGGACATCCCTGTCCTTTCTGTAAAGGATGCACATGCCAAGGTTGGAGAGCAGAAACATGTTACCATTATTTAAAGCTTTCCAATCTGCCAGGGGAAGCACTTTTTCCCTCGCGCACAACAAGCATACTTGGCTCCTTGTTTTCATTTGAAAGGAGGCCAGTTTAACGGAAGCATTCTCAGCTGTCCTAATCTGTCTTCGAGAACTAAGGTTTGTGACCCTGCCAAGCTTTCAGCTGCCTAAAACAAATCAATGTAGCAACTGAACGATCGACAGTGCCGCGCAAACCCAGAGGTCCTGCTGGTCTTAGTGCACGTTTGTTCAGCTTTATATCTGCGCCATATCTCCGAACATCTGCATGACCGTTTACTTGAGTGATTGTCCTCACCTCATCTTTGGTGGCTTCCAAAGAAGACTGCCCTAGGCAAATGTTTTTACCGATGTCCAACCAAGTAGACCGTCTCAAGGATAATATTGGGTCTGACTTCAGATGGGGCAGAATGCAAGCAGCAGAGAGAGCCAGAAAGAAGGGGAACAGAACACCCAGAGTTTTGCACTTTTCCCACGTCTTTATATCCTGACTGTTGATGCTTTACATTCTAGACCTGACAGCCAAGTTCTGGTGAGCTACATGTGTTTAGTCTCTCTGTAGCAGGGCTTAAGTGAGTCCAGCTGGCCTTAGCATACCAAGAATTCCCAAACCACTGCCTGTGTGAGAAAAGGTACCACCCACATGTACTGGCTTTGTGTTTTCTAACTGACCCTACATATGTGCCAAAAATAGTTTTTCACCTGAGACCTGATGCCAAGAGTTCTCATTGGGGACACCAGTGCATTGTGGGAGGTGTGGATGGAGTTTGACTCTGGGAGAAGCAATGTTGGCCAAAGACCAAAGGGAAGGCGTAGAGTTGGATTTACAGCAACAGCAATTAAATCCGGTCACTTGACTATCAGTAGGATTTGGAGATTTTTGGAGCAGGTAGTGCTGAAGGGGAAAAGTTTGGACCAAGTGTTTTCTTTTGAGTTTTGTGTATTTGTGCTGAGGCACTGTAGGTTCATCAATGGATTATAAGCTGGGTAAAGTGTGATCTCTAGATCTCTAAGTGATATAAAATGTAGGGCCAAAATTGTTCCCAGAACCATTCTTTCACAATTTGAGTCCTGGAATATGGCCACACCCTCAGGGAAGAAAAACTCCACACATAAAACTCCAACCTGTTCGTTCAGTACATTCAGGTCGTCAGCTGACTTAATTTTATTGCCTAGACAGAAGCAACTGAAGCAACCCCAGATCATAACACTGCCTCCAGAGGAGACTTGTACACCCAGAGACACTGTTCATGAACTCTGCAATCCCTTCTTACCCTGATGCCCACGTCGCTCTGGAATGGGGTCAATCTGGACTCATCAGACCACATGACCAATATACAAGTCCTTGCATTAATTGTTGTTATCGAAAAGACAACATGTTAGAATTAGTGACAAATCTTGTAAATTCAAGAATACAACAGTGGTCTGGTATAAAGTAGGTGATTTCTAATCTAAATAAGGGAACCAGTCTGATACTATTAAAACTAATTAAAAGAAATGGTGTGTGAGTGTGTGTATGTGTGTGTGCCCTGCGATGGATTGGCACCCTGTCCAGGGTGTACCCCGCCTAGTGCCCGAAGTCTCCTGGGATAGGCTCCAGGTCCCCCGCGACCCTGAACACAGGATTAAGCGGTATAGAGAATGAATGAATGAATGAATGAATAAAAGAAATTATTCATTATTATTCTATACCACTTGTCCTGTACAGGGTCACTGGGGGGCCCGAAGCCTACTGTAACCCAGGAGACGTTGGGTACTCCCTGGACAATGTGCCATTCCATTCCAGGACACACACTCACACACTACGGGCAATTTGGGAACACCAGTTAGCCTAATCTGCATGTCTTTGGATTGTGGGAGGAAACCGGGAAACCTGAGGGAAACCCACCAAGTGCGGGGAGAACATGCAAACTCCATGCACACAGACCCCGAGGTGGGAAACAAATCCTCGACCCCGCAGGTGCGAGGCCACGGTGCTAACCACTACGCCACCGTGCAAGCAAAAAACAATTACTTTAGAAATAAACAGCCTTTTAAATCGAAGTGTAGGACTAAAGGAATTTTGGCCATGAAGAGACTTCAGTAATCTGATACATCGGTATGTATTGCTGTTTCCCCAGCTGTATCTCTGACCGTATCCCTGTAGTAATTCATCATCATCAGAGCGGGAGTGATTAATTACAGCCTGGAAGTCTCTGTGAGGCCGTTAGTGCAACAGTGTGTGTGTGTGTGTGTGTTGTGTGTGTGTGTGTGTGGAATGTCTTTGAGAGAGGAAGTGACTACAGTAGAGTTACAGTAAATAAAAATGAAGGATGGAGGATGCCTTTTTGGATGTGGCTCATATACGGATCTTACTCAGAAAGATTCAGTTCAAGTTAAAAACAAACAGCCGCTAATATCCTGGAAGATCTGCCAAGGCATGACGCCAGGTTCGCTGTTTTATGTTCTGGGTTCGACCTCATGACTTAACACGTGGTTTAGAGAATGAACCATAAAACATGCCATGTGGCTGCTTTCTGGTTTTATTCTATAAAGCTTTGATCATCTACAAAATTCAGATGTTCATGTTAGTTGGGGAAAGATTCTTTCTTTCCTTCTTTCTGATTATTCTAGTCAGGCTTTACCCCTTCCCTGCTCTGTAGTGTTGAGATGCAGAAGCAGACATACATGAAGCAGAGTTCTTGTTATAAATCTGGAGTGAAACATCTGCTGAAACACGTTTGTTCGGATTATCGCTGATGTTATAACAGCTACAGACATCATCGTTCCTTCGCCAGTCGATTTATCACTCAAGTATGTTGAAGCATCAAAGAGAAACCTCAACGCCCTGTTCAAATCTGAGCAATGCCAAGAACTTTACTCATGCTGGAGACTCCTTGTAAAAGTCCTTGTGCAATTTGTTATTATAGCAATGATTCCATTTCAGACCATGCATATTTCGACCAAAAATCAGCCTAAACATGTGGAACGTTTTTAAGAAAAGCCCCGTCCTTGCTACACCACCCTTCCGTTTTTGGGTGAGACAAAACCTAAAGCCCATATTACCCTAATAAAGGGATCTATACTCCGCCTGATGATGTCACATCTCAGACAGGATGTCCTGGGCCCGTCCTTACTAAGTGTCTCAGAGTAAGAAATCATTCCTAAGTGGCCAAAAATTCTCAGAGTGATCAGTGTATCAAAATAGGAAATCACTCCTATCGCCACCACAATGTAGGAGCTGCTTAAAGCTTAAAAAACATGTCAAAACAACAACATCCACTATATTTTGTAGCCTACCATGCGGCTCTCAATGTTGCAAACAGTGACGTCATACACTTCTCTAGGAGCAGTCCTACTCCTTGCTGAAAGTAAGAGTGGGAAGCTTCGTAAATAACTTTTATGTCCTACTCTGAGATAGGAACATTTTGAGTCCTAAATTAACTTTGAGCATAATTCCTAGGAGTGATTCTTAGACGCTTAGTAAATAACCACCTTTCTTGGATAAGATAAACAAAACTTTCATTGTCCAGGATTTTATTTATTTATTTGTTTGTTTTTAACCCACATATCTCCCTTGATCAGCTAAATATATTGTTGCATCTGTTGTCTGATGACGAAAAAGGGGCGCAATCCTGTGACTGGTTGTTATAAACTATAATCCCCGAACGAATACATTCCTCTATGGATGACTTTTTTGGTGTAAACAATTGGCATGCAGTTTCATTTTTAACAGCGCCACCTGCAGGACTGGAGTACATGTATGTGTATGTGACTTGCAATAAAAGAGCCAGAAAGCTCATAAAGCCTGATGTTTCCCCAAATATTCTGCACAAGTTTACACTTTTCCCAGACCACAGCCATAAGAAAGATGCCTCTCAGCTGCTTCTTTGTTCTAATCTCAAACGTTCTCTGAATCATGTGGTGATTTTATGTTTGCAACTTGATAATAGAGTCTAATATGGCTATGTGTTGGCTCGAATCTTTGTATGAATGATTTGAATGATTTTGTGATGCAGATCAGATTTTTTTGTTGTTGTCCAAGGTGACATTAACTGTCTGAGCACACAGTGTCCCTGGAACAGTTTGCCATTAAACGCCTCGCTCAAGGGCACAATACCGACATCCATCATCGGCAGTGAGGCAGTCGCGGAACTGAAACGCCTCGCGTAGGCTGTACCTTCCAGTGGAACGGAAATAGAGACAGCTAGTGGTGTGTGCGTGGGCCTGTTCTCTTTTTAAAATCCTGTTGAATCCTGATGAGTCGATCAGCAAGACAACTACATCAATTATGATGTCTGTTTATCTGTAGCACAGCAGGTGATGGGTTTCTGAAATCATACGAGAACGAAACGATATTCGTGGTGTATTATGTTTAAATAAACATTTATTTATAGCCAGTTTAGCAGCTACGTACCATTTGGAGTGGTAATGCTAGTGCGAATACACATTTTGTCCAATCAGAGACCAGAATTGAACAGCTTCTGATTATACATTGTAGTGAAAGTGTGAATCTTAAGTGGGGGTATTCGGGAAAGTAGATGCAAGTGTATTGGGTGAGACGGATCTGCTTCCCGTCAGCATCGGTTACCATGGTTACTACCCTATGGAGGATGGCGGGAAATGTGCCCGAAGGTCTTTGGAGTGCCATGTTAAATGAAGCAGGACAGAAAGAGAGAGAGAGAGAGAGAGAGACGGAGCCTGTGGGTCAGAGAGAGCAGCTGTCCTCTAAGCATGTGCCTTCCTATTCAGGAAACACACACACACACACACACAAACTGACACAACCAAGTAGACACTTATGGAAACCCAGCAGTAAGTCTAATGGTAATCTGAGTAATCCATACTAATGCTGTTCTTGCGTACATTTCAGATTTCCATCACATCTCGAGCCATGAGGTGAGACACCCACACACTCGTCCAACCCCAAATCTGTGTTTGCTTAAGATGAGTTCACACTCCCGTGACGCTCGAAAGAGGGAGATTTCCACAGGATAAACAGCAGGAAGAAGGCATATTCGGTCTAAATAAATACTCGTCTACATCAGGACCAAAAAAAAATATACGTCTCCCGTTTCGTCTCAGACGCGGAGGTTTGGCACACGGTTCGGCACTCGGGCGTTATTTGTCTCCACTCTGTTTTGTCTCTGTCGAATTACTGGCAGTCAGCATCTCGCTTTCTCTCATCACGCTTTCAGTGATTTGGACACTTACACACACACACACACCCATACACGCTCACATGCGGCCCTCTGTTAGCTGGCAGACATTGTGTAGATGAGTTCAGTGCCTCACAGTGGGTGTGTGTGTCTCAGTTATATTTTACTTCCCCGGCTGCCAGACTTAACCGATTCGCTCGGCTCCAGAAGTCTGAGTTCACCCTCCCACAAGAAAAGTTTAATCCTTATATGTATAAGAATTTTGTTTTTATAAAAGAATAAAACAAGTTTGCAAATATGAGTCAGGAAAGAAGAGAACTCGTCCTGGAGCGTTTCTACTGCAAGAACCTTTTCAGGAACGTTTTTCAGGAAATGCCTGAATTTCCAATGGAAGAAAAGAACATCTGTGTTGTAGTTCCAGGAACCTTTTCGAACAAAATGTGGAAATCCAGCCAATCACAACTTTGCGTCATTCATGTTATCATTTCGTTTCATTTCACTTTTCTCACTCTCATCATGTGGAACTTGGAAAGACTTTCCCAGGTTGGAAACTTCCAAAGCGCTGACACCAGAGACTCTTTTCATAAGTGTTCACTGGACTTCAGCATGTCAGCAGTCACAGTCACAGGGGTTTCATCTAAATTCCGTCCCTAGTTAAGTCTTTGCGCGAGCTAACCTATTTAAACGAGTGCATTAAGATGTGCTGCTATTGGGAAAAGTTCTTCAATACGACCTTATTGATCAGAACTGAGAGTTCAACTACACTGCATACGATAAGCAAGTGCAGGGGTAACTCAGTGGTTAAGGCATTGGACTATGGTCTGGAATATCCCAGGTTCAAAAGCCGCCACCACCACCATGTTTCCCCTGTTGGACCTTTAAACAAAGCCCTTAAGTAACAGCTTGGACAGATAATGCGATAAAAATGCAAGTTGTTCTGTATAAGGGCGTCTTCCAAATACCGGGATCTGGGAAATAAATAATTTAGTGCACACAAGTGAATTTTTTCGTCCTACGGGTGTAGCGGTACGCCACAGTCAAGATTCTGCTCAGTAGTCAGGAGCCTAGAGGGCAGATTGCCCAAGCTTTGGCATGCTCATACTCCCATGTAAAACATTATGGTCAGTGTTGTGTAGGTTCCCGTTGTGCCACCAGGGCTGGTCTGACCCCTTGAGGCATGGCTCCCCAAGATCTCTGGGGGTGTGCTGTGGGGTATGGTACCAGAATGTTGGCAGCAGATCCTTTGCGAGCCGTGAATTGAGGGATGGATGATGCTTGATCGGATCAGGATCTGGGAAGTTTGGAGTTTGGGCTTGAGATTAAAGGTCACTTAAGTTCATCCTTATGATTATTCGCTCAGGATGCCATTAAAGCCCAAAGCTACAAAAGTCAGACCCTTTATTAGATTTTCATTTCATCACATCCCGCTGTTAGATTTGCTTTTTAAACAGTAAAAGTTTGTTATTCCTGTAAATAGTATGCCCCGGGAATCATTTTCAGCTCAAAAAGAGATTTTTGAAGACATACTGTACTGAACATTTCTTACTTCTCTCAGTCTCACGTCGTCTCAGGTGACGCATCAGCTGATCTCATCAGCCCGCAGGCGTCTTCCTGGAAACCACACTGACAACACCTCAGTAAAGTAATTATGCATTACGCTTCAGATTTATGAAAATCAAATGTATAGGGAGAGAAATAAAAACTTAAGGGCTTGTTTCAATCATTTTTACAACCGTGGTAGAACCTCCAGTTGACATTCACACCGTCGTCACAATTTGGAAATTTAGCCTCATCTTCATGTCTTTGGACTGTGGGAGGAAACCGGAGGAAACCCATTACAGTAAGTACAGGTGCAAATTCCATGTACAGTACACAGACCCAAGGCGGGACTCGAACCCAAACCCTGGAGGTGCAAGGCAACAATGTGATGTGTGAAAACATGTGATGATGATCTGCAGAAGTATCTCAGGGCCGAGCACTAACTCTGTGTTACTTTGTGTTTTTCAGGGCGAACATCGATGAGGTGGAGATTGAAGTGGTGGAGATCGAGGCGAAGCTGGACAAGGTGAGACGTGCCAAAGTGAAACATTACACATTACTAATCTCAGTATAAAGCAGTGTAACCCGAGGACGAATGGAAGCCTCGCTTTTATTACCTGGTAAAGTTTTCCCCTTTGCTTGTGAGATGTTTTTGTACAGTACTGTACTGTATGTGCTAAAAGTCTCAGCAAATCTGAACACCAGGGTGATCTGAGGGGGGAAAGTTGAGCTCTGTGCCACTTCAGGCTCATCGACCTCTGACCTTCAGCCAATCAGCAAAGAAATCCCATAATGCACCGCTCAGGGCTAATGTTTGAAATGAGGCTCCTTACCAGAGTCACAATGTCCATAATGATTCAAACAAATAGTGCATTAATATGTCATTAAACATGTCATTGTCATTTTTAGAAGCATATTTTTCTGTGAATTAATTGATAAAAAAAAAAAAAACTTTTTGGAACGGACTTTTTTTTTCTGTTTTACTATGCAAATTTTTATTTAATAATATTTGAATGTAAAAATACCAAAAATCACTTTTTATTTAATAGAATTTTAGAAATATTTCAGACATTTTGGTCATTTTTTGCTATTTAAACCTGCACCTTTTAGCTACTAAAATAATTATTGAAAATTATGTACAAAGAAAAAAAACATTGAAATCTGTAGATTGTAAAAGAAATTTAAATATAGTTGATTTAATTTATTTGTAGAAAAATAAAAATATGTTAAAAACTATTTAATTAAGCATAATTAAGAAATACATTTAAATATTTTATACAAATTATACAGATTTTTTTTTATACTTACTAAATAAAAAAAAAAGTTTTTTTTTGCGGAATATGCTAAATGTTTAAAACTTTACAAATAAAAGGATATGGATTTTGTAAAGGTTATTTGCATATTATATACACATTTTCTAAACTAATAGTTTTTTAATGAATTTTTAGTTTTAGATTGTGAGAAAAATTGCTTAAATAAACATATTAAAAATAAAAATTAATTCACCATATTGTTTAATTTATTCAAATAAACATCATTTAAGGTAGTATTTAAATATGCAGCAAAAATGTGAACAAAAATGTGTTAGATATTAATATTACACATATTAAGAAATTAAAACATACGTCAAATATACGTCAATACTGTATTGAGAAATCGTTTATATGATATAAAAGTCTGTCTTTCCTGCGTTCCATCCCTCCACGTTAGTGCTTATTGTTTATTAGTGTTAGTGTTTGAGTGCTGAGTCGGCACTCGAGTGCCTCATACAGTATCTGCGGTTGTGTTTATCGCTGTCGACCGATTATCAGCGCAGAGTTTAACGCGTTTGTGGCTTTATTTACGACCGTGCGTACAGTCCGGACAGTGAAGAGTCCATTAGAGCAGCGTTAGACTGACTCACTCAGACTCACTCGAACAGATGCCGCGCGACAACGCTGATCTCACCGCTCCGAGTGACAGCTATCAATTCCCATTAGCCCTCCTCCTGCTCCTCCTCCTCCTCCTGCTCCTCCTCCTCCTCCTCCTGCTCCTCTGCCTCCTGCTCCTCCTCCTCCTCCTCCCCCTGCTCCTCCTCCTGCTCCTCTGCCTCCTCCTCCTGCTCCTCCTCCTCCGCCTGCTCCTCCTCCTGCTCCTCCTCCTCCTGCTTCTCGTCCTCCTCCTGCTCCTCCTCCTCCTGCTTCTCCTCCTCCTCCTGCTCCTCCTGCTCCTCCTCCTGCTCCTCCTGCTTCTCGTCCTCCTCCTGCTCCTCCTCCTCCTGCTCCTCCTCCCCCTGCTCCTCCTCCTGCTCCTCCTCCTCCTGCTCCTCCTCCTGCTCCTCCTCCTCCTGCTTCTCCTCCTCCTCCTGCTCCTCCTCCTCCTGCTCCTTCTCCTGCTCCTCCTGCTTCTCGTCCTCCTCCTGCTCCTCCTCCTCCTGCTCCTCCTCCCCCTGCTCCTCCTCCTGCTCCTCCTCCTCCTGCTCCTCCTCCTCCTGCTTCTCGTCTTCCTCCTGCTCCTCCTCCTCCTGCTTCTCGTCCTCCTCCTGCTCCTCCTCCTGCTCCTCCTCCTCCTGCTCCTCCTCCTCCTCCCCCTGCTCCTCCTGCTCCTGCTCCTCCTCCTCCTCCTCCTCCTGCTCCTCTGCCTCCTGCTCCTCCTCCTCCTCCTCCCCCTGCTCCTCCTCCTGCTCCTCCTCCCCCTGCTCCTCCTCCTGCTCCTCCTCCTCCTTCTCCTCCTCCTGCTCCTCCTCCTCCTGCTTCTCGTCCTCCTCCTGCTCCTCCTCCTCCTCTGCCTCCTCCTGCTCCTCCTCCTCCCCCTGCTCCTCATCCTCCTGCTCCTCCTCCTCCCCCTGCTCCTCCTCCTGCTTCTCATCCTCCTCCTCCTGCTCCTCCTGCTCCTGCTCCTCGTCCTCCTTCTGCTCCTCCTCCTCCTCCTCCTTCTGCTCTTCCTCCTCCTCCTCCTCATCCTGCTCCTCCTCCTCCTGCTCCTCCTCCTGCTCCTCCTGCTCCTCCTCCTCCTAATCCTGCTCCTCCTCCTGCTCCTCCTCCTCCTCCTCCCCCTGCTCCTCCTCCTGCTCCTCGTCCTCCTCCTGCTCCTCCTCCTCCTCCCCCTGCTCCTCCTCCTGCTCCTCCTGCTCCTCCTCCTGCTCCTCCTCCTCCCCCTGCTCCTCCTTCTGCTCCTCCTGCTCCTCCTTGTGCTCCTCCTCCTCCTGCTCCTCCTCCTCCTGCTCCTCCTGCTCCTCGTCCTCCTTCTGCTCCTCCTCCTGCTCCTCCTTCTGCTCTTCCTCCTCCTCCTGCTCCTCCTCCTTTTCCCCCTGCTCCTCCTCCTGCTCCTCCTGCTCCTCCTCCTCCCCCTGCTCCTCCATCTGCTCCTCCTGCTCCTCCTTGTGCTCCTCCTCCTCCTGCTTCTCATCCTCCTCCTCCTGCTCCTGCTCCTCGTCCTCCTTCTGCTCCTCCTCCTGCTCCTCCTTCTGCTCTTCCTCCTCCTCCTGCTCCTCCTCCTCCTCATCCTGCTCCTCCTGCTCCTCCTCCTGCTCCTCCTGCTCCTCCTCCTCCTAATCCTGCTCCTCCTCCTCCCCCTGCTCCTCCTGCTCCTCCTCCTCCCCCTGCTCCTCCTCCTGCTCCTCCTCCTCCCCCTGCTCCTTCTGCTCCTCCTCCTGCTCCTCCCCCTCCTCCCCTGCTCCTCCTCCTGCTCCTCCTCCCCCTGCTCCTCCTCCTCCTGCTCCTCCTCCTGCTCCTCCTGCTCCTCCTCCTCCTGCTCCTCCTGCTCCTCCTCCTCCTCCTCCTGCTCCTCCTCGGTCCTCAGCTCAGGCCGTGATCAGGGTCGATGTGATTGTTCCTGATCGTAGTGGTTAGCACTGTCGTCTTGCACCTCCAGGGTCTGGGTTCGATTTCCACCTCTGGTCTGTGTGTGTGCAGTTTACATGTTCTCCCCGTACTTGGTGGGTTTCCTCCAGGTGCTCCAGTTTCCTCGCACAATCCAAAGACGTGCAGATTAGACTAATTGGCGTTCCCAAAGGAGGCACGAGGTCCTAGTACGGTTGTAAAAATGGGAATAAATACAATGGTAACCAGTTGGACTACAGAGGTTCCTGGGTGGAAGAGGAGGATGGAGGGTGATCACAGTAACGCTGCGTCATGCTAGGCTGCAAAACATCACTCCGGTGTTCTACTGTAACAACACACCGCATTGATGTAACATTGATTTAGGGATCATTTAGGTCAGGACATCGTTATAATGGGATGGCTTTTGTACAAATGAAATAATAAACTTTTTACTTTTAAGGAAAGCAAAGTTTTTAAAATGCGCATAGAGAGCGAGAGAGGAAAGAATTGCAGAACAAGTGGAAAGAGAAAAAATGTGGAGCTCAGGATGCCAGAGCTCGAGCTCCAGAGCCTCATGTCTGCCGTCTGGTACAGTCTCACACATGGAGGCCACCTGAGAATGTCTAGCACTATCTCTCTCTCTCTCTCTCTCTCTCTCTCACACACACACACACACACACACACACACAAACACAGGACCCAGAGTGATAATTGAGGGCTTAAAACAAACATGAAACCACACTAGAGGGTTTCTGTGTGTGAGTGTGTGTGTGAGTGTGTGTGTGTGTGTGTGTGTGTGTGTGAGTGAAACTGCAGCTCGGTGGCATGCAGGAAAGAAAAGTGTGAAATTCTTCTTTTGGACTTTAAACGTGAATCTAATAGGAAGATTAGCAAGAGCACTTGTGATGTAAGAGAAACCTGTCGTGTGTGTAAAGAATGTGTGAGTGTGTATCTGATCTCTGAGGAAGTCTGCTGTTCTGTATGTGAGTTGTGTAAGTTTATTCTCTCTCTCTCTCTCTCTCTCTCTCTCTCTGTAGCTGGTGAAGTTATGCAGTGGGATGATCGAAGCCGGGAAGGCGTACATCAGCGCCAACAAGCTTTTCGTCAACGGCATCCGGGACCTGTCTCAGCAGTGCAAGAAGGACGAAATGATATCAGTAAGCGTGTGTGAGTGTGTGTGTGTGTGTGTGTGTGTGTGTGTGTCATAATGACCTATGGTTTCTACATAAATAGTGAGTTTAATGCCCATATAAAAAGTGTGTAGGATGATTGTTTAGCCACATCTGTACGTTTTCAGTCTTCACGGTGAAGCTGCTTTTTTTTCCCCCTTACACTCCAAAAATTATTTTGATCTCATGTAGCTGTAACATGGATGGATGGATCGATGTGTAGTTAATTAGTTAGTTAGTTTATTGATCCGGAAATTTTATTGCTAAAATTTCCTTCCAGTAAAATAATTTTACTAAATGTATTATTAACTATTTTACTAAATGTACCTTCATTGTATTTAATTAGTTTAACCTAAACATACATTTATTGGATTGGAAAATCAGATTAATTTACAGTAAATATAAAAAAATTGTTTCTATTCTAAAGTATTAAAAAAAAAATTCAGTGTATTTCGCTTCTTATTATCGAGCAAATGTTTATATACATTATAATACCAGGAATTAAGTTGTTTTGTAAACATCCATCATATTATAAAGAGATCGGAATGATGACATCATTCTTCAATTAATAAAAACATTATACACAATAATAAACTGCTGTAATGTAAGAGGAATCAAACACTTTAGGAGAAGATGTTAATATTTTGTTACAACACGAAGCACGCCACAATTCCTGACACGACTGTCAAAACAATAACAAAGGTCGATACTGCTCTGTACGCGTATTAGCTAAATCAGAAACCTAGCTGGGTGATATGTTTAAGCAAATCGCAGAATCGTGTCATGTTGTGAAATGGCAATTATTTCACACTCAGTGGGACGTTTCTTTAAACAAGTTTATTGATAACGCATCACAAGTCAGTCGAAAAGTGAGTGACACTCGACGGTCTTCCTGTTTGTTTACAGGCGTGTCTGGAGAAGTGCGGCGCGAGTCTGCAGGAGATCGTCAACTATCACATGGTAAGTCCATGTGTATAAGAGACTCGACCACAGAGACCACTGTATCCTGACTTTACAGTAACTACTGATCATTTACTTTCCTCTGATTGTCTACTTCAAGAAAATTACAACAATAATGTCAATTAAGACATAGTGAAATATTTAATGGCATTTAAAGGCATTTCCACTACACATGAGCCTGTGTACTTTTTATCCTTTTTCCCCATGATTGTATTGGCAAGTTTGCATGTTCTCCCCGTGCTTGGTGGGTTTCCTCCGGGTACTCCAGTTTCCTCCCACAGTCCAAAGACATGTAGGTTAAGTTAATTAACATTCCAAATTGCCTGTAGTGTGTGAATGAGTGTGTGTATGTGTGTGTGCCCTGCGATGGATTGGCACCCTGTCCAGGGTGTACCCCGCCTTGTGCCCTAAGTTTCCTGGGATAGGCTCCAGGCCCCCGCGACCCTATATATAAGGATAAAGCGGTACAGAAAATGAATGAATAATCACGTTAATATCATATTAAATAAATCTCCAGGAATGTGATGATGTGTCCGTGGAGATTTGTAAATGTTCCAGTCTGTTGATGAACGTTCTAGAACAATCCGGCTTTTTAGCCTAGCATTAAACGCCCGAGTCGAGTCAATAACTTTTAGCACTGTGGCTGTCCTATAGATCGCGCAGGGGGTCAGCGGTCATGTCTGAAAGCTTGAAGCATCACAAATGAGGTTAATGGCCGAGGTCACGCCGCGCTGAGAAGCATGTTGACCCTGCATGACCCTACTTCTGCTATCCTTTCACACAGTGTGCTTGGGTGGTGATGAAGAACACAATGAAATAGAAGCCGGGTAACAGGTCCGGTATCCAGTGGAGCGACTCTAGTGTGGATAGTTATAATTTTTATTATTATACATAAAAACAGAAATTCCTAGCTAGATTTATTCTTTATTCTTGTGTACAATTAACTTAATGCCAATTTGGGGACTCCAATATAAGTGAAGCCAGACTGTTTATCTTTTTGAACTGCACAATTTAACACACTCAGAACAAGGTGCTATCCTCCCTCTTCCACATACATAAGCTCACAGAGGTCAGCGACTGGCCGGTGTCCGTGTTTTTACATTATGGGATGTTGGTCGTCGTGACTCCCACCCGAAAAACACAGCAGTTTTCTTCTCTTCACTCCATCCTGTGCTTTTCTGACCTGTTGCTCAGGAGATTTTTTTTTGTTTGTTTATTAAAGTTTTTCTGAAGGACTGGGACTAGGACTTCCCAACCTTTTGGCTCACAACACATGGAACGACAGGAAGGAAGGAAGGAAACGAAAGGCTACAGAGTGACGTCAAAAAGGGTGAATGAAAGGGTGAAGGAGAAGTGAAAAGGTGGAGGGATGTCACTCAACGATTTCTGTCGTAAAACATTTCCTGAAAAATATTATCGGATTATCCACACGGAAAAATGACAAACTGATTCTCTCTCTCTCTCTCTCTCTTTGTCTTTGCATTAAGGAAAACTTTTAATATTCTTCCTTTACTAGTGTAATCCTTTAATTGATGATGCTGCAATTTAATCTGTCCAGTAGCCTATGAAAAGTGTCTCAGTGGTAAGTTTCTTGCCTGCCATGCAGAAGGTCTTGGTTCGATTCCCACCCAAACTTGAGCCACTGGTCTCAAGCACAGGAAGAGTATCCAGTGTAAAACGTGTGTGAGGATCGGATGAACCACTGTGGCGACTCTTTGATGGGAACGGCTGAAAAGCTAAACTCATGAGTCTCATGTGTCTCCCGTCTGTGTGTACAAACATAAAATGTGAGGAGGAGGCCCCCGTATGGCGCAGTGGTAAAGTGCTCGCCCTATCATTCGGAGATCACTAGTTCGATTCCCGGGTGATGCTGTAACCTCTCGCAGAGATCTAAAGAGAGCTGATTGGCTGAGCTCTCTCAGAGGGGAGGGATGAGAGGTACTTAGTGCTCTCACATTAATCACGGCTCTACAGCCAATCAGGGGCGTCTGTTAGCTCACGCAAGCGGAAGGAGCGGATAGCGCTGTCCTCCGAGTGTGTTACTCCGCCCTCAACGGTGCGTGAGCGAACAGTTGGAAAAGATGCTGTCGGCTGGCGTCACATAGTTTGGAGTAAACACGTGATAGTCTTCGGCCCTCCTGACTGAGTGGTAGTAGGAGCCTTAATGTGGAGCCCCCTAGTGACAGGGAGTCACGACTAAATTAGGGAGAAAATCGGGGAAAGAAATACAAAAAATAATAATAAAAAAAAATCATAAATGTGAGAGGGATAAAAATCCCTGCTTTTTGTCTTTTTTTCCATGTTTGTATTGGGCAGGGCTTTAACAAGCCAATTTAGATAGATTTCCCCCCAATGTGACATCATATAGGATTCAATGATGTTGCTCATCTCTGGTAGGGGTGTGGCTCGGCAGTAGCTCATTTATATTTGGAAAAGTAACGGATATAGCCTACCAAACAACAAATTAGCACCAAACACTTTTCCTTTAAGTACACTACTTTCCCGTGACGTGGCATCATATTCAAGTAGTTACTGAGGGTCAGGGTTCATTACAGCATCCGCATGCAAAGTGTGTGTGTTTAACTGCGCTCAGGATGTACGCAACATCAGGAACACACGCATGTCCAGAGGTTTTACTTCTTGGCCAATAAGAGGCCTAATGGAGTTTACGGGGTGATAAAACGTTCTGCTTAAGTTCCCGTCTGGAGGGTCACGTCCCAGAAGGCATCGCTGCATTTTTATCACCTCTCCTAGAGTTATACTTCTACATAGCTGCACTGAGGCACTGAGATCTGGTAAATTGTGAGGACTCGCGTGTTTTAACACTGGAAACGTGTTTTACAGCAGCATCTTGTAGAAGATTCAGCACTTACTCTACCGGGTGATAAAATCTGGGTTCTGTCAGTTCTTTAAACCTCTAGCCTCATCCCTGCTCTCTCTCTCCCTTTTCATCTCTTATTGTCATGCTTTGTTTTCCACCAGCTGTGCCTTCTTTCTCTCTCGTTTTCCCGCCCTCCCTGTCCGACTGACCTATTTTATCTGCAGCGAGCGCAGCATGGCGGCGCCGATCAGCAGAAAGCTTGGCGCGCAGATGAATATGAATGAGTGCGAGCAGAGGATCTCAGAGTAGCACGTGTGGGTGGGAGGGGATCCTCAAGTGTCTGTGTGATGGAGAAGACAGGGAGTGATCGCCCTCTGCTGGTGACAAACACGCCTGTGCCCGTGGAACGGTTTGTAATGATTCGTTCTGTCGTGGTTCTGTATTTCAGATCCTGTTCGATCAGGCGCAGAGATCCGTGAAGCAGCAGTTGCACAACTTTGTCAAAGAGTAAGTCATCACATACATTTTTTTTTTGGCAAATCGCTGTCATGTTGGGTAAATTTGTATATCAGAGCTTGATTGGCTCAAGTATTTTATGATACGCGAATACCTGTTGGAAACCTGATTGGAACTTATTGTTATATGATGTACAATAATTGCAAAATAGCAGAACATGCTCGGATCATGAGCAGAGTTTATATTTTATGATGTAATAACATCTGTTAGCACTGCCGGTTTGCACATCCAGGTTCTGGGTTCGATTCCCGCCTCAAAATGGAGTTTGCATGTCCTCCCAGTGCTTGGTGGGTTTCCTCTGGGTAACGCGGTTTCCTCCCACAATCCAAAGACAGGCCTAATCCCAAATTGCCCGAAGTGTGTGAATGTGCACATGGGAATGTTGATCTACCATGATCATTAAAATGGGAATAAATACATTGGCCTCCACGGTCCCTAGTTGGACTACAGAGATTCCTAGTAATAACATCTACTGGAACATGATCTGATCGAATCTTGTCTTAATATGTAGTAACATCTATTTACAACATGATTGAAAATTTTACCAACTAGGGTTGCAGATTTCTCTTGCAGGTTTTTTCGTAACCAATAATTAAACTGTTGTTGTTGGTCTTTCGGCTGCTCCCGACAAGGGGTCGCCACAGCGGAATATCCAGTCCGCACTACAACTTGGCACAGGTTTTTACGCCGGATGCCCTTCCTGATGCAACCCTCCCATTTTATCCAGGCTCGGGACCGGCACTGTATCCAGTGGCTGGGGTTTGGGCACTGCCTGGGAATCGAACCCGGGCCGTCCGCATGGCAGGCGAAACAGCTACCACTGAGCCACCAATAATTATTATTGATGACACAATATAGACACACATTTTTATGTAAACACATTTTTATGACAAAATCCAATGAAATTTGTTACATATTAACAACTTAATGAAGCACAAATAGTAAAAAAATTTAAAAAGAATGTATAATGCTTAAAAAAATACAATGTCTAGTACAGCACATCGCCTGAAGTGCTTGTGCGCCCTCTTGTGGTGAAAACATTAATAAACCTGTGAGCTAAAAACAAACTTTAACTTTAACAGACGTTATGTTTTTTAATCATTTAAATTCTTAATGGAATTGAAATACCAAAACGCTGAAACCTCATTTTACATTCCTGATCTTTTATTCAATCAAATACATTCATTGCGGTTTAATCGATCTCTTGTTGGTCGATTCGGTAAAATGAATCGATGAGTCAGATCCGATTCATACTTCATATTTTCAGTCATTAATTTAAACTTCCAAATGTTAAATAGTCTAAAATTTACGATTTCCTTAAAAACATTGTTGTCACATCTTCCTCTTTGGGGTTTATGAGCAGTTGGTGCAATACCGCCACCCGCTGGACTGGAGAACATTTACAGGGGAAAAAACATTATCACATTGATTTTGTATTCGATACTTTAAAGTAGTGTTTAATACTTTCTAATCTGCATGAACTATAGCTGTTTGAGACAAATCACACAATAAACATAAGTACTATTGAAAATGCCCCAAAAATGGAATCGAATCAAGTTGAAAACAGTCCGTCTACGATTCATGGCTACGAGCTACCAATGTGGTTTGCAGCTTGTACAGATCATTTTGGATTTATCGTGGATGCGTGTTTTTCAGGGACGTGCGGAAGTTTAAGGAAACAAAAAAGCACTTCGATAGGGTGCGTGAGGACCTGGAGATCGCTCAGGTGAAGAACGCCCAGGCGCCGAGGAACAAGCCGCACGAGGTGGAGGAGGCCACCAGCTCACTCAACGTCACCCGCAAGTGCTACCGCCACTTAGCGCTGGACTATGTTCTGCAGGTAACACACACACACACACACACACGGAGGTTCATTCATTTATTTGGACTGCTTTTTTTTCAGCTTTGACATTTTCCTGGGCCTGAAAACCTCAGATTAAAGCTTTACCTCTGACACTCTGACACTGGAGACTCCTTCTTTAAATAAGCATCTCTTCGCTGTGTACAGAGCACTGCTCAGTACAAAACATTTCTTTATATGCAACACACTTGAAAAATACATCAGTCCAGCATGAGTGGAGTGAACAACTTTTGATTTTCCCTCCTCTACAGATCAACGTCCTTCAGGCCAAGAAGAAATTCGAGATCCTAGATGCAGTAAGTTCCACAATTCCTGTTTAAAAAAAAAGGAAAATCTAGCACTTGAACTTGAACTCCATGTTGGACTTCTAGTTTGGTTTGGGTTCTAGTTCCCAGGATGCTCTGCATTGTTCTTTTGATGTGTTTTTCTTTCATTTCCTTCGTTCATTTCTTCCTCTGTACAGATGCTGTCGTTCATGCACGCCCAGTACTCGCTCTTTCAGCAGGGTTTTAATCTGCTAGATGAAATCGACCCTTACATGAAGAAGCTGGCCGCAGAGGTGACCGACACCCACATGCTCTAACACACACGTTAAGTCTGATCAGATTCATGTTTTTAAGGCCTCTGGGAGGGGGAGAAGCCTGGTGGGGGTGTAGTAAGCAGGAGGTAATGATGGATTTAGTCAGAGAAGGAAGACATAACATGATGCTACCACCACCATGCTTCATTTTTGTACTTTCTAAGAATTTTATATATTTATTTTATTTCTGTAGCTGGACCAGCTGGTGATCGATTCAGCGATGGAGAAAAGAGACATGGAGCACAAACACGCCACGATACAACAGAGGGTACGCATGACACACGACTTTTCTCGCCATGGCTGACGATGACAGGCATGTGGCTGATCTTAATTTGTCTTTTCTTTTTCCTTTTATTCCGGACCGTCTGTAAACAATCATCGCCTCACAGACTCTTCTACAGGTGAGTTTTTATCATTGATAGATTATCTTATTGATCTCTTGTATTGAAATTGTATAAATGTTGAGAAAGCCTGTCCTGACTGAGACTTGGACGTCATTATAGTCCAAGACCTTTAGGACTCCTAAATAAAGAGAAATAAAGATGTCACCTAAAGTTTTCTGACATTCTGAGGAACTGAGTTTGTTTTTTGATAAATAAGGATCTACAGGGCGTCACGTTGGTGTAGTGGTTAGCACTGTCGCTTTGCACCTCCAGGGTTCGGGTTCGTTTCTCGGTCAGGTTTGATTTCCGTCTCTGTGTGCATGGAGTTTGCATGTTCTCCACATGCTTGGTGGGTTTCCTCCAGGTACCCCGGTTTCCTCCAACAGTCTAAAGACATGCAGATTAGCCTAATAGGTGTTCCTAAATTGCCTGTAGTGTGTGTGTATGAGCATGTGAGTGCGTGTGTGTGTGTGCCCTGTGATGGATTGGCCTTCTGTCCAGTTTGTCTCCTGGAATAGACTCCAGGCCACCTGCGACCCTGTACACAGGATGAGGCGGTATAGACGATGAGTGAGTGAGAGTGATGCTATACAGAACTAAAGTTGGGTTGAAATTAAAACATTCTAAGTCATAACGAGCCCTGCTGCAGGTTACGGTACAGTATGTTAACCCGAGGTTCACCTCTCACTCATCCACCGAGTTTTGATGTAATATTTAATGGAGTTTCTTCGCTCTAGAGAAGACGTTGGGCTTTAAAAATTAATGTCTCTGAGAGTTCAAACAGAATGTGGGTTCATAAAGCACACACACATCCTGGTCAGTAACACACACACTCACACACTCGCATGAGACTCCGCCGTCCTGCTGATAAACTGTTACTTCGTCAAACACATATGCAAAATAAACATCAAACGTTTTTACACTTTTATAAGTGAGTTAGTTCTGACCGAACAATCCGACGGGTGCTGATAACGCGCGGTAACAGCACTGGGACGCTTAACTACATCACTCTACGTCACTGGTGATCTAATGACCATTAATCACACTGTCAGTCACAGGTAGGGCATTGGTGGCCTCCTACTGTATGTGGAAGGCCCGGGTTCGATTCCCAGCTAAAGCTGGTTTAAACTGGTTCAATATAAACAGTATAGCACTCAAGGTCGTGCTGTTGTGCTGAATATCAAAGATTAAAAGATAGAAGTACAAAAATAAGTCTAAGGAGGTAAAAAGGACAACAAACAACAAAACAATATCGAATCAAATAAATTCATTTAAATGCTATAAAAAGAGATTTAAATGTACACGTTTTTGACATTACATTTTTTTGCCATTCATACATAAAAAACAAATTCAGATTGTACAACTGTGCTGTATATTTATAAGACTTTCCAGTTAATTTGTTTTACAGTCGATTATATTAGATTATAAATGTACAATATATAGTTTGCATAACGTGTCTGTTTATTTATTCTACATATTTTTTTTGTAAATTAATAATGTACAGTAGATTATAGTAATATTATTATATCTTAATGCATACACACAAGTATGATACATGGGGTGTTGAGATGTCTCCGCTTATATGCCGTGTAGTGTATGCACACACACACACACACACACACACACACACACACACACACACTGTAGTGAACTTTTTTCTGTGTTCAGCCTGTCTCCATGGCGCCTGAGGGTTGGATAAAGGCGTGCGCTCCCTGTGCATGTGCTGCGCTCAGACCCGGTGGCAGCTCAGGGGCCACAGCAACGCATAATAACGTTTTATAAAGTATTTAATAAATAACCATGTTGGAATATCTTAAAAACTATAAAATGAAGATTTTCGGGAGGTTGAGCATCACGCTGGTGGGTAAAGTGTCATTTTTTCTAATGGATTGTTAAATGCCAGATATTTCTGTATATTCTTCAGTATATTTCTATGCTTTTTATATTTTCTATGCAGTGGATTTTATACATAACATAATAACCACTTTTAATACTTATACACGTTCTATTTCATGCAGACAGTATTTTCAGATTGTAAATTCATAAATTCTGGTATTATGATAAGTATTATAATTTGGCTCTATTCTTTATTGTATACTGGGGGTATAAAACATACTGTCAGTATAATAACTAACTTAGGTTAAATGAAATCCTGAACCTTTCAGGATAAAGTTTATATAAATAAAAAAGTTTAGTAAAGTCAAAATTTTACTTTTATCACTTTTTCATCTCATAAACATTTAGAAAGTTTTCAAAACAGTTGTTTTGTTAATACATATAAAATATATACAGTGAGAATAAAATTCATAAATATGTGCTGTACTATATATGAATTATGTTAATATGATTTTATTCCACAAACATTGTTTAAAATGATGTACTATTTGTCATTTTTGTTCCCCATTTCCTATAGTAATTCTTCTTCTTCTTCTTCTATATTATGAATATATATATATATATATATATATATATATATATATATATATATATGAACTATATTTAATTTCCACTAAAAGAACCCAGGCTGTCCTGCTCATTCTCATGGTCCAACATGATCATAATTACGTGCAGTGTCAGTCAAAGTTTGGATTTATTTTCTGCATTATAGTACAACACTGGACTTTTATAAACATTATGTAATTCAGATTTTATTTTAAGACATGAAGCTATAGTCTATATCTGTACTATACATCATTTTTCAAGCTCTTTCGGTACCTCTTGTTTTTCGTAGTGAGCCACTCTGTACATACAGTAAGCGTGCGTACAGTATCACTCAGTGACGACTAAGAGGCAATAAGTCTCCGCTGTATTGTTCACAAGCCGAGCAGTAATGAGACTTGGCTTTGTGTGAATAGACCTGAGTGTTTGCGTAGACACCCTGGTGTAGTCTAAGGAGAAACAGAGAGGGGGGACGTCTCATAGGAACCTCAAGACTGGCAATTTATTATTATCATTATTATAATTATTACTATTCCTTGAAACTAATACGGATTATCAGATATCGAATGGAAAAAAGATTCAGATGATCATATTCAACAGGCCAGAGTATTCCGGTGGAGAAATCCCCTACTGAAAGGCTTTCACACTGTCTAAATAAATTGCGAAGAAGGAGACGATCTGACCAAACCACACACGGGTGTCAGTACGGCGACAGTCTCTTTCTTCTGATCTCATGCCATTTTGAATTCTAAGAGGGTTTTGTTTTCAAATTCTAATTCAAATTCAAATTTTATTTGTCACATACACAGTCATACACAGTATAATATGCAGTGAAATGCTTACACGACCGCCAGTGACCTTAAAAAGAAAAGCTTGTACGTAAAATAAATAATCAATAAAAAGGAAATACTAAAGAAATAAATGTAACTAGTAAAATTAACTGTACAATAAGGGCATAATAAAAATATAGAGGGGGGGAGTATATATGTATATAGAATTTAAAGTGTCAGTGGTTGTGCAAATATGCATGAAAGGTGACTAATGAAAGGTGACATGTGCAATTGTCCAGATGTATAAATATTTAGTGCAAGTATGTATGAATGTGTCCATGATTGTCCAGTCAGTGTTGTGAGCTTAAAAGATGTTATTAGTCCTGTGTGGAGGTGTGATTGTGATTGAGAGACCTTATCGCCTGCGGGAAGAAGCTCCTCCTCAGTCTCTCTGTGTTGGCCTTTAGGGAGCGGAATCGCTTCCCAGACCGCAACAAAGAGAACAGTCCATTACTGGGGTGACTGAGGTCCTTCATGATCTTCCTGGCCTTAGTCCAGCACCGCTTGCTGTAGATGGAGTGCAGGTCAGGGAGCTCAGTGCGGATGATGCGCCCGGCTGATCGCACCACCCTCTGTAGAGCTCGTCTGTCCTGCATGGTGCTGTTCCCGAACCAGGTCGTGATGTTTCCCGTCAGGATGCTCTCTATGGTGCAGGAGTAGAAGTTCCTGAGCACCTTGGAGGGCAGTCTGAAGTCTCTCAAGCGTCTGAGGTGGTAGAGACGCTGCCGGGCTTTTTTCACCACGGTGCTGATGTGACAGGACCATGACAGGTCCTGCGTGATGTGAACACCGAGGTATCTGAAGCTGTCCACTCTCTCCACTGGGCTCCTGTTGATGATGGGGGTCTGGTAGTTCCTCTCCTGCTTTGTACTAAAGTCCACTATCAGCTCCTTTGTCTTACTGACGTTCAGGAGGAGATTGTTCCTCTGTTTTTGCTTTTCAATTCTCACCTCCAGTCTGCGTGCATGGAGTTGTTCTTCCCCAAGCTTGCTGGGTTTCCTCTGGGTTCTCCGGTTTCCTCCCACAGTCCAAAGACCTGCAGATTAGGCTAACTGGTGTTCTCAAATTGCCTGTAGTTGGTGAATGTGGGTGTCTTTGTGTCCTGAGATGGATTGGCATCCTGTTCAGGGTGTACCTCGCCTCATGTCCCCTGGGACAGGCTGCAGGCATCTCATGTTCCTGGATACAAGATAAATCGTTATAGACGATGGGACGACGATTTTGGCGTCAATATTGTATGAAATGCTTTAACACTAACTTTTAACTTTAACTTCTAACTTTTCCTGGGTTTATAATTCTTCTTTAAAAGAAAAAATGTGCATGACGGTTTGCGACTGGTTTGTTTTTTTATCCAGTGCTTCTATTCTCACTCTTCTGATCAGGACTTTGCCTACGATGACCCGAAGATGGAGTTCAACTTGGACGCCCCAAACGGAGTGGTGATGGAGGGCTACCTGTTCAAACGAGCCAGCAACGCCTTCAAAACCTGGAACAGGTGAGGAGAGGAAACGAACTGCACAGCATGGAACATATTCACAATCCACATTCGACTCGTGCACACGGAGCTGTCACAGAGTAACGATATCCGTCTGATAATCCGTCTGTGTTATACGCGTGTCTCCTCAGGCGGTGGTTCTCCATCCAGAACAGTCAGCTGGTGTATCAGAAGAAGCTAAAGGCAAGCGTTGTCCATCGCACATGCAGTCAGTCGGAGAGTTTAAGTGCTGCACTCACACACACATTTCTTTTACAGCCATGTTTTGTTCGTCATGTTAGGTAGAAAATCGCTTGGATTTGCCGAGACGGATTCCTCAGTCAGGCTCTGTGGACTTACACTAGATCTGTCAAACTTTTTACCATGATTTGCAATATTCACATGCTTAGTTTTAATAGTTGCATGAATTTAAAGATGCTGACCGTACAGTACATGGTCCTCAAAATGTGTGTTGAAATGAAGAAGAAAAATAAAATAAAGTTACTGTACATTGAAATAATTGGGCGGTGGTGTAGTGGTTAGCACTGTCGCCTTGCACCTCCAGGGTCTGGGTTCGATTCCCCGGCCAGGCTCGATTCCCGTCTCTGTGTGCATGGAGTTTGCATGTTCTCCCCGTGCTTGGTGGGTTTCCTCCGGGTACTCCGGTTTCCTCCCACAGTCCAAAGATATGCAGGTTAGGCTAATTGGCGTTCCTAAATTGCCCATAGTGTGTGATTGTGTGTGTGTGTGTGTGTGTGTGTGTGTGTGTGCCCTGTGATGGATTGGCACCCTGTCCAGGGTGTACCCCGCCTAGTGCCCGAAGTCTCCTGGGATAGGCTCCAGGTCCCCCGCGACCCTGAACACAGGATTAAGTGGTATAGAAAATGAATGAATGAATGAAATAATTGGACGCAGACACGCTACACGCCCATCTTTGGCAGACGCTAATGAATATTAATGAGTATGTAAATGCAGTGGTCACGTGACACGGTGTCAAAACAAACAAACCCAAACAAGCGAAGCCTTTTTTTTTTTGTCTTTTTTTTCTTTTATTTCTTTTTTTGAAGAAAATTATAATGGGGTCCCAGGTCACATGATCTCAGTGCCACAGACGGAAGGTCTGGTCTAATTAGCATACTAAAAGTACAGGCTGTACTAAACAATTTTCCAAAATAATTTTTATACAAAGATGCGCAACGCGCAAGACAATAACAATATCACTTGTTTTTTTTTTTATATGAATTTTCTCTTTATTTATTTGTGTAATCTGAATCAATCATTAATCAATTCATTAAAGAGAACAATGAATAAATGTTAAATGATTCATGCCGTATAGTAATGTCTGTACGTATAACGTCTAATGTCTTATTTATAAAGTTTAGTGCTAGTTAAAGAATATTTTTAATGATATGATATTCAACGATATTCATTCTCTAGCAGTTTTCTGTGGACACCAGCTTAGAGTTCGTCCTGTGTGTGTGTCCTGTAGGACTCACTGACTGTTGTAGTAGAGGACCTGAGACTTTGCTCGGTCAAACCCTGTGAGGACATCGAGAGGAGGTTCTGCTTTGAAGTGGTGTCTCCTTCCAAGTGAGTCCCTCTGCATACTGAGTCGAATGTCCTACAGGGAAAGTATGGCTTTGATGATGATGATGATGATGATGTGGTGCAGGAGCTGTATGCTGCAGGCTGAGTCAGAGAAACTCCGACAAGCCTGGATCCAAGCAGTGCAGGCCAGCATCGCGTCGGCCTACAGAGAGAGTCCAGACAGCTACTACACTGAGGTTTGCACATACTGTACTGTATACACACGTGTCATAGGTTAAGAAACTTTGGGACTACATCATGGTCAAATCAAACATACCGTCGTGTGGAATGCATAGTTATATGATATATGCCGCGCATATTTTTGTTCTGTTTTTCTCCTTCAGCGTCTAGACCGGACGGCGTCTCCCTCCACCAGCAGCATCGACTCGGCGAGCGAGCCGCGGGAGCGTAGCGTCAGGGCCGAGAGCGTGCCGCAGAGGGTGCAGTGTGTCCCGGGCAACGACGTGTGCTGCGACTGTGGCCAAGCCGATCCACGCTGGGCCAGCATCAATCTGGGCATCCTGCTCTGCATCGAGTGCTCCGGCATACACAGGTATCACACACAGCGTGGAGTCAGGGGTGTGTGTTCTGTAGAAGAACAGCAAGTCTGACTGTCACAAGCTATTAGGTTTAATATACACTGTTGGAACACCAGTCCAGCGCTTAGTGGTTAGCATTGGCGCATCGCACCTCCAGAGTCGGGGTTTGATTCCCACATGTTCCACATGCTTCTCCCACAGTGCAAAAACATGCAGGTTAGGCTAACCGGTGTTCCCAAAGTGCTCGTAGTGTGTAAACGACCCCTTAAATACCTGCTACAGAAACAGATATTTAATATTACAGCATTTGACAGACGCTCTTGTCCAGAGTATCTTACATTTAAATTTTTCTTTATTTTTTTTCCCACCCTAATTTAGTCATGTCCAATTCCTCCCAGTCACTAGGGGGCTCCCACATTAAGCTTCTACTACCACTCACTACCACCTCGGGAGGGCCGCAGACTATCGCGACTTCAACGACCGCTCGCTCGCGCATGAGCTCACAGACGCCCCTGATTAAGTACCTCTCATCCCTCCCCTGTGAGAGAGCTCGGCCTCCGGCTGCGAGAGGTTACAGTCGAACCAGCGACCCCCGGATGATAGGGCGAGCACTTTACCACTGCGCCACTCGGAGGCCCGTGACCCACATTTTTATCTCATTATACAGCTGAGTGTTTGAAGGCCTTGCTCAAGGGCCCAGCAGGGACAACTTGGTGGTGGTGGGATTTGAACCATGGACCCTTCCAAACCCTAATCCAATGCCCTGGTGTTATTATATCTCCAGAATGGGGAGTATTCATCGCCCCATGTGCCAGATAGCATGTGTATGGGCCAAAAATATAAAAAATACCAAATAACACCAATCAGAAGTAGAAACTGCATGTTTTTATCAATATCTGTTCTTGAATTCTTTTTCCAACCATCCTTGGTCTTTTTTTCGCAGCAAAGACAGATCACGCCGATCCCTTCAGTACTCTCCGCACAGTCCAGAACACCTCATGAATATTAATGCAACCTCCGGAGGCCCAGGCAAACGTTCTTCTTTTTCTCCATTTGAATTCGGACCGGGTTGCCGGGATACGCGGGCGACACACACTGATGTGAGAAAGGGCGGGCAGCTGTTGAGTTTCTCAGGAAAGCGGCTCTGTAATTTCACTCTCTCCCGCTGCGCCGCTCAGAAACGCGTCTGGACTGGAGAGTGAAGGTTCCTTTCTCTGAGAGAAACGTGACCGCTCGGGCCGGCCCTTTTTTCGTTTTGTTTCCAGAGAGGTTTAGTGTGAAGGAATGCCTGCGTGCAGGATAGAATTAGACTCAGCCTGTTCTCTCTCTCTCAGTTTAACACAACCATCAGACGTGTGTCAGACAGCTAGTCATTTAACAGCAGGCGTGTACTTGATGTTTGTTTTTCTCTTCATGCAGGAGTTTAGGAGTGCACTGCTCCAAAGTCCGCTCTCTCACCCTGGACTCCTGGGAACCAGAGCTTCTCAAGGTTTTTTTTTTTCCCTTTCTTTTCCTTATAACGTTCTACAGCAGCACACTCCACACGACATGTGCACAACTTCCACTTCCGCTAACATGTTGTTTTTGCCTGCAGTTGATGTGCGAACTGGGTAACAGTGTTATAAACCACATCTACGAGGGCACGTGTGAGGAGCAGGGCATGAAGAAGCCAAGAGCCAACAGTCCCAGGTGAGAACATCCACCATTTCAGTAAAAGTTTCCTGCGACTGCTATCGTCAAGGGGTCGCCACAGCGGACCAGCTGATCCGCACCCAACCGGTTGTTTCTCCAACCGGGCTTGGACTCGGCTTTTCGTATGGGCTCGGACCTGGATCCTCACATACACTAAGCAACAACCTTGCGCCTTAGCCGTCTGAGCCTCCACTTCCTTTCCTTTTCAGTACAGTTAGTAAATTCTTCCACCTTTCTTCATTTCTGTTCTTTTATAACCCAATTGCAGGCAAGAAAAAGAGGCGTGGATTCGCGCCAAGTACGTGGAGAAGAAGTTCTTGAAGAAGATGGCAACAGCGGAAGCCCTGGTGAACAGCGAGAGAAAATCAGAGCGGCGTTGGGCTGTGAAAAAGTGCCGCCGCTACCACAGCACCACCGCCGTGCCCAAACACCGGCGGAAATACAGACAGGACGCCGGCTCGGGTTCCCTCTGCTCAGGTAGCGCGTCTCAACTTTAGTCATTAATGTACAAAGCAAAAAGCCACTGCTCACATCCCTGCTTTTTTTTTTCTTTCTTCTCGGCCATCAGCCACCACAACGTTGGAGAGGAAGTTCAGACGAGATTCGCTCTTCTGTCCTGACGAACTGGACTCGCTGTTCTCCTATTTTGACACCAGCTCGGGGCCTCGCAGTAAGTCTTACAACCCAGACGGGACAAAGAGCGAAAGCTGATCCTTTCATAGCACTCTTTCTTTATTTATTAAATCGAGTACATGTGGTCCATTAGTGCAGCACACCTCGCTCTATAAGAGCCTATAATGCAGTCTAAAGAGAATGTAACCCTATATAAATGCTTACTGATTGGACCTGAGAGCTAATCGATGGTTCGGTTAGCGGCTCAGGTTGATGTAGAGAGACAAGAAGAGGAGTAGTGCATCGGAGAAGTGATACTCCAGACTTTTTCTTTGGTGTAAAAGGAGTAAAACACTTCGGGGGCATGCTGTTATCGGAAAGTAAGCAATTCTTGTTTCAGCGTTTGTTTTATTCCATGAATTGAACAGTCACAAGGTTATTCGTTAGTCGCAAGTCGCTATCTGGTTTATTCAAATCATTACAAACGCATGAGCATAATTATGTAAACGGTGATAGGAATTGGAGTGTCAGCATGTAACACGTCCACGGTGTGGCGCTCTCTGGTCCCGCAGGTCTCAGCAGCGACAGCGGTCTGGGCGGCAGCAGCGACGGCAGCACTGACGTCCTTCTGTTCGGCCCGGTGGTGGACAGCGTCACCGAAGAGGGTGAGACCACGAAAGACCTACAGTACACACCATCGTCTCTCTTAGATCTTTTACAGTTAGTGAGACATGAGGCTATTACTAGAACAAGGACACATTTGCATGCAGGACACGTAGGTAAAAAAATAATAAACCTACGGTTTAAACAAGTGAAATTAGAAAGGAAAAAAGATAATTGTATATTTACGCTCAATCGAAAGTGAACATCCCAATCCAGACGATCACTATGTAGATAAACAACCAGCCGTCTGGTGTGTGTGTGTGTGTGTGTGTAGAGTGTGAAGTGTCCGAGGACTCGAGCGGTGAGGTGGAGCTGGAGCCGGAGGCGTCAGACCCGGAGGACGTGCGCGAGTTGCCTCCCGGCACGCTGCTCTATAAAGCCTGCCAGGCTCGTAACCTTCCGGTCATGGCGGAAGCGCTGGCACACGGCGCTGATGTCAACTCCGCGAACGACGAGGACGAGGGCAAGAGTCCCCTCATACAGGCCGTGATCGGAGTGAGTCAGTCGATTCTCTGTACAGAATCCTGGTTTATTTATGAAAAATGTTTATGGGTCCTGGTTTATTAATAATTTTTTTATGACTGTACTTTTGTTTTCTTTTTCCTGACAGGGATCTTTAATAGCATGCGAGTTTCTGCTACAAAACGGTGCAGACGTCAACCAAAGAGACTTGAAAGGAAGAGGGCCGTTACACCACGCTACGTATTTAGGGCACACAGGGTGTGTAGACACAAACACAAACGCAGACGCGCAAACACACTTGGTTAGAGAGAACGCTGTGGCTGAATGTGCTGTGTGTGTGTGTGTGTGTGTGTGTGTGTGTGTGGTGTTGTGATTGATTTGCAGGCAGGTGTGTTTGTTCCTGAAACGAGGAGCCACACAGAACGATGGCGATGATGACGGTCAGGATCCTCTCAGCATAGCGGTGCAGGCTGCCAACGCTGACATCGTCACTCTGTGAGTGTCACCGCACACACACACACACACATCATGTTACACCGGGAATATTGATTGTGCGGAATAACAGAACACATTCCTGAGAGTAAAACGCTCCTTTATTTCTCCATATAATCACCTCCTACACTAACGCACTCATCCCAGCGTTTCACTAGTGCTTGGATGTTGTCAAGGTAGAAAGTTTCTCAGTACGTTTTTGGGGGGATTTCCGCCCGATTTTCTCCCTAATTTAGTCGTGTCCAATTCCACCCCGTCACTAGGGGGCTCCCACATTAAGTCTACTACTACCACTCAGTCAGGAGACTATCAGGTGTTTCCTCCGAACCACGTGACGCCATCCTACTGCATCTTTTTTCGAACTGCTCACTCACGCACCGTTGTGGGCGGCGTAACACACTCGGAGGACAGCGCTATCCTCTCCTTCCGCTTACGTCAGCTCACATTGAGAGCCGTGATTAATGTAGGAGCACTAGGTACCTCTCATCCCTTCCCTCTGAGAGAGCTCGGCCAATCAGCTCTCTCTAGACCTCCAGCTGTGAGAGGTTACAACATCACCTGGGGATCGAACTAGCGACAAACCGGGACTTTTGAATGTTTCACTAGTGCTTGGATGTTATCAAGGTAGAAAGTTTTATCAGTACGCCGAAGCCACGATTGGACCGCCTGTTTGAGTCACGTCTGAAACGCTGGCCTCCCAGGAACTCCTTTAATGGCGACCATGTGGAAACGGCTTGGAGCGAGGTCAGGACTGTACGGGGGATGTGATAGTAACTCCCAGACGAGAGAGTTCCTGTAATGTGCAAGCGGTGTTGGAGAATGATTGTGTGTACAGTTCACACAGGCTGCAAAAAAGTTTCATGCGTTCGACTGTGGTTTTACGACAACTGCTGCAGCGGCTCCGAGCCACCTCGGTCGAGATCAAACTGTCCTTGAAGAGAAGTCTTCTGGGAATGTCGATCGGATTCACGTCTTCGTTCACGAGGGAAAGTCCCGGTTTGACTTGAACGCCATTTGTATGTTTTATCAGTCGCGGTGATTGAAGAGAACCTTTCTGTCTGTTTGTCTCTGCCTTACTGTGTCTCTCTCTGTCGCTCTAGGCTGCGTCTGGCGCGGATGAACGAGGAGATGAGGGAGTCCGAGGGGCCGCTGGGACAACCAGGTCAATACCCAAGCAGCAGTCCTACCGAACAGCAGTACAAGAAATGCATCCAGGAGTTTATTTGCCTCAACATAGCTGAGTGTTAGATGTCCCGGTGCAGCATAGACTCTGACTCTCTCTCTAGTTATTTGTCTCTCTCTCTTTTTCTGCTAATCTCCTGCCTCACACAGTTTATCCCACAGCACATCTAAATACCATAGGGTGGATCTCACCGTGCAAAACGGAAGTAGCATTCTTCCATACAGTATCTCATGAAATTGAGTGCACCCCTCCCATTTCAGCAACCACTTTATTATACAGTATGTTCTCAAATGACGATACTATTGAAATGAAACTCGGATATACTTTAGTGTACTCAATGAGCAGCTTGTATAGATTTACCGTCCTCTAACAATAACCCTACATGCATAACTGGCAACGAAAAAGAGTACCCACCCTAAGTGGACATGTCAAAACTGTGTCCAAAGTGTCAATATTTTGAGTGAGAACCGTTGTTATCTAGCGCAGCCTTAATCCTCCTGAGCCTGGAATTCACCTGAGCTGCACATGTTGTTGCTGGGATCCATAATGCTATGACACATGACGCTTCGCCACCTTCCCACTTGATGTCCCACAGATGCTCAATAGGGTTCAGGTCTGGAGACGTACCCGGCCACTGACAAACACATGAACATGATGAATAGGACATGTGACTTTGCACAGTTAAAGCTGTTATCACGTACAGCTGTGCACTCACTTTTGTCACCAGCTGTTTTGACATTTGAACACATATATATACAATATATATATATTGTATATATATCATATATACAATAATGGTTGTATATTGAGGACAGTGAATCTATACTGTTATACAAGCTGCACATCGACTACTCGAAAATATATACACATTTCATTTCTATACTGTATGCTACTGAGACATCAGCAACAATCTGGCTTTGGGTTGGGAGGTTTCTAAATAAATAAATAAATAAAACCTCTTAATAGGTAAAGCATTTAAGATTTGACACACACATACAGTGGTGTGAAAAACTATTTGCCCCCCTCCTGATTTCTTATTCTTTTGCATGTTTGTCACACAAAATGTTTCTGATCATCAAACACATTTAACTATTAGTCAAAGTTAACACAAGTAAACACAAAATGCAGTTTTTAAATGAGGGGTTTTATTATTTAGGGAGAAAAAAAATCCAAACCTACATGGCCCTGTGTGAAAAAGTAATTGCCCCCTGAACCTAATAACTGGTTGGGCCACCCTTAGCTGCAATAACTGCAATCAAGCGTTTGCGATAACTTGCAACGAGTCTTTTACAGCGCTCTGGAGGAATTTTGGCCCACTCATCTTTGCAGAATTATTGTAATTCAGCTTTATTTGAGGGTTTTCTAGCATGAACCGCCTTTTTAAGGTCAAGCCACAACATCTCAATAGGATTCAGGTCAGGACTTTGACTAGGCCACTCCAAAGTCTTCATTTTGTTTTTCTCCAGCCATTCAGAGGTGGATTTGCTGGTGTGTTTTGGGTCATTGTCCTGCTGCAGCACCCAAGATCGCTTCAGCTTGAGTTGACGAACAGATGGCCGGACATTCTCCTTCAGGATTTTTTGGTAGACAGTAGAATTCATGGTTCCATCTATCACAGCAAGCCTTCCAGGTCCTGAAGCAGCAAAACGACCCCAGACCATCACACTACCACCACCATATTTTACTGTTGGTATGATGTTCTTTTTCTGAAATGCTGTGTTACTTTTACGCCAGATGTAACGGGACACGCACCTTCCAAAAAGTTCAACTTTTGTCTCGTCGGTCCACAAGGTATTTTCCCTAAAGTCTTGGCAATCATTGAGAAGTTTTTTAGCAAAATTGAGACGAGCCTTAATGTTCTTTTTGCTTAAAAGTGGTTTGCGCCTTGGAAATCTGCCATGCAGGCCGTTTTTGCCCAGTCTCTTTCTTATGGTGGAGTCGTGAACACTGACCTTAATTGAGGCAAGTGAGGCCTGCAGTTCTTTAGATGTTGTCCTGGGGTCTTTTGTGGCCTCTCGGATGAGTCGTCTCTGCGCTCTTGGTGTAATTTTAGTCGGCCGGCCACTCCTGGGAAGGTTCACCACTGTTCCATGTTTTTGCCATTTGTGGATAATGGCTCTCACTGTGGTTCGCTGGAGTCCCAAAGCTTTAGAAATGGCTTTATAACCTTTACCAGACTGATAGATCTCAATTACTTTTGTTCTCATTTGTTCCTGAATTTCTTTGGATCATGGCATGATGTCCAGCTTTTGAGGTGCTTTTGGTCTACTTCTCTGCGTCAGGTAGCTCCTATTTAAGTGATTTCTTGATTGAAACAGGTGTGGCAGTAATCAGGCCTGGGGGTGACTACAGAAATTGAACTCAGGTGTGATAAACCACAGTTAAGTTATTTTTTAACAAGGGGGGCAATCACTTTTTCACACAGGGCCATGTAGATTTGTAGCTTTTTTTCTCCCTTAATAACGTAAACCTTCATTTAAAAACTGCATTTTGTGTTCAATTATGTTATCTTTGACTAATAGTTAACGGTTTTTGATGAGCAGAAACATTTAAGTGTGACAAACATGCAAAAGAATAAGAAATCAGGAAGGGGGCAAATAGTTTTTCACACCACTGTATGTAAAGAGAAAAACTATGCACGAGAGAGCTACGTGTTACAGAATATAAATCAGTCTTATACGTCCTGCTGTTATGGTTTGTCATGAATGTAACTCTAACAAAAGTCATGGTCAGCTCCCGGCAAATTTTTCTCTTTTTTGCCTGTGACCAAAATACAGCGGTACCCCGGCATAAGAATTTAATGCGCTCCGGAGGCGTTCTTAAGAGTCCTTAAGGTGAAATTTTGTATTGTGAAACACTCTTTCTCATAGGAAATAATGTAAATGCAAATAATGCGTTCCAGCCTCCCAAAAATATTACCAATATTACCCATTTTCAACACTATAATCATGTTTTTGCGTATAAAAACAATCAAAAAATTATATATAAATAGACATTAATGCTCAATTAACCTTCATTTATGATTCCTCTTGGCACCAGCTGCTTTAAAAAACAAATACGTAAACTCTCTTCACTTGGCTTTCCACTGACACAAACTAGTTTTGAACGGCTCCCGGACGGACGCGCGACTTAGCGTCCGTTTCGGCTCGGTCTGTTCGCTTCATATGCTGAGGCTAATTTTTTGCTAAATTTCAATTCTTAAGAATAAAACCCGTATGCCGTGGTACCGCTGCACACGTTTATGTTCTATAGAGGGGACAGGGTTCAGCTTGTGCTGGTGTTGTTGGTTTTCTGGTATTTATGAATATCCTTCACCAGTGCAAATGATATCACACTTCATCAGGGTTTATTATCCATGTGTCATGCGTTACGAATCACGCTTTAGCAACACATCAGTTATATTATGATGATTATACCATGAGGTGCTGTTGGATAGACTGGGAGTCTAAACCTAAGCTAAAGACTAACACTACGTGACCAATATCTCAGCCTAACCACTATCAAACTGCTTCCTGGTTCTCAGCTTTATCTAATTATGTCTAATAATAATAGCGTGACCAAAATGATGAGCTTTGAGGGGAAATTATTCCAGACGACTCTTTCGTTCTTTCTGTCTCTGAGTCTTTTAAGCCCTGAAACACAGACATGGCTATCAGCGGTAGTTTAGGACTAGCGTGGCTATGCTAAATTGCTCGCGGTGCATCAGTTTTCGAGTGCATGATGATCAAAGTTCCATCCAAATAGGACATTTACAAACGCGATCTGTAGCTGACGATGCACTAAATCAAAAAATGAGCTGTTTTTCAACAAAACATTTTTATGATAATGGAGGATGTTGTAAACTGTGGCCTGTTGTAAGGCTGTGGCCTGGTGGCTTAGTGGTGTCGCACTGTTGCCTTGCACCTCCAGGTCCTGGGTTCGATTCCATGGTCGATTCTCCATGTGTGCATGGAGTTTGCATGTTCTCCCCCGTGCTTGGTGGGTTTCCTCCAGGTACTCTGGTTTCCTCCCACAGTCCAAAGACATGCGGATTGGGCTCATTGGTCTCCCAAATTGCCTGTAGTGTGTGAATGATGACTGGAGGTCCCACCATGGTTGTACAAGAAAACATTTTAGAAATCCAGAAAAAATTGTAGCTATAGTTAAATATAAGGTAACAAAACGTAAAATCTTATGCATTAATAAGTACTCAATAAACCAAATTACTGCCATTACAGGCATGGAGAGTTATTTCCTTTCCAACAAGAAAACAGGAAGTGATCCATCATTCTCGACTGACGGTAGTGATGTAGTGTGTTAGGGCTTTATAGTCTCATATTTGACGAAACGAACCTCCAGACACTCGAGGCAGCTGTTCTTTATTCGCTTTAAAAAAAAGTTTTTTGTTTTAGATTTTTAAAATCTCTCAAGGATTCGACGCTTCAAAGGATTCGATATTCACACTATCAAATCAAACGCATGAATCTTGGGGATGTGGGCTTGGTATAAATAACTGTGATGTATTATATATACATTATATATATATATCGTAAAATCATAAAACGTCTTTGAAGCAAACGTTAATTATATAGAGCTGAAAAGCAAGTATGCACTTTTTTAGAAAAAGAAAAATAATAATAATAACAATGATCGTTTGTTGGTTTTGGATGCTACCGTATCTTGAGGATCGTCTTTAGGTTTTTTCTTCTTACGTGCTGCCCGGAGCGAGGGTGCAATGATGATTTCAAATGAGATAATCAGTATTTTTTGTATTGTTTTATCAAAAAAAAAAAAAAAACTAGGGAATATAGTATTTTTTTAACTTAACTCGGCATACTTAAAGCAGCAAAACTTTCACCTGAACTCTTACTGACCTGCTAAAATCCACAAACCATAACTCGACAGACAGACAGCCAAATATCAGACAGGATTAAAAAAACATGTCTGATCGCGTCTCGTATACTCTACGTTCATGTTGTGTATGTTTTCGCTGCATTTATCTGGTTCTCGGGTGTGAAATGTTCATAATCTTATTTATTTATTTATTTGTTTGTTTGTTTGTTTACATGCTCTGTTTAACTTTTACTGTAAGTGATTGTATGAATATGAATATTTGTTTACCTGCGCAACGTTAAAGCTGTGGAGTTCGAATTGAAAACGTCTCGAGTGACTGTTAAAGCATTAACAGATTAGTGGTTTTAATCTTTATTAACGTTATAGGATCTAGGGACAGTTTTACCCTTTACAAAACTCCACCTTTAAATGGGCTTTCCTGTCGTTCCTGGTGTTTCTTTACTTCCAACATATGTAATAATGTACGAGGGCTGTACCGCTGTAATGCTCACACGGGTGTAACTTTTTTTTAAAGCGGCAAACTGTGTTCTGTGCAAAAGTCTGCAAATAACTGGTGTAGATCTTCAAGAAAAAAGTATCTTCATGAAAAAACTATATAAAGCATTAAACAGTAGTGAACAAAGGCAATCATTGGGGTGGCGACGTTTTCCTTAAAGTATAGTCTTAGGTACAGTGTGTGCAGTTTTATAAGGAAATGAGCTGCTTAGTTTGGCTGAACATCCTGCAGAACCAGACACAACGTTCTTTTGAGGACTTTATTGTACCTGCTTCTTTGTACCAAAAACCAGAAGCTTTCTAGTCTTTTCTTCTCGTTTTGCCAAAGAAGTGTTCTTTTACATAATATTCGGCTTCCTTTTTTACCTACAGATATTATCCTGTAAGATTATTAATAATATTATTCATATTATTCTATGATATTATATGGCGATGTAATATTATGTATTATATAACATGATATTTATTTTATATACTGTATATACAGTATATATATTTTTGTTAGTTTTTTGCTGGAATGCTAATGTTAATGTTTGGAAATCAGTAATGTTTTTTTTCTACTGACTTAATAATGAAGTCATAAAATAAAATTTCAAACAAATTTTTACAAAAAAAAAAAAAAAACACAGGTGCCTAAGACTTTTGCACAGTACTATGGGTTGTTCAGATTGCACATGTTGGTGGAGTAACTCATCCTCTATACAAACAAGGTCTCCATCACAAGCAATGCATTCCACTTTGGTTTCCACATCAGCACCCGGAGATAATTTCCCAAGAACACTTGACCCCTAAGTTTGGTTCATTTTGATCAGTGAGAACACAATCGTTCCGTGCTCGGGAGCCGTTACCTGAAAAAGGTGGTTTACAGTGTACTCGGGGCACGGATCGAATCAAACATGGAAGCAATCATTCCTTAAGAAAGTAGATCACACATCATCAGTGCTGTAAGTCTCATACGAAATCTCTAATCTCAGGCTCAGACTTGCACAACCATAGCTGATAAAGTCAGAAGGTCCTTGAGAACGTTGGTCTTGACGTTTTTCCTGAAATATCAATAGTAACAGGCATAGCGCGAACTTTCTTGTGCTTTGTCTCTTCTTCTCTCGAGTTTAAAGGTGGTTCATAGACCAAGTAGTTGCATACTGCCACCTGCTGGATTGTGTAAATAGGCAAGCGTGCCCGAGAATGGAGCACAAAGAGCAATGTGACCAATCATTCCAGAGCATGGAACGAATCAAGAAAACGCTTACGTACTGTGTGGTTCGTCTTCAGTGCTGGTTTCCCCTTCTTTAAATTTCTTCATCCGTCTATGCACATTGTTCTGGTCAGTAAACATCCTGTAGCGCAGTGGGAGACCATCAGCTGGGGCAAAGGGGATTTCCAAAGAGGATTCGAGAGTGGGGTTCAACAATGACGCAAATGCATCACATGTGATAAAGACTATGTTGAGTATTACCTTTGTGTAGGGGAAGAATTACTCTACCAACATGTATCTGAACCAAGTATGTAGTTTATTTAAAAGGTTATGCTCATTTTGCCATTTGGCATCATTAATGTACGGCCATCATACTTTTCCATATGCAGGACAAAAACTGTCCAAGCAGGACGCAGGACAGGTCAGATCCTGAAGCTTCATGAACTTCATAACACTCTGTAAAGTTCACTTGGTGAAACGGCTGCTTTTATGTTGCACTAGACGTTGTACATTCCTGAAAATCAATGCTGCAATGGTGCAAAGTGAAGTGGTGACAGTTTGAAATGAGTTACAGATCACGGGCACATTTTTAATCTGGAGGAAAACATGCTTCATATCTAATCTATAAAACAAGTATTACTTTTTTGTAATACTTTATATAATACTTGTACTAAATAAACCTTTATATACTCATAATAGATAGTTTCTTCGGTTTTACAGCAGGGGTGCCGAAAATATGTCCAAAACAGAATAATCACGCTGTGTTTTATATTTAAATGAGACTGTAACTGAATTTTTCGATTTGAAAGTAAAAGAAAAAAAAGGTCTTTCTGTAATTCCACTTAGAAAGTAGTAGAGCAATAAACCGATTTCGTTTTCAAGCCCAATGGACACTAGTCACTGAGCGCGATATAATTTCGACACCCCTGGTTCAGAGCATTGTCTCGTGTTTTACCTCATCAGAAGACCCGAGGGTGGAACGTGGACACATACAGAGAGATGTTCTTCATGAACACATGTAGCACTTTTATTTGATTTATTGTTTACTTATTTATTTCATTTTATTTATTGTAAACAGAGGGAAGGATTTACGTTAGTCTGTAAAGAAATGTAGAAGGAGGAAAAACGCTTGATTACGGTTCGAATCTCTGTTCTGTAGATAAATGAAGTCTTGGCTTGCTTTCAGACTCCACTTCTTCTCCTGTCTTACTCTGATCTTACTCTGTAAAGTAACTTGTTCGACTGATGTATTAAAACTTTCACGCTCATCTGTGAACTAATCCACTGATACATGTCCTGTTCTCGCTCGGCTTTTTCTCTCCTTTTTTCCTGATCAAAAATACAATAAAGGAAAGACATGAATGAACTGCTGACCTTTTCTTCTGCTTTGTGCCTTTTATTTGTCTGTCTTCATTCACTTTATGCTCACTAACACAGTACAGCTTTTACAGTGTGTATATACAGTAAATAACTTCATTGCTTTTTTTTACGCCTTCATTATAAATAACACAGGTGTAAAAACACTTCCCAGATCATCTTTAATTGTGTTTTAACACTTTCATTAACGGAAACCAAGTGGAATTAATAAGCTAGTTAGTGTTATCACCTGACATACAGTACTGTGCAAAAGTCTTGCCACTTCCACCATTTCTTCATATTCGATTAAATTAAATGGAAGAAATGAGAACAAATGTTTTATTGCGACAGGCTGCAAAGTGCCAAAAGATACGATTTAAAAGCTGATTATTTATTCAACAACATCAGCAGCATCCTCATTTCCCCTCTCGTCTGTTCCAGCCACTCAGCATTTAGCATCAGCAGTATATTAATCACCGGCCTGATCAAATTTCATCATCTGCACCTGCACATCTCACTGGTTCATGCCTTAAGTTAAATTATCTTTATGCTTGAATGATCCGTAAGTCACTGTGTCTTTACTGTACAAACAAAAAAGCATTCCTCTGAAACTGCTCAGGTGCAGCGACTGAAAACGAGAGACAAAAACATGCCAAAAAAAACAAGAGCCAAAAAGCGTCCTCTAGAAACCCTGGAGAAGCCACATTGTCGACGCAGAGTTAGAGAATAATTAAGATTACCGAAGCCGAGGAATTTCAGATCTTTAACTTTAAATCAATGACGAATACGTGATTTGAAAATATTGTTTTGAAAATGCTTGTGCAAAGGATTTATTACAGAAATGTTTTAGCTTTAAGGACTGTATGAGGGTCAGACTGTTAATTTACATTTACAGCATTTGGCAGACGCCCTCATCTAGAACGACTTACGTTTTTATCTCTTTATTCATCTGAGCAGTTGAGGGTTAAGGGCCTTGCTCAAGGGCCCAACATTAGCAACTTGGCAGTGATGGGGTTTGAACCTGGGACCTTCAGATCATTCCTCATGACTACATTAAAAATACAAGTAATTCTGACTCTTCTGAAGCAAAAAATGAAGAAATGATGGGTATATACAATACTGTATGCTAGTGTTTTTATAATAAAAGCAAATAATTGTTTGCTATTACTACGGTTGTTAACACACCACAGTTTGATATAGGATACGATTTAATTTTATAATACGTCTATACTTCCTTACTTTTATCATACAGTATATGACACACAAAGCAGTAATATATCAATACAGTATTCATATTAAAGTCATATCATATTCATATTACATTCACAAATACTGCTGTTCTCCGTCTCATAATTATTTCAGCAGATGTGTTGATTCCTTGCGTGTGTCTTAAACATGCGGACGTCTTTCCCTCCTCTTCTAGGCGACACCACGTATCTGGACATCTTCCGCGAGTTTTCCCACATGGCGTCTCACAACCCTGAAAAGCTCAAGCGCAGGAGCATTCACTTTCGCCACTCCTTCAGGTAACTCCCATGATGCCCTGCTCTCTGGCATTCTCCCAGCAGAAAACCAAAGGTGGGATGAGCGTTAGAATTTAGGCGAAAAGTTGGAACAATCTTGTTTTTTTGAGAGTTACAATCACTTTGATAAAATGAAGCTGATATACAGTAATGTTGCCTGTATAACCTCAACCTAACCCTAACCACATCCATGCTCCCTTACGTTTCTAACAGGGTTAATCCTGCAAAAAATAAAATCTTAGCAAGTGAAATATTCTTGAATCTAGCCAAATATATTTATAATTTCTTTAAAAAAGTTTTCTACATACCAAACACAAGATTGTGTCAAATGTTCTAGTCAAATGTTCTTGTTCTATTGCCAGATAATTTAGCTTCTTTCAAGGAATAAATTCCTAAATATTTGTAAAACTCTCTGTCTGAAGAAGAGGACATTTGTACTTGCAATTTTAGTAACATTTGATTTTAGTTTAATCACTTTAATAATCCTATATGTTGCAATCTTATTTTAAGAAAGTGTAGATTCAGGAATATTGCACTTGCTGAGATGTCATTTTTTGCAGTGTAGAATTCCATTCTGAGTTCGGGACAGACCCAACAGCTCCCCACGTGTGTACCTCATGTCACGCATCTCCTAGTTTTGTAATGTAACCTTTTTGGAAATATTACCACGAGGTGCTTCTTAGCTCCGGATTCCTCTACTGTAACATGAGGTTTGGTGAGCATGCACCATTCACAGAAGTTCAAGTCCCACCCAGACCATCAGTTTGGTATTAACATTGTTTTAAAGTAATTTTTCCAACATTGAGTTACGGGCATTCGTTCAATGTTATTCGTCCACGTCATGCAGTTCTTCTGATGTCATTTCATAAAAGGGGTTCTAACATTTCATAAAAGGGGTTCTAACCAAAGCTCTCCCAACATATTCACAACCAAAAATTCAAGGGTGTGCAAGAATTCTACTCACTGTCTAGTCACTGTGGTTTAAAATGACTGATTTGCTCAATTATAAGCGATAAACCCTGGTGCAAACTGAGATCATTTTTCTTTGCATGTTTATGTTTCTTTTCATCCAGAGTTTGATGGACGGGATGTAGGCGTGGACCTGGAAATGGAGAATTTTTTTTTTTTAGGTCGAACTTCACATTTCACACGGAATCTGCACAGGCTGGAGCTATAAAGCAACAGTGGTGACACGGACTTAGAGAATAACTGAAAAAAAAATTCTGATCTGTAACTTAAAATCAATTACGGATATGTTAGTTTGAAAATGTTGTTTTGAAAATTCGTGTGCAAAGGATTTATTACAGAAATGTTTTGTAAGCTTTAAGGACTATATGAGGGTCAGCTGGACTTATCCTCCTTTTTTTTTACCTACATGTTATTTTAATTTTTTTGTGGGAGAGTATTTTGTATTTTAATACTGTTTAGACATTAAGAAAATAGTGACAAAATCTTGCATCACTACAGGATAGGATTTCTACAATAGGTCATGGCTACATACAGTATAAATGAAGGAATGTCAGTTTTTGCTTTTGTTTTAATGCATTTATTATCTTCATCCGCTTCTTTTATTCAAAACCATCCCAGTTCACGCTATAATGTATTTGGGACTGTAAGTAAATCGTCTTCAGCTCCTTTCCAGTTGTGTCAGGTTTGTAGCGTGATGTTCAGTGATGACTATGCTGGTGTAGTCCTACATTTGTCCTGCTCTTTATTCTGTACAGTTACCATATAGGATTGCAAACTCAAAGGCAGATGTTGTACGTGTATAGTACTTTTTAGATGCAAAATGCTAATATATCATGAGAATTGTGGTATTTTGTAACAAAAAAATAAAGCTAAAATCAATCTCTGTGTGTATTTTTTGTGGTCGGCATCTACAGTATATGACAGCTTAATCCCACCGCGCAATGTGACGTCGTAGCGACGTCTTTTCCATGTCATTTTTGGACGTCCAATTTCCGACCATTGATGAGTGTGCCAATAGGGAAGTGCCGAAATGTGGCAATCAATCAATCAATCAATCAATCAATTACCAAGGCATCTTAAAATTTGCAACTTTCCAACAGGAATAAACATGTTTACAACCTGGTGCCAAATCAATGAAACAACCTGGTGACAAATCAATGAACATAGCTACTGTAGATTTTCTATTCATGAGAACTGTACATGGGTAAATTTTTATGTAACTAGTTAAACATATAGTAAGCCATAAAATCATACATAATTGGGGCCATGGCTGATTTCAGTTTTAAAGCTGCGTTGCAGGTGTGACACTGCTAGATGGTTAGCTAACCAGCTAACTAGAATCGTTGTAGTTTAAATTGTAGTGTACGGATGACGGATCACAATCAAACGCAAAGTAACGATAGCATATACCGTACATTGACACCACCGCATTAGCATTTTAGCTAAAGCTTAGTGGTAACTTGTGGTAACTGAGGTAAGTAGACATGTTCCAAACATCTGGCACAAATTACAAAACCAGTAGGTGAAATCAGAGTTCTTTTTATACATTATATGGTTATAACACCATGGCATAACAAAAAGAAAAGAAAAAAAATATGATGTATGTCATATATTAAAGATAAAACTTAATTGATCAGCTTGGAAGTGGGTGGGATTTTTTTTTTTTCCCTGAAGTTGATGTGTTGATAGCAGTAGGAAAATGGCAAATATAAGGATTTGAGTGATTTTGACAAGCCAAATTGCTGAAAAGGTAAATGATGGTTGTGTTAGAAATGTATCAGAACACACAGGTCATTACTGTTAATGCTCGCAGTCTCAGATGGCGGCGGGACCTATTCAACATTAGTCCGGTGGTCATAATGTAATGGCTGGTTGGTGTACGTACAGACGCTTAGTGGTTTTTCTCTGCGTCGTGCTACTGGCACCGCATAGGACGCTGATTGGTCGCGTCGTTGGGGACGTCATTGGTTGCGTCACAATAAAGTGAACGAATCAGCCGTCGAAACGAAGCGAAGCTTAGTTTGGACCCGCCCTCTTCCGGAGCTTCCGAGTTAGCAACACTAGCACGGCTACCTTAAACCGCATTAATGTTTACTTTCAGGGTTTCCTTTCACTTTGTGTTTTCGGTCGTTAAAATTAGTTTTTGTGTTTGATTTGTTTTTAGTTCCGGTTAAGTTTATAGGAAAAGGAGTGAAAGAGGTAAGGCGCTGTTAGCATAATGCTAGCTGTGTGTTTGTGTCCTTTATACCCACCGGGTTTAGTATCTTAAGTGACAGTGACGATTACTTCATGTTTTTAAGTTAATTGATGTCACTGGCAGTTTATGATATTATCGTTATTATAATTATTATTAGTAGTAATAATTGTAATAATCAATTAGTTGTAGTAATAATTGAAGTACGCACTGCACTTACTCTCTTTGCGCGCATGCCAACTCAAATATAAAAGTGTCTCTTTAAGGCAAACATTCATACAGAAAAACATTATACACTTTTATACTGTCATAGTTCCGCTGTTTATAGTGATTTACTTTATTGATTTGTTGGCTGATATTGTATTTTTGTCAGTCCTGTTAGAAGCTCTCAGGTGTACCCCACTGACGTCACAGGGGGACCCCAGGGCATAACCCCCAGTGCAGTTGCAGAAAAACGATAGAGAATGATCGTGTCGCTGTTCGAGGCTAAAAGAAGAAAAGCTAGACGCTCCTTTTTTTTCCAAACTCGTATTAATGAGAAATCGTACTGGGAAGGAGTGAAGGATTCTGCGAAAACACTGGAATTCAATTCCCAGAATGCACTGCAGTGGATGAAGTTAGGGGGCGAATCTCACCGTATCCGGTGACTCCTATAAGGACATTTTTCACAGGATAGTTACTGAAGCCCCTTTTCCACCAACCAGGTGCTAGTTCGTGTCTGGTGCTATTGTAGGTTCAATGGCGAACCTCCATGGGATCCACGTTAGGGGAAATTATAGCAGCAAGGATTAAAACTACAACTTCAAGGTGAACTTCAACATGGCTTTGCCAGGAGATCTCCTGGCTTCATCATTACTAAAAAGCAATTGAGCTACCCATTACATGCTGAGCCCATTTCTTAAAGATGCGATCACAAACTCTTTGTTGACCCCCCCCCCACAAACACACACACAGAATTACCTGATGTAACCAGTTCCTTTTTTTTTCCCTTTAGATCAGCAAAGTGTTCGTTTGGAATAGTTTTTTCTGTCTGAGGGCTGTCTGAAAACAGAGTTGATTTCAAATCGGACGCGCAGTCTGAAGTAGCTCTGGATCCGTAACATCGAAGTCTGGTTCACTAGATCGAATCAGATACAGAAAGCCAGTCATACCTGAGAGCGAAAGTAGATCGCTGTTTATGCACGACGTCATCAGTGTCATCTGACTCCCACAAAATCTTTGTTTTATCTACATCAATTTGTAAGATGTACTAATTTTTATAAACAGTGCGTTAGCTGCGTTAGGTCACCAAAGAACAAACATGCAAAATAAAAAAAATACAGTGATGGAGAGTAAAGAATGAAACACTATGGAATAGTAGCTAAAGTAACCCCAGAGAAGGCACGAGAAGATGTCCTCGTCACGACAACACACTTCCTCTCTATGGCACGCACTATTCTGATGACGCACACATCTCAAATCTATAGCGGGGGAGTGGGGGCAATCATTCTTAATGTGAAAATTTGAGAGTGTAATGTTAACCAAAAAAGTCTATGAAATAATACTTTACGGTCATGTTTCAAATCTAGCTTTGAAAACAAATGTGTTTTTAGATGAGCAGGAATATTAACAAGAGAGCTCCTGCAACAGCGACACAGAGATTAAAACAGGATTACCTGCGAATAAAGAAAGACCCGGTTCCTTACATATGCGCAGAACCGCTGCCTTCAAACATCCTGGAATGGTAATGTGCTTTTAAAGACTCTCTGTTTAATATTCTTCATTTGATATGACTAAATAAACTCCTACCATTACTGCTGTCATTTCAGGCATTATCTTGTTCGTGGTCCTGAGAACACACCCTATGAAGGTATCTTTTTATATATATATATATTTATATATAATATAATTTCAAACATATATCAGCATTGTGGGTGTGTGATCTACTTTAATGTTTTTTCTTTTACCTGATTGCAGGTGGTTATTATCACGGGAAGCTCCTATTTCCTAGAGAATTCCCGTTCAAACCTCCGAGCATATATATGATCACGCCGAACGGCAGGTTTAAATGCAACACAAGGTACCTGCACACAATTATTAAACATACGATTAATTGGATGAGCATTTATTATTAGAGTGGTTATTCAAACAACACGTCATTTAACAGCAAGGAGTGCCGACATTACGAACATACCAGCTGTCTGTAATTATCATGACTCTTTTCTCTTTCGCTATCATTTTTAGATTGTGTCTCTCCATTACTGATTTTCACCCTGACATGTGGAACCCTGCATGGTCCGTGTCCACCATCCTCACCGGCCTCCTGAGCTTCATGCTGGAAAAAGGTCCCACTCTGGGCAGCATAGAAACGTCAGATTTTACAGTGAGTTTACTGCATTTAACGTTATAACCAATATAAATTCAGTTCATGTTATTATTAATTTGTTAATATTTCCTAACGTTTCTTGTTTAGTGTTAAAATATGACACATTGTTTTTTTTTTTTTTTCTGCACCCACAGAAAAGACAGCTCGCCTCACAGAGCCTCGCCTTTAACATTAAGGACAAAGTGTTCTGCGAGTTCTTTCCAGATGTGGTAGACGTAAGTACTGCATGCTGATTGGTCAGGCTTCGATCTGCCTGATTGTTAGTGTGAGGTATTTCCTGGCTTATCGTTTCTTCAGCTTAGCTACAGGTCATTAGCGGTAGAGTCAAAGTACTAGGAGTCCAGAAGCTATAAATTTCATGATGTCATTTCTTAAGTAACAGCATTATAATGGATGTGCCATTGACGCGTTTTAAAATCGTGCATTGCTGTTTACGTTACGTTGTTTGTTTAGCATTTTTGGAAGGAGACTCTATTTAGTGATATTTGCCCTTTCCTGATGTATATATCAGGAAGAGGCAAATATCACTAACTGGAGTCTCTCTCTCGCTCTTTTTTTATTAAATCTATTTATTTATTTATATATATATATATATATAATATATAATTTTTTTTTTTTTTTTTTTTTTTTTTTTTGCATATTTGTCGCACTTAAATAATTCAGATCCTCAAACTAATTTTAACATTACACAAAGATAAACAGAGTACAGTTAAACCTTGGATTTATCCAAGCATAATTCGTTCCGGAAGTGTGCTTGTAATCCAAAGCACTCGTACCTCAAAGTGAATTTCCCCCATAAGAAATAATAAACTCTGATTTGTTCCACAACTCAAAAATATTCATATAAAAATAATGAATACAAAATATAAGGTAAAAATAAAACAAAATAACCTGCACTTTAACTTTGTAAAGAATCATTGCTGGTGTGAGGGAAATGTGAGAGAAGGGGGGCGGGGTTCCTCTCTAATGACACTTGCCTTTTCCTCCTTTTGAGGGTTTCGGGTAAATTTGGCATTGCATTGTGGTTAAACAGATTCATCTCTCGGACTGCTCCAGCCTTTTAAAACTTTTTTCTACACGGAGATCGTTGTTGCAGAACAGGTCACACAAAAACCTCCTTTTCTTCTAATGTCTTCTCTTAATAAAAATATCATTTTAAAAAACACATTTTATATTTACTTGGGCTATCTTTGCGTAAAATAAAAATTGGTTTGATCTCCATCATTTAAGTGTGAAATATGTGTGGGGAAAAAATAATAATCAGGAATGAACAAATACTTATAAAATTACCCTCCCAAAAAAGTGAGAGAGAGAAACTCATTTGGCCAAAAGAAATAGTTTAATGCTGCTTTTACATTAATTGTAATGTTTCCATGATGTTACAGTAATTGTATAATTATAAGTAGACAAAATGTACAGCATGTAATTTTTTTTACTTACTAAAAAATTCATAACATAGGAAATGTAGTATTTCTTTTTTTTTATTTTTTTCCCCCCTTCATGGATTTTTTTTTTTTCCTTTTCTGGTGGTCACCACTTCGTATGGTTTGATCCACAATTTATTGGCACAGGCTTTTATGACAGATGGCCTTCCTGCTGCAACCCAGCCATTTTTCCAGGCTTGGGACTGGCATCGAGGATGCCCAGGTGCTGGGTATTATACATGGGCAATGGGTTAAAGGGCCCAAGGGCCGAATCATGGCCACTTGGAGGTGGAAAGCCTCGAACCAGAGCCTCTGCTCTGTAAATGTGCTGTGGTATAAAAGGGGTAAAGCAATTAGGTTGTCTTGAGGGGAAAAGAAAAAAAAATTAATGCCAGGCCACATGACACCAATGTGTTATTGATTATTTTCACATCTCTAAATGTTTCTTTCCTTCATTGTTGTAATCTTATTCCTCTGTTCCTCCCTGACAGGAGATCAAACAGAAGCAGCAGTTGCAAGAAGAGCGGAGTTCCCGCCCTCAGACCCTGCCTCTGCCCGACGTCGTGCCCCGCAGCGAGGCCCAGAATGGACACGTACCTGCCGGTATAGCCCCGCCCCCTGAACCCCAGCAGGGACACCGCCACAACGGACTCTTAGGAGGAGCGCTCACGAACCTGTTCGTCATTGTCGGCTTCGCAGCTTTCGCGTACACGGTTAAGTACGTGTTGCGGAGCATCGCACAGGAGTAAACACGTGGAGAACCGACTCTTGATGCCAAAATATATATATATATATATATATATATATATATATATATATATAATATATATATATATATATTACACACACACACAACTGCCCAAATCAAAACCAAAAAGGGCTAATGGTGGGGAAAGGAATCTCCTGATACAGTGGTTCCTTGGCATACAAATTTAATCTGTTCAAGTTCATGAGCCTAAAATGAGTATAGCGAGGCACATTTTTCCCATAGGAAATAATGTAAATGCAGATAATCTCTTGTAAAAAATTTTTTATCAAAACACAAAGTGTGTAATAAATAGACATTGAAATTCTCTTAATCTTATCTTTTAAACTTTCTAAACTAAAAAAAAATTAACTGAAAGTGGCTCCATTTTCTTTTTTGCTGCCGTCCTTGATGAATGACGTTCTTTAAGACTCATGGTATTATTGTATCGACTAAATCTTGCACAAAAAACCCACAAAAAATATGTAAGTTTTGATTTCCACTGACGCCAAAACAGGTTTTAAACGGCTCCCGGATGTACGTACAACTTAGCCGGCGTTCAGTTCGTTTACTCAAGAACTTCGTTCGTATGCCGAGGTACCACTGTATCCTTACAGCTATAAGTACTGGTTCAACGTCTTTCCTGTATTCAGTCTCGCGTCACACTAGGAATACTTTTTGCAGGATTCTTTCCACATGGCACTTTTAAAATAAATTTGGTGTGAAGGATGGAGCTTTAGTGTGATCATTTGGCTCTGTCTATGTCGTGTGCCTTTTATAATCCTTTGCTGAGGTTGTATAGTTGCACTTTTCTGACGAAATACATGAAAATATAGATAAATATATGTCAAATATTGTTAAATTTTTGTTAATCAAGTTTTTTACTTTTTATAGAATAAAGGAGAGGTTCGAGACTGGGGCTGAAGTGGGGATGGTCTGAAGTGAAATAAGTTATGAATGTTCGAATCTTGTACATAGAATGGTGCTTATACATAAATTTTCAGGTAGAGACAAATCTTGTATCGTATTCATCATTAAAACAGTTGACACGTAGTTCGCCATTCAAGTGATACATGGATGCTTAAGAAAAGAAACACCTGAAGAGAAACGGATGTCACTTGTTCTTACATCAGCAGTGAGCACGGTGTTCAGGCTTGTTCCTGTTATAACTTGCATGTCATTTCCACCATTTCTTTTTCTTGCTGTGTTCAAATCAAAGATGCAGCTCATCAAGAAGTAGAAAAGCACCATAAAAGTCCACATTAAAAAAACACAAGACTAATTTGTCATTTGAATGAATATCATGTCTTTATGCACATGAAAAGGAAGAACAGCGAATAGGAAATGAACTGGAAAAAAAAGTAAACTATAAAAATTACATGGTGGTAACTTTTTTATATCTGGGCAGAAATGCACATCAGAACCACTTTAAAACTATAAACCTGCACAAAGATTTTGGAAAGCAGCTATTAATTAGAGATGATGTTCATAGTGGTGTGGATGGTTCAGGAAACGCCCCAGATTGTAGCCTGTTGTAGTGTGTAACCGCTGATTGTTTTCTATTGTCTTTGCTTTCTTTTTTTATTTTTTTTTTTTTGTGGAAAATTCTGTTGGATCTGGCCAACTCTACAGTTTTTATTTTATTTTTTATAACGTTTGTTACAATGACGTACGCACTATAACGCACAAAAATATCTTTAATTCTGGCTTTTATGGTGTAACTTGTGCAATATTCTTCAACTGATTTGAAATAAAGTTACTTTTAATTAAATTTCTAGATATAACGTGCATTTTTTTTCCTGCATGTCCTGAAGTGTTTTCTTGCTCTTAAACCACTTTACTTTTACATGTACAGTGGTGCGAAAAAGTGTTTGCCCCTTACTGATTTCTTTTTTTTTTTCATGTTTGTCTCTCTGTTTCAGCTCATCAAACAAATTTAAACATTAGTCAAAGATAACAAAGGTAACCACATCATACAGTTTTTAAGGAAAAGCAAAATTCAAAACTACATAGCCCTGTGTGAAAAAGTTTTTGCCCCCTAAACCTAATAACTGGTTGGGCCACCCATAGCCGTAACAACTGCAATCAAGCGCTTTCGATAACTTGCAATGAGTCTGTTACCGCGCTGTGGAGCAATTTTTGCCCACTCAACTTTGCAGAATTGTTGTAATTCAGCCACATTGGAAGGTCTTCGAGCATGAACAGCCTTTTTAAGGTCATGCCACAGCCTCTCAGGTCAGGCCACTCAAGTCTTCATTTAGTTTTTCTTCAGCCATTCAGAAGTGGACTTGCTGGTGTGCTTTGGATTATTGTCCTGCTGCAGAACCCAAGTTCGCTTCAGCTTGAGATCACAACAGATGGCCGGACATTCTCCTTCAGGATATTTGATCAGGACACAGCAGAATCCATTGTTCCATTTATCACAGCATGTCTTCCAGGCCCTGAAGCAGCAAAGCAGCCCCAGACCATCACACTACCACCACCGTATTTTACTGTTGGTATGATCATCGTTTTCTGAAATGCAATATTACTTTTACGCCATGCATAATGGGACACACACCTTCCAAAAATGTTAAACTTTTGTCTTGTATTGCCAATACTTTTCCCCATGTGAGTGATCGGTTAATGTACACTGGATGTAATAGCTTCAGATCATCTTCTCAGTTAAGTTTTTAAAGTTCTGTATTTCTGTGAACTCAATGATGTCATCAACAAGCATTATATAACTTCATGTACTGTAATCGCAAAAACTGGCTTCAGTCTAATAGTTTAGACGCTTCTAATACTATTCCAGAACAGCTGACCTTCATGTCTTAAAACAACAACTGACTATTGGTGGTGGTGTTGCTACTTATCTATTGCCATAAGTTTTTTTTTTTTCCACTGTTGTTCTAGAATGTAGAAATTAAATCCAGACTTGTTCTAACTTTTGTCTGGTACTTTGTTTGCCTCAGAAATTGAAACTAAAACAAGCGTGCATTCGGGTTTTGGTGCTCGTCTCACTGAAGATGACCTTTTCAGATACTGGTGATGAGCGAGGAAGCTGTGTCTGAAACTGGATTACTGCATGAGTCAGGTTTTATTTTTTTTTTAAGCATATCTATAACCCCTGTCCTAAATCTGTTGCTGTTTGCTTCTTTCCTTTCAGTTCTGTCTCAGCTATGTTTCTTCCTTAAATATAATAATCAGCGGTAGTCATGTCACTATGGTCATGTATACCTTTTAGAAAAAAAAATGCATATTATAAAAACTTAGTTTAATAGTTTAAATTTAAAGCTTAATGCTTTTATTCTTGTGTCACCTGTCATTTTATGTTTATTTGCAAATTTTGTGACGAAATAACCTTCATCAAGCGACTCGATGTAACACACAAACCACCGTTAACGAATCTCGTTCAGCAAGTGTTACATGTGATTAAGTTTACCTGTGATTGAGTTTAACACAACTCCACAAAGAGAAGCTTTACTTCAGATTGAGATCCCACCATGGTGTGTGTGAAGCATTCAGGTGTATGGTGGAACTGAAAAGTTGGGGTTGTTTGGGGATGTGGGGGCAACTGAATGGCAAACCATATAGTTGTGGGGCAGTTGGCCTCCTTGACCCCCTTGTAGATCTGCCCCTGGACATACACTGACAGGAGTTCTGTCCATGCCCGCTGGTCAGAACGGGAAAAAGGCATTATATAACTTGCTAATTCTGAACAGGAACCTCTTAGCCGACAATTGAGCTTTGTGATATTAGACAATGATGTCAAGCATGTAAAGTATCCAGTTTACACTTAACCTCCAAATAGACTACTACCGGTTTAATTATGAGCTTAATTTAGGTAGGAGTTTGCATGTTATTCTTGTGCTTGGTGGGTTTCATCCGGGTTCTCCGGTTTCCTCCCACAGTCTAAAGACATCCAGGTTAGGTTAATTGGCGCTCCCAAATTGCCTGTAGTGTGTGAATGTCGACCAGAGGTCCTACTATTATTGTAAAATAGAAATAAACACAATGGCCTCCACGGTCCCTAGTTGGACTACAGAGGTTCCTAGATAGATGGATTATATTGAATTACTGTATTGCGTTCCTAATGTGAGGATTGGGATCCCACCCAGTCTGGATCTGGACCATTTTCTGGACTTTGAGAAACCACAATGTAAGCCGGATACATGTAAGTACGAAACCACATAGTAAGCCGGATACATGCTCTAATCCCATTTCTGTTTGCTCTAGTGATGGACAGGATGACAGATGAGGTTAGACAGGCGTCTCCATGGACTATGATATTTGCGGATGACATTGTGCTTTGAAGCAAGAGCAGGGAACAGGTGGAGGAAAATTTGGAGAGGTGGAGGTACGCTCTGGAAAGCAGAGGAATGAAGGTTAGCCGCAGCAAGACGGAATACATGTGTGTGAATGAGAGGAACCCAAGAGGAACGGTGAGGCTACAGGGAGCAGAGGTAAAGAAGGTGCAGGATTTTAAGTACTTAGGGTCAACGGTCGAGAGCAACGGAGAGTGTTCAAAGGAGGTGAAGAGACGAGTACAGGCAGGTTGGAATGGGTGGAGAAAAGTGTCAGGTGTGTTGTGCGATCCGTATCAGCGAGAATGAAAGGAAAGGTGTACAGGACAGTGGTGAGACCAGTGATGCTCTACGGCTTAGAGACAGTGGCACTGAAGAAAAGACAGGAGGCAGAGTTGGAGGTAGCAGAGCTGAAGATGTTGAGGTTCTCTTTGGGAGTGACAAGGATGGATAGGATCAAGAATGAGTTCATCAGAGGGACAACCCATGTGAGATGTTTTGGAGATAAAGTCAGAGAGGCCAGATTGAGGTGGTTTGGACATGTTCAGAGGAGAGATGGTGAATATATCGGTAGAAGGATGCTGAGGTTGGAACTGCCAGGCAGGAGGTCTAGAGGAAGACCAAAGAGGAGATTTATGGATGCAGTGAGAGAGGACATGAAGTTAGTTGGTGTGAGAGAAGAGGATGCAGAGGATAGGGTTAGATGGAGGCAGATGATTCGCTGTGGCGACACCTGAAAGGGAACAGCCGAAAGACAGAGAAGAAGAGTGTAAGCCGGATACATCTTTAATAACTTTCTTTTCAACAATATATCAATAACAAAGAATGCACTGGATGGTAGTTTTCATGCTTACACTAATGCTCCAACGACACTAACTACTTAAAAACAAACTTTGAGCTTTGATCCAAAGCAAGTAACCAACCCCAAGCCCCAGGACCTGTAAGCACAGGGCTCCGTCTCAAACTGCACACTCGCCTACTCGGCACGCGCCATGTTGATGCCCTGCCGGTCGCTGCGTCGCACTCATTAGGCACCCTACCTAGTGTAGTGTTGAGTAGTTTGGGCGCGATCCGTTTACCTCTTCCTGCTGTTTATTTGTACTGTTTTTTGACAGGCTACCGAGGGCCGGTTTGCGGTGTGAGGATGTCTCTGTGGCCGTGTTTGTGCAAGGAAAATGCAGGTCTACTGCGTGTGTCGCCGGTTAAAGCCAGAGGAGATGGATTTTACGGATAATCACGTTTTCATTAGTTATTTGTGGGAAATGAGGCCTAGCAAGATCAAGAACCGGGCTTGAGGAATTCACTGTAATTAGGTGAGATTCATATCTAAGCGGCTAACCTAACCAGCTGTGTAATTAACCATAACTAGTGTTATCCATTGTTCATACTGTCTCTCAAATTGTTTAAAGAATACGAGTTTCTGTGTGTGTTTGTGTTACACTGCGGTGCGCGTGACGGGAGCCGTGTTCGCTATTTAGCTTCAGCCTTCACCATGCTAACACTGCTAACTGCTCTCTCTCTCTCTCTCTCTCTGTCTCTCTCAGGACATTCATACGGCTTTCTGGAGCTTCACATATTTAATTTCAGTAAATCATTATTATTATTTTAAAAAACCGTTAATAATACTTTATTTTTAAGAAGGAAAAATAAGAATGTTAAGGCGTTTAGTTATCCTTCAACGACGTGGCGAATTAAAATTAGCCTGAATGGTTTGTTACGCCATTTCTCTACAAAAAAAGATGAGAAAATGAATAAAATTAAGCATTTAATAATTTATTTTTGAACGACTAAAGCCGTGCTCTTGGGTTGTTAGTAAATGGTCTAGAATTCATGTCATGTTCGTTATTTTCTGGTGTCTTGGGCTGAAATTCGTCATCATTGTTGTGTAATGTTTGCTTGTTTTTGTTTGTTTTTGTTTGTACAATGATGACAACTATATATATTTTTTAATGGTTTCTACCTTTTTAATAGTATTTAAATGCGATTTTAAGACTGCAGATCCTGTGTGTGTGTGTGTGAGAGAGAGATGGAGGCTTCCTGAATTTTTATTTATTTTTTTGGTGGGGGGGGGGGGTACATAATGTATATAAAATAAAGGTTTTGTTTGTACTTTCTCAATCCTATCTTTGTTTCATACACTGGATGACCTGAAACCAGTCTCAGAAAAATGTCTGTCTATCTGTATGTCCGTCCAGCCAGACTTTGGCAAACTTTGGCAGTACTTGCTTGACCTGGACCATGAATGAAATAAAAATGTTGAAGAGAAGTGAAGTTATGAGGACACTTCTATTAGAAAGCGGAAGTGTGAAGAACGGAACTGTGGACGCGTCTTAAATCGACTGCTGGACAGAATTTAGTGACACTTTTGCAGTGCGTAGATCTCTGCCCGAAATTTAACCTGCATCATAAGTGAAATCAAAATGTTGAGTCAAAGCGATGCTATGTGCCCCATTTAATAATATACTTTAAAATAAACTACTAATAAGCTACTCGCTCAATGTAAACAAACACATGCTCCAATGGATATTAATTAGAAAAGCTAAACTTTTATTGAGTCTCCAATAAAATAAACTGTGATTTAGTTAATATTTTATCCGATAAGTTAGAGAGTTTCACTGTACAGTAAGATGGGCAGACGTGTACGTTGGCTTCAAACTGAAATAATAATATCACTGATTATATTTACGCTCATCAGCTTATTTTTAGCTTTAATCTTTTAATAATTTATCTTTTCCCGTCAGTGATGGTTGCTAGCGCTAGTTAATAATATAATCATGGTTTTTCCATGAAAGTGAAAGTTTTCTTGAGGGAGGATGTTGAGTTTTTAGTTTTCAAGCACTTTAGGTCTTCAAAAGAATTAGCGGGCGTTGACGAGGCAGCATTAAATGGATAAAAATTTAAAAATTTTTGTTTCATAACTTTTGCATTTTTGATTGCTAGCAAATTTCTGTGGTACAAGTGGAAATGTTTTTATTCATTTTTAAAACCATTACAGTGGAGTTATGGGAGTATGAGATTATTGATGCAGAAATGCATTAGTATGGCATTACATTATTAAAGAATTGCGCACTTTAAAAGCCTCCGATCTGCCTTTTTCTAACTAACTCTTTGAGGGAATTAGTCTCAAGCCCACTCATTACATTTAAACCAGTCACAAAACACTGCTAAATATTATTATTAGAAATAATTATGGTGGCTGACAGAGATGCATGTTGCCCAGTTAAATGCTAAACTCTTGTATTTCAAGTTAGTTTGTATTGTTTAAATGCGTCACTTGGTTTTTCAGCGAGAAAACGGATGTTATAAGGAACGGGCTACATTTAATTACTTATTAAACTTTTTTTAAGGTTTCAGAATTGTATCAAATTAATGGATACATTTAATGTCGAATCAGGATATATTTAAAATAGATTGATGGAGTCGGCACCGAGTATCCGTGATAATATCGTATCGGGTGGTGACTGATGATTCCCGTCCCTAACGTTTATACTAGACGGATGTGATTAGCAATACTATAATCTTCTGTCTTGACAAATAATATTGCAGTACTCATTTCTCAAAGTTTTGCAGAGCTCGTTACTCTGTTAGTCTGTGCTTATATTCCTTTAAGCTGTGCATTTGCTCCTCTGGAGATTGCTTTGTCTCCCTGACACCTTGGGATTTTTGTCCAGGACTGTATCTCTGTTTCATTTTAATTCTTTTTTTTTTTTTTTTTCTCCCTCCTCTCGTCTTCTCCTTTAGCTATGGCCTCCCAGCTCCAGGCGTTCTCCTCCCCTTCGGTTTCCTCCAGCGGCATTTCACGCTCCAAGAAGCTCAAGCTGGAGAAGCCTGCATGGGATGGAGACAACAGTTACGGTCTGCAGAGCCCGGGTCAAGCCAGCGCGTCCTCACCCTCAGCTTCAGATTTCAACTCCAACTATGGCTCGAGCGGTCTCAGGCTCCCTTCCTCGAACCCGGCTCGTGAGCACACGGTCGTACGAGCTGCAGACAGCACCGGCAGCGTCCCGGGCCCGTCGTCCTCGTCTTCGTCGTCCTCTTCTTCCTCCTCGTCGACGTCAAGCCACCGGGGCAAAAACGGTTACCAAAAGCAGAGCGGCGTGAAAAGGAAAAGCGAGGAGGTGGAGAGCAGTGATAGCGTGCAGATCCTGGAAGAACTCTCGGCCCCCGTTCTGTCCAACCGGGCCGGCGGAGCAGGAGGAGGCACCACCACGGCGCAGTCCATCACGCACTCCACCTCTACAGCTAAGAGCAGCAACTCGCACAGTGAGGGTGACTACCAGCTGGTGCAGCATGAGATCCTGTGCTCCGTCTCCAACAGTTACGAAGTGCTGGAGTTCCTCGGTCGCGGAACCTTCGGCCAGGTCGCTAAGTGCTGGAAGCGCGGCACTAACGAGATCGTGGCCATCAAGATTCTCAAAAACCATCCGTCTTATGCACGACAGGGTCAAATCGAGGTGAAGTGTCCTGGTTTAGTTTCAGACTAAATTATCATCAGGCTGTAAAAGAGTTTTCGTTTCTTTAGTTTTTTTTTTTAAATAATTTAATTAAATCACTTTCCCCGTAGGTGGGTATCCTGAGTCGCCTGAGCACAGAGAACGCTGACGAGTTCAACTTCGTGCGCTCCTACGAGTGCTTTCAGCACAAGAACCACACATGCCTGGTGTTTGAGATGCTGGAGCAAAACCTTTACGACTTCCTGAAGCACAGCAAGTTCAGCCCCCTGATGCTGAAGTGCATCCGGCCCGTGCTGCAGCAGGTGGCCACCGCACTCATGAAGCTCAAGAGCCTGGGGCTGATCCACGCCGACCTCAAACCCGAGAACATCATGCTGGTGGACCCCATCAGGCAGCCCTACAGGGTCAAGGTCATCGACTTCGGCTCAGCCAGTCACGTCTCGAAGGCAGTGTGTTCTACTTACCTGCAGTCCAGATACTACCGGTGAGTGACCCGAACACAAACAGTTCTGTTGAAAAAGTATTTGCCCCTGTGGGAGATTTTTATCTTCCACTTGCTAATGTTACCTTAATTAAAAATATTAAACAAACGCTGTATCTCTAGTCAAAAAGGACCAAAGAATGACTCGGAACTCTGAGCAGATCTGGATAAAGTAAGCAAGATTTATTGCAGCAATAAAGCCCAAGTGAGCCGCGCTTGTCATGATTAGGTCGTAAATCCAAGTGTTATCAAGAGCCGACTGTCTGACGGTTACATGCAGGCTCATTATATATAGTTTCCAAGGGGGGGTCCTCTGTACTACTTTTTCCATTCCTTACTAAAATTTTAACCCATTATAATCTAACTTTTTTTCCAATAAATTCACCCATTATGTTTAATTTTTTTCTACCATATTATGTTTCGTCATATACCTCGTCATCTGTACCAAGTAATTATATTTTTTCCCATTATAATTCATTTTTCTTGCAAATTACTTTCCATTATCTTTACACTTCTCTTGTTTAATTAATATTAAGGTGGTAACTTAATTTTACTGCCAGACCTGTTGAATCAAGAAATCAGTTGAACGAATAGTATGACGAAGTCAAGCACGCTAAAAGATCTCAGGATCGTTAAGCCATGATCTAAGGAAATTCAAGAACAGATGATAAACATAGTAATTGACATGCATCAGTGTGAAAAGACTACAAAGTTATTTCTAAGGCTTTGGGACTCCTGCTAACCATTTATAAACAACTTCCCCTCCAATATGGCTGAATGAAAGCATTTCTGCAAAGAAGAGTTTGCTAAAATTCCTCCACAGCGATATGTAAGACTTCTTGCCAGTTACCTATTTGCAGTTGTTGCCGCCAAGGGTGGTACAACCGGTTATTAGATTTAAGGGTAATTACTTTTTCACACAGGGCCATGCAGCTTTGTACAGCTTTTTTCCTCGTAAATCATAATTTTAAAAAATTGCTTTGTGTATTTACTCTGTTTATTTTTGTATATAAGCAGTCCCCGACTTACAAACATTTGAGTTAGGAATTTGATGGTGAATAATCCTAATTTTGAAAAAAATCTTCAATGAGACAGAGTTCACAATCCAATACAGTGGGAAACGGCTCTGAGACAAAATGACATCTGGGATTTCCCTCGCAATTTAAAGGCGCACAGAGACAACACTCTTACATTTGACGTGTAAGAGTAATTCCCTTAGGCGTGGTTGTTTTTTTGGCCACATGGTGGCAGTGTTTGGAAAGGGGACAGAGATTTGTCTATTGGTATGCGTTACATTGTACAATTGTCCAAAGGCATGTAAGAACGGAACTCGTTCCTAAGCCGGGAACTACCTGTAATATTAAAATTTTATGGTCCTGGATCATGTAAGTGTGACAAATATGCAAAAAATATATAAAAGCTTTTTCACAACACTGTAATATTTTAAAAGCAAAATCTTTTCACACCCCTTGTATGTACTAATATCTTTAACAACTTTTAATTATTTCAACCTACTCAAGAACCCTATCTGTTTTTTTTCCCGCAGAGCCCCTGAGATCATCCTGGGTCTGCCGTTTTGCGAGGCCATCGATATGTGGTCTCTGGGCTGCGTCATCGCCGAACTCTTCCTCGGCTGGCCACTTTATCCCGGAGCTTCTGAATACGATCAGGTCAGCGCACGGCACACGGTTTAGTGCTGTATGTATTAGACATGTGCTTTTTGTCAAAATTTTAAAGATCAAAATATCAGAAATGGAGTGGTTTCTTTATTGTTGTGGAATCTACAATAATTTTCCCTGCTGTGATTTAAAAAAAAATAAAAAAATTTATTTGTTTGTTGTAGTATAAAAAATTCTCATAGCTTTTATATCAATATTGTATCAAACATAAATAAAAAAAGTAACTGGGGTGTGTGTGGGCAGAGCTTACCAGTCACATCATAATTACACAGTTTAATATCAGGGGTAGCTCAGTGGTTAAGGTATTGGACTACGGTTCGGAAGATCCCAGGTTCAAACCCCACAACCCCCAAGTTGCCACTGTTGGGCCCTTGAGCAAGGCCCTTAACCCTCAACTGCTCAGATGTGTAATGAGATAAAAATGTCGCTCTGGATAAGAGCATCTGCCAAATGCATAAAGGTGAATGTAATATATTCATTTTCTCAAACATGAAATGAATATACTTTTTCGTGTAGATCCGTTACATCTCCCAGACACAAGGTTTACCAGCGGAGTACCTCCTGAGCGCGGGAACAAAGACCAGCCGATTCTTCCACAGAGGACCAGACGCCAGCTACCCCCTGTGGAGACTCAAGGTCTTTTACTCACCACTGTTCGTCTTGTAGCGAACGCACAATGGAAGTTAATCCTAAATCCTCTAACGATGCTTTATTTCAGACACCGGCAGAGCACGAGTCAGAACTCGGCGTCAAGTCTAAAGAGGCTCGCAAATACATCTTCAACTGTCTCGATGACATGATGCAGGTAATTATGGGAATATTTTTTTTTTTACCGTTTTAATCGTTTTATAACAGCGTGAACTGATTTGCCGCGGTTCGCTTTGTCGAATGTGAAGCTGCGCTCCGTAGTGATGCAAAACACGACAAACATTTCTATCTCTCTCCTGCAGGTTAATATGACTAATCTGGAAGGCACAGACGTTTTGGCAGAGAAGGCCGACAGGCGGGAGTTTATCGACCTGCTAAAGAAGATGCTCGCTCTTGACGCGGATAAAAGGATCACGCCGATGAAGACCCTCAACCACCCGTTTGTCACAATGACTCATCTCCTGCACTTTCCCCACAGCGCGCAGTAAGCCGCTCCTGCCACGCCACATTTCAAAATAATAATAATATGTAGGACATGAAGGTGTTATTTAGAGGAAAAAACCTAATGCGACGTCTGGGCCAAAAAACTGAATTTATAAAAGTTACACCTGAACCATTGGATGTCACTTTTTGTAGTTTTTTTGTGTGTGTTTGTGTATATTCCTACAGGAGTGTTTCCCCCCTAATTTCTCTTTCTTTGCTCAGTGTAAAGTCATGTTTCCAAAACATGGAGATCTGTAAGCGTCGATGCACCGCCTTCGACAACAACAAGAACCTCTTTAGCAGCAACAGCGGCCCGAGCACAGCCACCAACCTCACGGTGACCTTCAGCAGTCAGCTCAGTCAGCACAGTCAGGTGGGGACACGAGCTCCTTAACACAAACTGTGCTGAATGTTCTTTGCTTAATCAGATACAACCTTAATGGAGTGCTCAAGCATTGGGTTTTTCTTTTCTTTTTCGTTCTATCCTGGTCTGTATTCATGAATATGTATTTGTACTAGAGCTGAGGTTTGGGGCACATGGTCCTCACAATCCGTTCACAGCATGCTGTACATAAGAGTTCAGTTTAGTGAATACAATAATATGATATTACCCAAAAACAAAACTATTTTTGTAGAAACATTTACTATATTTATTAATATCTTACATTTTACAATATAGTTACAATATCTTAAATGTTACAATAGATATAATAGTTACAATATCTTAAAGTTAGTTACAATATCTTAAAGTTTGCAATAGAATTACATTATAGTTACAATTTTTAAAAGTTTACAATATAATTGCAATATAGTTACAAAATCGTACATTTTACAATATAATTACAATATAGTTACAATATCCACAATGTACAGTAGAACCTCGGATTACCAGCGTAATTTATCCCTGAAGCGGGCTCGTATTCCAAAACACTCGTAAACCAAATTTCATTTTCCCATAGGAAATAATGGTAAACTCAAATTATTCGTTCTACAGCCCAAATAAATACATAAAAATAATTAACACAAAATATAAGGTATAAAAATAAAACAAATTAACCTGCACTTTACCTTTTAAAAAAAAAAAAAGTAAAAAATAAATCCTGACAGAAGTGTTTCCATTTGTGCACACAGGGGCTCTGTGTGTGTGCGTGTGTGCGTGTGTGTGTGTAATGTGCGTGCACACACATTGACGGAGAGACCTCCTAAACTCGTAAATCACGTTACTCGTAATCCGAGGTTCCACTGTAATTACAACATAGTTACAATATCTTAAATTTTACAATATAGTTATAATATCTTAAATCTTACAATAGATATAATAGTTGCAATATCTTACAATTGAATTACAATATAGTTAAAAAAGAAATTTTACAATATAATTACAATAGTTACATTTCAAATTTTACAATAATTACAATATTTTACATTTTACAATATAATTGCAATATAGTTACAATATTTTACATTTTACAATATAATTACAATAGTTACATTTCAAATTTTACAATAGTTACAATATTTTACATTTTACAATAGAAACAATACTTACAATATCTTTCATTTCAGTTCAATACAGTTTTATTTGTATAGCGCTTTTAATAATTGTTATTGTCACAAAGCAGCTTTACACAATCAAAAGAATAGTGCAGTTACCTAGTGTATTTATTCACTGTACTGTTTCTGTTTTATGTTTGTTCACATTGTTCTTTGCTGCTGTAATGTAGAAGTTTCCCCACTGTGCGATGAATAACGGTATATCTAATATAATCTTATCTTATTTTGTTTTATCCCTCTGTTACCATTTTCAGTTACTGTGCTAGAGAACCAAAACAATCAGTTCACCTTCCTTTTCCAGGTGCCACACCCATAACCGTCTCTCCTTTTGTCTTTCAGCAGATGGCACCCTCTGGTGGACAGTCCCTGTCTCTGAGCAGCAACGTTCCTCTGCTCAACTACCAGCCGGGTCTTTACCAGCAGGCCACCATCAACATCCCGGGTCTGACACAGCAGAGCGTCCCGCTGCAGACCAGACACACACAGCTGTGCACTCAGACTGAACCCTTCCAGCAGACCCTGATCGTCTGTCCACCCACTATACAAGGTCTCACTACTACTACTTACCCACACACCCACACACACACACACACACACACACACCTTCCTTCCACAGCTGATTGGAAGATGGAATTGATCAACACTTGAAACTTATTACTGGTTGTTGTGTGTTCAGTTTGGTGAGGAATGAATTGCTGTAAATTCAGACTCTTTACTCCAGCAGGGCTTCAGCCTTCCGGTAAACACTCGGGATATCCGGTGCGGATGGACAATTCTGTCCCCATGGTCCCCCAGAACCAATCCGCTCAGTCCCTGCACATCCAGCCCAGCATGCTGACTCAGGTAGCACTGCAGTGTGTGTATGCGTGTGTGTGTGTGCATTGTAAGAGAGAATGCTGTCTGTTTCTGTCCTCCAGTCTGTCTTTTCTTTGCATTCAACATGTTTGAACAAAGTGATTTGTGGGGGGGGAAAAAAACAGCGTGTGTATACATGTGTGTGTGATTAATTTTTAAGTAACTGGCAGATTTTTTTTTTCATTTATAGTCTTCAGTACTATTGAAGCTTTTAAAAATGTAGATTTGGTTTTAATGTGTAAGGTTTTGACTTTTCGTCACATGCACTATTTTTATATAATTCGTTTTTACACACGGGTAAGTGAGGTGAAGAGTTTAGCTTTTACATGTGACGCTGCTTGTTACTTTGTATCCAGGTTTTGAAATAGTTTGTCGTCACTCTAAACATCTGTGTTTCACTTCAACAAATACCGAGTTACTGTAGAAACTGATTTTTTTTTTTTCCAAAAAAAATTGTCGTCTGTAACCAATACTACACACACACACACCTCCCTAGAAAAAACACTTTAAACGTGTGCTTGCAACAGTCTCAGCGTCTGAGCTGCCACAGAGTCGTAACCCCTTGGTGTCCGTGCTGTCTCTACTGGAAGCCAATTAGAAGGAAGATGTGTGATTACAGCCAGCACAAAGCCTCATTCATATCAGTATCATGATTGTAGTTTTCTATAAATAAATCCACAATCATGCAGTAACGCGTTTATGTCCCCAGATGTTCAGGGAGGGAAAAGAAAGCTTTTTTTTATTTAATTTTTTTATTCCAAGCCATCAGGATACAAGAGTTTAATTCCCGCGGGAGATCATTTCATTACAGAGAAACGAACACCGGCGCTTCCGTCCTTAATTGTCAGTACTACAGACATTCACAACCGCATAAATTTTAATGAATTAATAATAATTTCTCCCCAAGTCTGCTCTCTTTTATGGCTCATCTCTGCACGTGTGAATTCTCACAATGGTGTGTGAAGAAAGCGATGTGGCGATACACACACACACACACACACACACACACACATACACACACTCCTCTGCCCCACACAGTGCGTTCTATCCTCGTCCAAACAACCTCCTCCTCCCCCTTCCTCACACCCTGTCCTCCGTCCCCCGATGCAGGGCTCCTGCACACCGCTGATGGTAGCTGCCCTACACCCCCTCGCAGCAGGACTGTGTCTGTACAACTCATTCCAAAGTTCCTCCACACACTTAGAGGAAACACACCAAGCATGGAGAGAACATGCAAACTTCATGCACACAGAGCCTAGGTGGGCATCGAACCCAGACCCTGGAGGTGCAAGGCGACATTGCTAACCACTAAGCCTTTGTGCAAACCCATTTGGAAGAAAAGCGCACATGGGTGTGACGGTCAGGTGACCATATACCAATACACACCAATCAGCCTTTACATTATGATTTTAAGCCGCCAAAACAGCTCTGACTCGACCAGGCACAGGGTTTCCTCAACCTCTCCAGAGGTGCCGTCAGTAGCAGATCCTTTAAACTGTGAGGTGGGGCTTCCGTGGATCGGACTAGTTTTCCATCACAACCCGTGGATGCTCGACTGGATTGAGAGCTGGAGAATTTAGAAGCAGAATCGGCGCCTTAAACTCGTTGTTATGATCCTCAAACCATCCGTTTTTTCTGCAGTGCGTCAGGGCACTGGAACCCATTCCACGTTTCCCTGAAGCCTCGGCTGCCCCTGACTTTACAAGTAGGGCAAAGACGAAATTCATAGACGAAAGACGAAAAAACAACTACACAGCTTTGAGCGAATCATGGACAGAGGCATCATAGTAACTCTGACTGATCTGCAGGTCTGGAAAGAAATGAGAGGAGGAAATACATTTTTTTTTCTTGACGCATCTAATGTTTTATTTTAAAATTTCAGCTAGAAGGTTTTTTTGAGCATCCCTGGTATCTCCTCACCTCTGTGCCTCTCACTTTGGTGGGGATGTTTTAAAAGAAAAAATATTTAAAATCTTTAAATCAAAATTCTGATCGTGAATCTCTCACCTTGTCTTCGGATCAATTTTGAGTTTTGGAGTGGGGGGAAAATCATTTTCATTATTTTACTTTAGTTTGATTGTTTTTTTTTTCTGTTTGTTTTTTTTGCTCTGCATTTTACAACTTTGCTCCCCCCCACCCCCCCCCCCCCCACCCCCCGTCACAGAGTATTTCAGCTCTGTCCATGTGAGCAGATCTCACAAGGTATTCCGCGCGCAGATTTTTTTCCCCGGAGACTCTTTTTTTATTTTTTTTATTTATTTATTTTTTTTTACCTCTGTTTAATGCAGTTTTTTTTTTTTCTAAAGCCGTATCTCTGTGCATGGATTCCTAGGAGCTTTTTGAAGATGCTTACCTAGTAGTCGAGCAAGAGGAACTGCCTAACTGACTCAAATAGCTCTCTATATTGCATGTGCTTGTCAGACATCCCAACTTTTTAAAGAATTTAATAATTTACAAGCTCATCTAAAACCTGAGTAACGATCGCTCGCTTTTGTGTTTGTTGTGTGTTTTCAGCAGGGCTGGCCCGCAGGCACACAGCAGATCCTCATCCCGTCGGCATGGCAACAGATGCCGGGCATGGCCATCCCCGGAACCAGTCAGCCTGTCCTTGCTGAATCTCCTATGGGCTCTATGTTGGCTGACGGTTCGAGTCAGTCCACTGCCAACTGGAGGTCAGCGCCATTCCCCCAAAACCAATACGTCCTGTTATACACTTGTATACTCATACCTAAGTGTGTTTAGCGCGTGCAGGTTCATTCTTGTGCCATTGTGGTTCTCCAGCAGAGGGCGACATGGCGGCCAGTGTGATGTCACACAGCAGAATGCTGCGCAGGGATGCCGCGTGACCTCGCAGACTCTCAACACAGGAGCAGGCAACGGCCGGGCACAGCAGGGCGGGGTCAAGAGGTCAAAGGGTCGCCATGCAGAAAGTAGAGCTAGGTAACGCCTCGTGTCTTTACATGTATAGGAGTCACTGTTTCTCAGTAGTTTGAGGTCGAATTGCATACGATGGATTACAGTCGACCCCCAAAATTATAATATATAAAATAAAATAAATTAAATAAAGATAATATAAACTGTATAAATGGCTATTTGGATATTGAAGTTCCCAAAACACTTAAATTTTATTTCGAACCCAGCTTAATACATCACCCTTAAAAAAAAAAGTTAGTTCTCGCTACAAGACTAAAAAATTTATTTACCTTTAATATTTATGTATTGTAAAATGAGTAAATTATATTGTTCTTTATAGTTAAGCGTTAAAACGCATGAGAAATTATATATATTTTATATATACGCAAAAATAACAATTGTATATAATTATTATTTAGGTTCTAAGGAACAATCCGGGGGTCGACTGTGTTCCCCTATATATGTAGGTAGAATATATATTATATACTGAGAAGAGATTTGGGATTATAAAGAAAAGATCTTATTATCGCAGATGTTCGTACCCTGCACCGGAGTGTGTTAAATCCTCGTGTGTCTCTGCAGGCCCACGTCCTCCGCACTACACACCAGCGGTGACCCGTCTCAGCCGATTATCATTTCGGACACGCCCAGCCCAGCCGTCAGCATCATCACCATTCCTAGTGACACCGAGGACGAAGACGACACCAAAGTTCCGCCCACAAGGTGATTGGCATGTAATGATCCGCCTCATGACGGTGGTTCATTCTGCAGCGTTTTTTTTTTCTCTTCCAGCTCAAGTCGATACCCTCAAACACGTCTCGAGTACAACGTACGAATCGCATGAAATCCCGAACATCAGTACGAGTGAAGTAACACTGATCAGTTTCTTAGGAGCGCTGAAGGACAAAAGTTCTACATTGTTTAAAAACAATACCAGATGCACTTGCTAGCAGCTCACAGACCATGAGGTAGTTTGTAAAAATGTATTTTTTTTGTTGTAGGTAGACATTTAGTATGAAATGGAAGTTAAGATATAATTTTGCAATTAGTAAAAAAAAAAAAAACACACACACACAAAGCTGCTGTTAATGTTCTTTAAATATTGTTTTATTTATTATATTTAGAGGGAAAAACAGTATAACTGTTTCGGGGGCTAAATCCTAATCCTGTAGACCAGAAAAATCCACCTCAGCAGCATTTAGCACCCGATTTCACATCTCATTAAAGCCTGTATTATCGATGGGCGTGTCTCCTCTGTGCCCAGTGTTTCGTCCTCTCCCACCTCGTAAACTGAGCGGAAAATCCGGTGTGTCAGCTACCCTCACACACTTTGTGCCACTTCTAAGAGGAACCTTATAGACTGGAAATTTTGTGAACCTGAAATGATGATTCGAGGCGTCTTTAGGGAAAGACCCTTATGTGTCATTCTTTTATAACTTTTATATTCATTATAACATCTGTCTGACTAACAATATAACAAACTGCTTTTCAATTTTCTCTCAGCTGCAGCGTGAACCAGCGCGCGAACGTCATCAGCTGCGTGACGGTCCACGACTCTCAGGACTCGGACTCGTCCACCTGCAGCCCCCTCAGTCCTAAACGTCTGCCCAACTTTGCGGAGAGCAGCGGACAAGGTTCCAAGTCTTTGGCTGTGGTCATGCCCTCACTGAAGACTCAGCCCTGGGACGGGGCGTCCAACGGTACGTCTTCACTCCACAGTAATCCTGATAAATATGTCTCAGTCCTATTCATGTTCTTATGGGGTTTTTTTTCATCCCCTTTAAATTTGTTTATGTCTCAGAGCAAAACAGCACAAAATCCGGAAAATCGAAGAAGACGTCAGCGGTGCAGTCGTCCCACTCAGGATTGTCCAGCAGCGAGCGGCATCAGAGGACAGTGACCACCAAGTCCCAGCCTCTCAACCTGAGTCAGGTACTGTAGAGACACGCCTCCTGCCCCAGATTAAGCCTTCCCTCTGAGGAAAAGTATTTGCCCCCTTACTTTTTTTTATTTATTTATTTAAAAAAAATTTTTTTAATAGTTTGTGGGACAAATATTTTTTAAAAAATTGCATTATATCTTATTATACAATGATATAATGTTGGTTATAAATGATGATTTAATTTCTTAAGGGGGAAAAGTGAACATGTGAAAAAAGTAATCGCCCCCTTGGCGGCAACAACCGCAAACAATCGTTCTGTGCAGAAATTTTATTATTTATTTATTTATTTATTTATTTTTTGCATAATTGATTTAATTTAGTCACACTGCAGAATTTTCGAGCATAATACAGAGCCTCGGCATCTCAACCGCGTATTTAATTTTTTTTTGTTTTCACCTCCCCGTCACTAGGGGGCTCCCAAAATTAAGGCTACCACGACCAGCACTTCCTAACTGACTCTCGCGTGTTTCCTCCAAACCGCGAATCTTTTCGAACTGCTCGTTCACGCACACACTCGCTAAGTGTGAGTGTTTATAGTCTATAGGGAATAAAGTTAATGATTGTAAAACCCCCTTTACGGTTTATTACGGTGATCTGAGTAAACTTTATCCATCAGTCCGTCATCAGTCGGATAATATTAGCCTTTACCCTCTATACGAATTTGGGTATTAAAACGGAGAAGTGTGCCAGGCTGGCTGAGGGTAAAGTAGGTCACTGATGAGAGCAGCAGCTCAGACAATAACGTTCAGTCTGTTCTTCTGGATCTTGTTTGTTTGTTACTCAAAAGAGCACATGAATAGATTTTGTGCTTTTATTTTTTTCCTCCAATGTTGCTTTTTATAGTGTGTTTTTGGAAGATCATGTTCTAGTGAGCGGAGTGCGCTTTTGTAACCGAGCAATGATGTAATCTTAAAAAAGAAATATCGGCTTGTATAATCAGGAGCCACCGATGCTGCTCCTGACAAAAAAAAACTCATACGCCGAGACGCAGTTTCTTCAGAACTAAATGGCTGAATCCGGTAAACAAGGCGACGCAGGGGACGCAGCGCTTTCCCCCGCCAGCCCAAGATTTGCTTCGAAAGAGAGAGAATTCTTTAAAAGTACAACATGTGATCTTTCAGATTAAAAGATGCACATGCTGCTTTTTTGAGCAAGGCTACCACTAAAGCGCTTTACACCGTATCTCCGTCTCTGCTGTGCTGAAAACAGTCCCGCACCACTTTAGTATCTCCCCAGTGTTTGTACTACGCCGGCCCCTTTCCTGATCAAGCGAGCTGATAAATTGTGCGCGTCATCAAAAACCCGACATCGTGTGAAAACAAAAAGCACTCGGGTGCAGCACTCGGCATCTTTTTAAACTGACACGCATCTTCTTGTGTCTTCTTGTGTCCGTCAGGTCCAGCAGCCCGGGATGTCTTCTCACGACAGGTCAGGAGGCGGGTCCCTGAGACGTCAACCCACTTATCCTCCCGCGGGCCCGTCGCACTCCTACAGGCTGCACGAGGCTTCGCTCTTCAGCTCCGCCCCTAACCTTTACGCCTACCCCGCGTCGGCCGCCCTCGCCTCGGTGTCGCAGGCCGTGGATCAGCTTCACAACTCCGCCGCCGCTTCCTCCTCCTCCTCATCCTCCCCGTCATCCTCCATCAGGCACACGCGTGCTCCCGGGCCTTACTCCGCCTCTCTGAGTCTGCTGCAGAAGAGCAGCGCCATGGGGCTGATGGGCCAAGCGGCCGCCGCGCACTGCCCGCAGCAGCAGCTCCCCGGGCAGCCGTACCCTCTCGGGCAGAGGAAACTCGCCCAGTACCCTTACCCATGAGACACGCCCACCACACCGCGGGAACAAATCCTGATTATTATTGTTGCTTTTCTTTTTTGATCATTATTTAAAAAAAAAAAAAAAAAAGAGTTTAGTTTTTATGTAGTAATGTTTGTTTTAATGCAGCTCATGTTAAACCATATACTGTCTGATCTAATGTGTAGGTGACATCGGTTTACATTTTGTTCTTGAAGTTTAGTGGAAGGTATGACTGTATAAATAATAATAATAATAATAATACTGTTCTGTAGCACAATTAGCGGTGTTCAAAACACATTCTCGCTTTCATCCTCTTATTGAACAGATATGATCATTAACTCCGCCCCTTATTTGAACGGGATTAGTTTCTCTGCACGACTCCTGTAGTACATCGTACTGAAGTCCAGAACGCAGCAAGATATACAGAACTGAAACAAAAAGACGAACAATATCAACTTGGTTGTCGTCTGTGAGTTTATTTCTCCTGAACATACTACACACTATTGATGTCAGAGTCAGGGGTAGATCAGTGGTTAGGGCATTGGACCACGGTTCGGAAGATCCCAGGTTTAAATCTCACAACCACTAAGTTGTCCCTGTTGGCGCCATCAAATGCGCAAATGTATAATGAGTTAAAACTGGGTCAGGGCGTCTGCCGAATGCTGTACTGTAAATGTATTACGGTAATGATGAGATGATTTATCGGTCTATGAAACTCCTCAAATGATCAGAGCAGGTTAGTCTGTCTGTCCTGTAACGTCCTCAATCACACAGGAGCTCCTGTAACTGTAAACTGATCCTGTCCGAATAGGGTTTTTATATAAAAAAAAAAAATTATCTTCCTCCTGTTTTTTAACAGCCTTTGTGTATTAATAATTTTTAATTAAATTTTTTTTGTTCACTGTTTTATTTACAGGTGCCTTTGATTATAATAGCACTTATGTTTTAATATATTGTTTGTGTTTGTCATTATGTTGTTGTGTGTGTGTGTGTGTGTGTTTGTGTGTTTTAACGCCTATCATGCTGGCAGTTGCATGTTGTTTATGTAGAGTCCTAGGCGCTACATAGTCAGATGTTTTTAGGCTGCATCAGCAAAATGATCAAATAAAGCGATCAGACCGTTTATATAAAGTGTGCAGCCGTTGATGCAGAGAGCACTTAAAAAGAAGAAGAAGAAGAAGGGTTAACTTGGATGTGTACGCTCATAAACTCGTGCCTAGTACAGTTGTGCGTTTGATCCCGAGTCTGCTTTTCACAAGCTTCTTATTAGTGGACGTTCGCTCTAACTAGAAGATCGTGAATCGCTGCTTTTAGGCTGGTCACGTGTTCGTTTAGAATAAATCAGACTTGTGCAATTTGTGGATGTTTCTACTCTTCTGTTAGAACGTGGAGTGTGAAGTTGACCAAACTATGGCTATGTCCTGATAAATATATACATATTGTATATGCACAATAAACATTTTCAGTGTACATTGAACATTGTTTTTGTGTGGGAGCTTGTGTTGTTTTATTGATGTTTTATATCTACAGTGGTGTGAAAAACTATTTGCCCCCTTCCTGATTTCTTATTCTTTTGCATGTTTGTCACACTTAAATGTTTCTGCTCATCAAAAATCGTTAACTATTAGTCAAAGATAACATAATTGAACACAAAATGCAGTTTTTAAATGAAGGTTTACGTTATTAAGGGAGAAAAAAAACTCCAAATCTACATGGCCCTGTGTGAAAAAGTGATTGCCCCCCTTGTTAAAGAGTTCAATTTCTGTAGTCACCACCAGGCCTGATTACTGCCACACCTATTTCAATCAAGAAATCACTTAAATAGGAGCTACCTGACACAGAGAAGTAGACCAAAAGCACCTCAAAAGCTAGACATCATGCCAAGATCCAAAGAAATTCAGGAACAAATGGGAACAAAAGTAATTGAGATCCATCAGTCTGGTAAAGGTTATAAAGCCATTTCTAAAGCTTTGGGACTCCAGCGAACCACAGTGAGAGCCATTATCCACAAATGGCAAAAACATGGAACAGTGGTGAACCTTCCCAGGAGTGCCCGGCCGACCAAAATTACCCCAAGAGCGCAGAGACAACTCATCCGAGAGGCCACAAAAGACCCCAGGACAACATCTAAAGAACTGCAGGCCTCACTTGCCTCAATTAAGGTCCGTGTTCATGACTCCACCATAAGAAAGAGACTGGGCAAAAACGGCCTGCATGGCAGATTTCCAAGGCGCAAACCACTTTTAAGCAAAAAGAACATTAAGGCTCGTCTCAATTTTGCTAAAAAACATCTCAATGATTGCCAAGACTTTTGGGAAAATACCTTGTGGACCGACGAGACAAAAGTTGAACTTTTTGGAAGGTGCGTGTCCCGTTACATCTGGCGTAAAAGTAACACAGCATTTCAGAAAAAGAACATCATACCAACAGTAAAATATGGTGGCGGTAGTGTGATGGTCTGGGGTTGTTTTGCTGCTTCAGGACCTGGAAGGCTTGCTGTGATAGATGGAACCATGAATTCTACTCGCTACCAAAAAATCCTGAAGGAGAATGTCCGGCCATCTGTTCGTCAACTCAAGCTGAAGCGATCTTGGGTGCTGCAGCAGGACAATGACCCAAAACACACCAGCAAATCCACCTCTGAATGGCTGAAGAAAAACAAAATGAAGACTTTGGAGTGGCCTAGTCAAAGTCCTGACCTGAATCCTATTGAGATGTTGTGGCATGACCTTAAAAAGGCGGTTCATGCTAGAAAACCCTCAAATAAAGCTGAATTGCAACAATTCTGCAAAGATGAGTGGGCCAAAATTCCTCCAGAGCGCTGTAAAAGACTCGTTGCAAGTTATCGCAAATGCTTGATTGCAGTTATTGCTGCTAAGGGTGGCCCAAGCAGTTATTAGGTTCCGGGGGCAATTACTTTTTCACACAGGGCCATGTAGGTTTGGATTTTTTTTTCTCCCTAAATAATAAAACCCCTCATTTAAAAACTGCATTTTGTGTTTACTTGTGTTATCTTTGACTAATAGTTAAATGTGTTTGATGATCAGAAACATTTTGTGTGACAAACATGCAAAAGAATAAGAAATCAGGAGGGGGGCAAATAGTTTTTCACACCACTGTATATACTAAATGAAAACTGAAGATTTATTCATGTTCTTTTGGGAAGCTTATTTTGTAGACTTTTTTTTTTTTAATTAGTATTATTCTATTATTTTGAGAAGCTGCTCACATACCAATGAATTCAAGAAACATTAAAATTCCTGAAAAAAAAAAAAAAAAAGGTCGCCATTTCAGACGGGTGAAATTATCAAAGAAAACATCCAATGAGATTTTAAATTATTATAACTGGATCAAAATACTTTAATACAACACATTATTAAAACCTAATTATACAACTATACATGCGCACACAGACACAATGTGACGAGAACTCACAGGATTGAGACTGAACAGCTACAGTATGTGTCCTAGTGACCACTTGTTAGTGAGACGTATCAAAATAAAAGTCTCCTTATTTTCTAGGAAGCTTAAAGATTGGACCTTGAAGTAATGGAAAAAGGTCATGTGGTCTGATGAGTCCATATTGATCCTGTCCAGTGATGGGCGTGTCAGGGGAGGGAAGCGGTGCACCCATCATGCATAGTGTCCATTGTACAAGTCTCTAGAGACAGTGTTACAATCTGGGGTTGCTTCAGTCGCTCAGGTCTAGACTGAACAAAATGAAAGATGATTTGAATGAAATCTTAGTGCACGACTTGCTTGTTAACTTTAACTTTTTGTGAGAGAGGCGTCTGGAGAGAAATTACACCACATCGTGTAGAAACAAGGCGAGACGACACGAGACTAGACGGGGATGTTGGTGTCTTTAAATCACAAATTAGTCACAGATACAAAGTAAAAGTCTTAAATGATCAGAACTCGGTTCTTAGGTTTAAAACTGTTTAATGATCATGTTAATATTTCTTGTTTTTTTTTAATTATTATTATTATTTCTATTTACTAGTATTTGAATCTGATTGTAACCTTAACGCCATATGAGCTCGAATAGTTTTGAAAGCACTGAGTTGAGGGACATGGAGGCGACCGGCCAAATCACACCCTCGTCTCCAACAGAGACGGACTAATCATCCATCCAGCTGGAGTCCCCTCTATCTCTCCACCGCTACATGTGTTCAGTTTATTCATCAGGCTTATTCATCAGAGTTAAAAAAAAAAAAAAAACAGAACGCTTCCTTTAAAGATTGATTTTAAGGATTCGCAATACGTCTAAAACCATTATAACGGCTTAATGTTTAAAATAGTTATTTAGTTAAAGTGTGACAAATCCCCTTAATTTATAATATGTTTTTATTTAATATGCATGTTTTTGTTTCATAAGTGTTTGTGAAAGGTACGAGAAAAGTAAGTACACAAGTAAACAGTAACAGATCCTAACCGTAGAGAAGATGTAAAGTGGCTCCGAACAGATTTGAATCGAAGCAGCGTTCACACGGCACAGCGGTTTGAAAGATCGTGATGCTCATGCACTCGGCGTACATTTGCATGAATTAACCTTTAGCAATATATAATTGCCGCAAGGAAAGTGATGCACATTTAACAAACAACAAAACAACACAAAAAAAAAAAAAAACCTTTTTTCAAATGTCTAAAAGAATTTTGTGTGTTATTTCAAGTATATGTGAAAAATGTTTAATGAATAAGAAATTTGATAAGATAAGCCAAATGCATCTTTAAAGATTTCTTAATCGTTGTCTCGGGTAGTTTTTCTTGGCAACTGTTGTCTGTTTAACTTGGAGATGGAAATCTTATACCGCTTCATCCTGTACAGGTCCACAGGAGACCAGGAACCCATCACAGAAGGGGACAAGGCAAGGGACACCCTGGACAGGGTGCCAAACCATAGCAGGACACACACACACACACACATACACACACACTATGAGCGATTTAGGAACGGCAAATAGTCAAAACTGTACTGTGGGAGGAAACCCACCAAGCACTGGGAGAACATTTCAATCATTTCAATCCTCAACCTGGAAGGCTTCGAAATTATCTTCAAAGCTCTTCATCTTGTGCCTTGAGCCACCGACAAACATACACTATATTGCCAAAAGTATTCGCTCGTCTGCCTTTACATGCCTATGAATTTCAGCAACATTCGATTTTTAATCCCTAGGATTAGATGCAGTATGAGGCGCGGTCATGTTGGAACAGGAAGGGGCCGTCCCCAAAGGAAATTGTCCAAAATGTCTCGGTATGCTGAAGCAGTAACAGTTCCTTTCGCTGGAAGTAAGGTGCCGAGCCCGACTCCTGATAAACAACCCCAAAGCCAGGTCCAGCATGACTGCGCACCAGTGCACAAAGCAGAGTCCAGACTCCTGATGTCGACCCGATACAACACCTTTATGATGAATTAGAGCGGAGACTGCGGGACAGGCCTTCTCGGCCAACATCAGTGCTGAAGAACGGTCAAAAATTCCCATGAACACATTCCTATACCTTGTGGAAAGCCTTCACAGAAGAGTTTTAGCAGTTATAGCTGTAAAGGGGGCCAACATCATATTAAACCCTATGGATTAGGAATTGGATGTTACTCTACTTTTCAGGTGTGTAAGTGATTACAGTATAAATAAAATGGCTTTATTTGGTTTCTGAGGGGGGTTTAGTTCTGCCACCGCCACCCTGCCGAGTCTAATCTAATCTCATGTAATCTAATCTAATCTCATGCATGTTGTCTAGTACTGAGCTCTTCATTATCCTGATCAGGTTTGGAATGAAACATTGCAGAGAGATTTCCAGTAACAGGTCTGCATCTGTAAATAGAGTTAATATCACAGCGTTAATTAAAGTCACATGTGTATGTAGAATGAGGTAACAGTGTCGCTATAATGTGGCCTGTATCATGTGGACTGAGTGTTTATCACTGTATAATCTACACAAGAACCCAAACGGGTACTTTCTTTCTATTTTATTATAATTCTTTTTTTATTCCGTCAGTGATTAAGCGTCTGCCCGGATGACTCCGACTTTTATAATGCATCACAGCGATAGCAGGATTTCACGAGGAGGTTGTGGTGTTGCACCGGACCGCATTAACGACACACTGAATTGGCCTATAAAAGCCATTATAGAGCTCATTATAGCTGGAAATGAGAGTAGTTTACTGAAAGCAATCAGAAAGTAAAACAGGGTTGGAGTCACTGCGGGGAGATCGTGTGACCGTGACCTCTATATCATGTCAGCCCAAATCGAATCGGCTTTTATTCCTATTAGATATGATTTTTTTATTATGTATGTGATACTTTCATTTATATTCAGGAACCTGTTTATATGTGCTAGTAGAGATAAGATCTTGTCTTTTGAAGACTTTGGGTTGTGTACAATCCTGAGCTCTGGTTTCTGCCAAAAGTATGTGGACACCTGGCGATCGCACCCATACTGTACAGGTGTTGAACAAACAAACCGTTCCGGATTTATTCCTCTTTTGCTCTTGTAATAATCTCCAGCCTATGTGGAAAGGCTTTCCTCTAGATTTTTGGATTGTGTACAGTATGTTCAGCTATAAGAGCATTAGTGAGCTCAGGTACAGATGTATTTGGTATCTCTCTCTCTCTCTCTCTCTGTCACATGGTGCTCCTGAGCTCCCAGTGATCCAGACGCCCTCCAGCCTCCGGACCCGTCTGACTCTGTGGTCTGATCGGGATGCGTGTGGTGACCAGGGACGCTTCCACTTGACCATGACGATGCTCCTCATGGACTCGGACAGGTGTTTGGACAGGTGTTCTCTGATAGCTTGTGATTATTCCTACACACAGTTTTGTACCTGAGCCTACAATAAAGAAAGTGGACTCCAGATTAACTTCATATTAACACATTCTTGTTATACTGAACTTTCACCCTGGCATCCTGAACACAGCCTTCCACCCTTACACACTTACACACTTACTTATGCACATTAGTTTTTTGCACTCATTCTGGATATTCTGGACATTCATGGACACTTGGGGACACCTGGGGACACTTGGGGACACCTGGGGACACTGCACACCTGCACATTCATGCACGTTTACACACTCCGCGGACATTTCTATTTAAATCTCATTTCATCTCCACACTAAAGTTTTCTATATTTGTACAGAAATAAATCTTTTTTATCTGATATTTTATGTTTTCTTTTCTAGAAATATATTTACCTTAGATAAAGTTTTCTATATATTATTTCTTATTGTATTCCACATTTAATTCCTATTATTAATCTTTTTTAAGGTCATGGCCGGCTGTTTAAGCATCCTACTACAATGTGTATGTGAAATAAAATGTTTAATTAGAATCTGAATTGAACACCCAGTATGAATGCAGATCAATCCCTGCTCTCCGTTTTCACCCGAATGAGGATGGGTTCCCTGTTGAGTCTGGGTTCCGCCATCTCTTCACAGATACTGTCGCTCTCTGCTGCTTGCTCATCAGGGACAAACTGATCATTATGATCTATTTATTTATTTAAATAGGATTTTTAAACCAGACGTTGATGGAGTCATGTACAGGACCATGGTGGACTGGTGGGAAGTAACACACCAGATGTACAGCACTGTACGAAAGCGAGAAGCAACGCTAGAGCTGATTTCCTTTTAGCCCAGACTGTAGGTTCACACTAGTCTTTGAACGACACACCTGTTAGATTCGGTCTCGGGTTTGCGCTGCTATTTTTACACTTCGTTCCATCATCAGCGCCGTCGCCTCGGGGCAGCTTATTAATAATCCGAACGCGAATCCAAAATGTATTTGTTAAAAGCAGTACAGAAATTGCATTCGCTTCACCTTTGGGGTTAATGAGCTCCAGCTGCTGCAATTTGTAACGATTAAGATATAAATGTAAGCAAGCGTTGTCTAGAACATCCGTTTCTCAATGTAATTTACCTTTAACGACCTCGCCCCCCCTCCGCCCCCCCCCGCCCCCCTCCGCCCACCCGATCCCTGGTTGAGCGCTCCAGTTATGTATCTCACAAACACCTGATGAATAGCAGTGTTTATTAAAACAAGCACCATTCGAAATGAAAACAGATTTCATCATATCCTCATGTCGAGGAGGCACAAAACTTTACCCTCATGCAAAGTTCACTGCAAAATGTACAGGTATCTTTATTGCAGAGACGATCCAATCCTTTAAATATTAATCTACTTAACACTCTGTATAATCCCTTTATGTATCTTATTGCACCCGACCCTTCATCATGATATTCTCGTTAAATGTATTTATTGGTATATTGTAAAGAATTCTTTGCTCCCTGGTTGTTGTGCCTTTATCACGGTTTGGTTACGGTTCATTTTCTTTTTTTTCTTTTTTTTGTTCTTCTTCTTGCTCAATCGGAGCATCGGTAAACATCACTGTCCTTCTTCTTCTTTTTTCCTTTTTTTGTTTTTGTAAGCCATTATATTCAGTACAGCAGCGTCCGTTCATAAAACCACACGCCCTTTAGAAAACGAAACATAGTAAAAACCATAATGGTATAAAACGACACCAGAGAGGAGACGAAATAAAAATGCGTTTTGTGTGCCTGATCACAAAGACTGTCCTCTTTCTTGTTTTTATGAACCATGTAAATCCCAAAGGTCAACCTTTTCAGCATGTTGAAATTCTCATTCATGACAAGAGCATGTTTCACTCCGCTCAGGAAACAAGAGCGATACGTCATCTGATGAGTCACGACACAGCCGCTGCTCAGAGCGTGTCTCTGCACGCCGCGTCTCAGCGGCCCGGAGCGAGTGCACCCCCGTCCTCATACAGTCGTGACCCTCATGACCACCTCGCGGTTGGAGTTGGAGGCGAGGCGTGCTTCGCTGGGCCTCATCTGACTCAGGATGTGCAGGATGGTGTAGCCGCAGTGGTGGTTGAGGATAGTCCTGAGCCTCCGAATGCGCTGATTCCTCCTGCCGCCGCTGCCCAGGCTGTGAGGATTGGAGCGCGAGCCGCGCGCCGAGGCTTTACCGCTCGAGCTAAGCGGCTCGCCCATGTCCTTGGCCTTTTCATAGTTCAATACTTTCCACTGCTGATTGACAGCTTGCCAGCGTTTAAAGATCCGGTAGACTGACGAACCCTCGTGAATGATGAGGCCTGCGGGCAAAAAAACGGAACAACCATCAAGACGTGGGTGGCAGTGTGTGAAATTTCCACAGAAATAATCTTTCAAATAATTGTTTGACAGAAATAAAACCCGACGTATAGTGATGTGTACTGAAATGAAGTGGATAATGGATGGTTTCTTTGGTGGCTGAATAGACAGAGGGTGGGTGGCAGGGAAGGAATGGAATGGCAGATGAATGGATAGATTTGTCGGATGGATGGATTAAATTAATAATAATTGAATTAATGGATGTATACAGTGGCTTGCAGAAGTACTGTAATAATAAATTTTATTGGAATTCCAGGTGTGTCCACGTGAGAAGTGGAACGAAAATCATACATGATTCCAAACATTTTTTTACAAATAAATGACTGCAAAGTGGGGTGTGCGTAATTATTCAGCCCCCTGAGTCAATACTTTGTAGAACCACCTTTTGCTGCAGTTACAGCTGCCAGTCTTTTAGGGTATGTCTCTACCAGCTTTGCACATCTAGAGACTGAAATCCTTGCCCATTCTTCTTTGCAAAACAGCTCCAGCTCAGTCAGATTAGATGGACAGCGTTTGTGAACAGCAGTTTTCAGATCTTGCCACAGATTCTCGATTGGATTTAGATCTGGACTTTGACTGGGCCATTCTAACACATGGATATGTTTAGTTTTAAACCATTCCATCGTTGCTCTGGCTTTATGTTTAGGGTTGTTGTCCTGCTGGAAGGTGAACCTCAGGTTAAGTCTCAAGTCTTTTGCAGACTCCAAGAGGTTTTCTTCCAAGATTGCCCTGTATTTGGCTCCATCCATCTTCCCATCAACTCTGACCAGCTTTCCTGTCCCTGCTGAAGAGAAGCACCCCCAGAGCATGATGCTGCCACCACCATATTTGACAGTGGGGATGGTGTGTTCAGTGATGTGCAGTGTTAGTTTTCCGCCACACATAGCGTTTTGCATTTTGGACAAAAAGTTCCATTTTGGTCTCATCTGACCAGAGCACCTTCTTCCACATGGTTTCTGTGCAAACGGGACTTCTTATGGTTTTCTGTTAACAATGGCTTTAGCTCGGTCTTGAGAATGGATCTAACACTTTTGCAAAAAATTTAAAGAATAAAATGTAAATGATACAGTTTAAAATCATATCTCTCTGGTTTACAAGTGAAGTCCAACAATAATTTAGTAATATAATGTAGTATATCACTGGTGATTCACACAATATCTACAGTTATAGACGCTGCACTTATTCTGCTCCCATAATTTATTGTAAAATGAGTCACAACATGAGTCAGAGTCTCTTTGAGCCGACCTAAAGGACCTTGTACTGAAACGGCCGAATGCTAATGGCTATGTAAATAACCGGTGCCTACATTAATGGCCACCGTAAAGGTCATCCAGTGGGTCGCTGTTTGTTTAATCACCTCATTTCCAGAACGCCTCCACTCACCTATGCACACGATGTCCATGAAGCCGTACATGCCGTAGCAGATCTGGAAGAGCAGGTCCTGCCGCTGCCACTTGGCCGAGGGGCTGAGCGAAGACCACACCAGCCACGAGATGCTGGCGATGAGGAAGAGCGAGCCGAGGATGATGGCGGCGATCTGCACCTTCTCGATGACGGTCAGAGAGATGGCCTGCCACTGAAACGACAAAAAAAGCGACACAACACTGGTTCATCCTGCTGAACACCACATGGCATCGCAGAGCTCACCCACTTGTACACATTTTTATCTCAAGAAAAAGAGGTTGATTCACTGTCATGATTCCAGTCTGAACCAAATTCCACCCTTATAGATATCCTCTGCTCTGTTTTACTCAGCAAATGCATTATGGATGAAATGAATCATCAACCACATGCTACTACTGTCTTACCTTTTGCCCTTTCCTTCCTTTGTTTCAGCGTGGGATTTGGACCGTACTGCACCTCGCACTCTTACCTGCAGGGGGTTTTTGGTGCTGATGGCCAGCACTTGGTATTTGAAGTAGCAGAGCTCGCAGCTCCAGGAGCCTCTTTCACTGATCCAGCGGATGAGACAGGGCTGATGGGTGCAGCGCACCGAGCCGTCACAGCGGCATGGACTCAACAGCTCCCCCTGATGGACAGAAGATCACAAAAACACAAAGAAAATATTGTTTTATTCATTATTTATGCTCTTTAATTATTATTAATATAGTTTTTTTGCTTGAATAATCGTAGACGTGGAGAGACGTGTTTGTTAGAGCAAATGCTGATCTGAAGTTCCTTTTACAGAAATGTCAACCGTAATCAGAATAACAATTAAGTGCTCTCGGGTCAGCGTAACCAGCCGAACAGTATCGCGGCACTGAGGCTCGCAGCTAAACTCTGATGCCTTCGTTTCCTGCATGAGCCTGCAGATAAGCACATCTGCTTCGTTTCAGACCTAGCCGAGCGTGCCCTCGAACAGCGGGTACGTGAGCTTCACCCAGTGATTTCACACCCAGCTGTGGGCCACCGTTATGGCATCTGTCACTTGATATTAAGCCGTTCCAACACGACTCCCTATATAAGTCCCAATATAAGATATCAGCATATCAGGTAGGAAATGATGAATTATACACTCCATGGAGCCCAAAAACAGTATTGACCCACACTGAGATTTTCATTATAGCTGCAAAGATAATATGTAGATGCCATAAATAAAAGGCTTGGGCTACACCCAGTGTCGTGGACTATAAATTGTATCCAGGAACGGTGACTTGACTTCTACACATGGTCACTTAAATCTAAAATGGCTTCCCTTTCAGATCATACGGTACAAAACACGTGTATGTACTGTAATGTACTGTAGCAAGCCTCGGAATGGAAGTGTCTGAGAGGTAATATGATCACGTATGACCGAGAAGAGAGAACGCATCGAAATAACCATCTGAAGGGAGTCTAGTAGGTTGCTAAAGAAAGACACATTTACTTAGATTTAATGAAATGGTCCCAACACTTGTGAGTGAGAAATATGAAATGATAAAAAAATTCTCATTTGGAGTGGAAATCCAGTGCATGCAGTCAGCGTCTAGCCACAGTGTAGCCGCAGGATCTAGTCTGTTGGCAGTGCGTGGAGTGATGTGAAGAACGTGCAGGTTAATATGAGTCGAGCTATTCCTGCATCTCTCGTACGCCCAGCCAACCAATCAATACTGGTCTCAAACCCCTTAAACACGACTCGCCTGGCGAAGGAAAATCTCCATTCTATGATTTCCTGTAAGTTCATTGGGTTCCAAAATAGGCTCTAGAACCACTGATCCATGGAATTGGCTGGCAGGTCCACGGGTATATGGAATGAGCTGTGAAGTTCATTGGTTCTAGAATTGTCTTCAACTGGTTAGACTACTGGGTTTTAAAATTGGTTTCCCAATCTTTTGGGTTATAGAAACTAATTCTCTAAATAACTCATTGGGTTCTAGGATTGGATCCAGGTCTGGCGAGTTCTGGAAAGGGACCCAAACTGATCGTATTTCCATTCTGTTTTACAATTGGTTGTAAGCCATGCCAAAAATGAAGTGGGGTTAAATTAAGTACTGGCCTACATTAAGCACGACCAGAATTAGGGTAAGAACTGTCTATGGCATTATTAAAATCTAAAAAAAAAAAAAAGGTCATGTGATGTGATCAGTTCAGATTGACCCTACTCCATCAGGGAAGGAAAGCGCATGAAACGATGCATCCATCAAGCATGGCAGGTTGGAGGTAGTGTTATGATCTGTGGTTGCTTCAGTTGTCTAGGCTTGGCAATGTTATGTGGCAATAAAAAGAAGTCAGTTAACGACCTGAACTTATCGAATGATCACATCTATGGAGTTTATTCCAGGTTTGAAGTGCATGGGGTTCTAGTGAAATATGAAATGGTAGAAATAAGTTTATTTCCAGATCTAAATCTAATCTAATCTCCTAATTACTGCAGTGAGGCACTTTAGGCACACTGCATATTTATATTTTGCTGTTAATGCTAGCACTTTTTTTCTCCTAATGCTTAACTGGTTCACCCTCTAACTGCGCCTGCCTTTAATAAAGTACTCATTAAGAATCTCATTAGGATCTAAGAGTGAGCTGTTAATACGTTTGCATTTTCGCTTTCCTTATTTAATTCCAATTCTGAAACATTTAGGTTTGGTCAGCTGAAAGAATCATAATTAAACTTCTTTTTTTGTTTTTTTAAACGTGAAATTTTATTATTTTCTTTTTAGAAATTTGGTGTTTTGACATAATCAGGGTTCATGAAACCATTTGGGTCTCAGAGTTTATGAAGTTTCATGAATGGTTCTGTTGAAGGAACTTCTGTTTATTCCATTTACATTTACATTTAGGCATTTGGCAGATGCTCTTATCCAGAGCGACTTACATTCTTATCTCATTATACATCTGAGCAGTTGAGGGTTAAGGGCCTTGCTCAAGGGCCCAACAGTGGCAACTTGGTGGTTGTGGGATTTGAACCTGGGATCTTCCGAACCGTAGTCCAATGCCTTAACCACTGAGCTACCCCTGGCCCGGTGGATCATTCCGGTGGATGAATGGTTGTTATGTCTGGTTACAAATGTGGCTTAACCATACTGTATACAGTATTAATACCACATTATACCATAACATTAAATCCTGGGTTCTGATTTTGCTTCATGTACTTGCTCTTATATGTCATTGTTTATATAGTAACAGTTTATACAAGAACTTGCATGATAGACGCTGTAAAAGTTAATAATAATAACAATAATAATAATTATTATTATTATTATAACAACAACAAATATGTGGACTAGAAATAATCTGGAGTACAATTTAAATAATTAAAATAGTTTTGATTGAAAAAATAAATTGTTTGGCCATTTAGGCAACATGTGTTTATTGTATGCGCTGACCCCCCTGGTCAATATCCAGAAATTTCCATCCAGCCATCTCTTAATCTATCCCTCCCTCCCTCCCTCCCTCCCTCCATCCATCCATCCATCCATTCATCCATCCATCCATCCATTCATCTATCTACCCCATAATCCATCAATCTATCCATCCATCTATTATTCCATTCACTCATCCATCTATTAATACATCCTTCCATTCTAACCCTTTATCCATACATCTATCTAACCGTTAATCCTTCCATCCATCCATCCATCCATCCATCCATTTCTTAATCCATCCATCAACCCCTCTATCCATCTAACCCTTAATCCAACTTTTAATCCATCCATCTAATCCTTAATCCATCCATCCATCCATCCATCAATTTTCCATACCACCAAACTTGGGTCGTGAGAGGCCTGGAGGTGATCTCAGACAATTAAGGGGACAAGGGTGGGCACAAGGCAGGGTAGTGGTAGCTCAGACGGTTAAGGCACTGAGTGACTAATCGGCAGGTCAATTGTTCAAGCCCCAGCTCCACCAGGTTGTAACTGTTGGGCCCTTGTGCAAGTTCCTTAACCCTATCTGCTCCAGGAATGCCATATAATGGTTGATCCTGCATGGTGACCCCTGCTATGCTGTGATATGTGAAGAAAGAATTTCACTGTGCAGTAACAAATACACATATTTCTGACAAATACAGGCCTAACTTAACACCATGGATAACTTAACATCAACCCCATTACAAGCCCCAATCATACTGTAGACTATGGGCAATTTGGAAACACCAATCAGCTTCACCACATGTCTTTAGACTGAGGCAGGAAACTGGAGAGCCAGGAGAAAATCCACTAAGCACACAAACTCCATTCATACAGACCGGAAGCCAGGATTGAACCTGCAACTCTGGAGGTGTGCAAGCTATTTTAGTTTAAAAAAAAAAAAAAAAAAAAGAAAGAAAAAACCACAAAGGCTGCCACATCAAGGTTGTAATCCTGTATATTGCCCTGTAAACTGTAATCACAATCCATATTATGCATATAGCCCTGCTCATGTCTAACCACTCACACGACAGGAAGCGAAGAAGGTGATCGATCACAGCTACTGCAGCGTATATAAAATCCTGATAATTGTGATGTTAGAGAAGACAAACACTACAAATAGCATTGCACTAAATATATGCCTGAGTACTGTGGCGCTCTCATTATGATGCTTTTGTTCAGAGAGATTGAAAACTCTCTCAATCCTCGTACGTTATGAGAAATAAACACAGAAAATTATAATTGTGGAGATGAATAAAGAGAAATGACAGGCTAGCAAAGAAAAGAGAGAGAGAGAGAGAGAGAGAGAGAGAGAAAGCAATTTGTGGGCATTAATAGCATTGATCTGCTCACTGTGCAGCGCTGTGCTGAACCCCGGCACATGGGGGAATTTGAGGTGTGAAGAGAATGTGAAATGCAGGAAACCTTGACAATAGTTGCTGATTTTTTTTTTTTTTTTCAGCTTGAGCTCCAGATTTATTCATGTCCTTTGTGTAAAGTGGGAATATGAGAATACCAGCCGAAAGAAAATAATGAAATTATCTCAGGACAAAAACCTCCTGCTGTCTTATATCTCATATTCAGTCTGAAAAGGCTTCTGTCTAAAAGTCTCCTGTTACTGTAGGAGTGATGAAAAAATAAATAAATAAACAATAAAAAAGCCCAGTCTAGTCAAGCAGCCCTGAGAATTTTGACAGTCGGCTGTTTACGAGTGCACTGAATCATCCTCTCTTGTTCCATCTCGCTGTTCTTGTGTGACTAGGTTGTACTCAAGCGCTGAGAACATTGTGAGCAACACCTGGCAGATATCACAGATTATAGCCCACACGGTCCGTACAAAGCACTGCTATTTGGTCCCGAGGTGAAACTGTGAATGTTGTTATTAAAGTTGGAAATAAATAACATGAGATCATGCGTTCAATCATCAGAAGTTACGTCTGACCGAGGAATCTGCTCGGCGACTTGCTGTGTGCGGCTTAATTATTGAGCACTTCTTGATAATCCTGACAGTCACATGCCAGAGCTTTTCCACAGAGCATGAGGTCGGCTTCCTGTTACAGCAAGTCTTCAGTCTGCTTAAATTCTATAACAGAGACTCTGAGGGTAATTCCAGCTGCATCGTCAGGCGAAGGTCTATATTAATGAGTAATATTTATTGTAATATTTAAAGGTCCAAGCTGCTTTCGGGGATGAAGCCCAACTTTAGTTTAATGTGAGGAAGAATTGGGTTTTTAAAAGTTATAAAAATTATTAAAGCAACGAAAGTGGAATGCCAAAGGAAAGCCCTTACCCATGATAAAAAAAAAGTGCTTTAATAAAATATTGTCTGTAAGCTACTGTATATGATGTATATTTTTCTACCCTGTCAGAATTTTCAGCAGCAAATACAGTATGTATAGGTACAGTATATCCACAGATATGCACTAGCTCATATATATATATATATATATATATATATATATGGTATTATACTGTATATACAGTATATATACTGCTCAAAAAAAATAAGGGGAACACTTAGTCCCAGTTTGACTTGAACCATGCATACACATATGAGAGGCATTCAAGTCAAACTGGGACTAAGTGCTCCCTTTTTAACAATATATACAGTACAGTATATAGTCAAGAGAAATTATATACACTTCCAAAAATTTTAAACGTATAAATATTTTAATATAAAATATTGCTACATGTTACATATTGGTATATATTATACTATTATGATAATAACATGATAATATTATATTAATAATAATAGACATCATACTATTTTTTTGGCTGACTCTGTGTGTATATATATATATATATAATTTATATATATATATATATATATATATATATATATATATTAACTATGTAAATTAAATTTATTCTACAATAAAATCACCAAAGTGATGCAAAAAACTATTAAAGCAATAACGTTGACAATAGTAGCATGGATTTATGGGCGGGTCACTAAAGCTGCAAAACATGACTTTTTTTGGTACCGTATGGCCCAGTAAGCTGAGGTGAGACATACTGTAGTAATACAGTAGGTCGAATGAATTTCTAGAATAATCTTAGCCATAAACCATCCAGCGAAAGGAAACAACTGAAGATTTTTCAAGCATTTGAAAACAGAAAGTGAGAAAGGGAAGATTCTGCCCAGAGCAATTCGTTGCCATTGAACCTGGTCTTTGAAATGCATGTGTCAGGATAATCAGTTTTCAAAGAGTTTTATGGTGGTGATGTATCGGTAATGTGCGAAAAAAGAAAAAACCCTGAATCAATCTCTCTAACTCTTGCTCGCTCACTCACTTGCTGAGTCGTCGTATGTGCGTGGGCTGCACGTAGACATTGAGGGTAAATAATAACGACAGTTCTTGTGTTTACTATGAAATATAACCCTGCCGGCGTACCTGCATCTTACCTCCAAATGATCCAGTGATAATCGATTATATTGAATTACTTACAACTTCCTTACTATTATAATTGTTGTTGTTGTCTGGTTTTTTCCCCCTGCATTGTACTGTATAAACACTTTATGTCCCCACAGAGACCATTCCATCATTAGTCATTTCACTTTCAAATTCCGAATCTTTGCAAACTCATTAGATTGGTATTAATGTGCTGTCACATGTAAGTCGCTCTGGCTAAGCGCATCTGCTAAACTTTCTAAAAATCTAACAGTCCCTAGGCATTGAGTTGTTTATTAATGTGTAAACACTCTGATTCCCATCTCTTTAAAAAGTCATCTGTTGTGTCTCGGAGAGCCAACTTCCTATTTACCACATCAAAATGATTCGCTGTTATTTCTCTTCTTCTTATCTTCTTATGAGCCTCGACAAACTGACAGGCGGCTAATGAAGATTGATATTCCTTGCTACACCATACATCGGCTAATCGTGTTTACAGAGATAATTGGACACACGGGAAGAGATGTGATTCTCTCACCTGCTGGGACTTATCTCGGTAATTCAATAACAGTTCTGCAGTGATCAAAGACAGTGGTTATGGATGCAGGACCTGGCATCCAAAGCTTTCTCAAGAACATCAGATGGTCGAAAACGAGATTTGGAACAAGATCCTGAATTGCTGTTAGAAAGTCCTGTTCATTTTTTTTTTGTTTGTTTCTAGTTCGGTTGCCATATGAGACATTTATTTAAAAAAAAAACTGAGCTAATCAAATTTGGCATCATGGAGGCTTAGCACTGTCTTGCACCTCCAGGGTCCAGGTTCGATTCCCACATCGGGCCTGTGTTCATGGGGTTTTCCTCCTGGTACTCTGGTTTCCTCTCACAGTCCAAAGACATGCAGATTAGGCTAAATTAGTGTTCACAAATTGTCTATAATGTGTGAATGAGCGTCGGAGTGTGTGTGTGTGTGTGTGTGTGTGTGTGTATGAGTGTGCCCTGCGATGGATTGGCACCCCATCCACGGTATACTCTGACTCGTATCCTACTGTAAGTCTCCTGGGATAGGATCCAGGCCCCCTTGTACTGTATACAGGATAAAGCAGTATAGACGATGAGTGAGTGAGTGGGTGAGTGAGTGAGTGAGTGAGTGAGTGAGTGAGTGAGTGAGCGAGTGAGTGAGTGGGTGAGAACTACTAAAACATTAAAAGGGGCAACTACAAAACCCTGCAACACATCTTGATCTCAGTCCTTTTTAAAATCCGCTGATCTTCAAGCCTAAGCTACATTTGATGTGCTTTACTGGCTTCTCCGCATCTGTTCTTTCACATCTTGGCCTCAAACCAAAATTCACCATTCTGTCTGTAATACAAACAGTGTATCATCCATCTGCTGGGGCTCCTTTTAATCAAGCCGTATTATGCTCTGTCCTAATATGGACATGTCCATTATTGGCAGATCAGCTTATATGGAAAGTGGACATGAATAGAATAGTCTTGTGTCTTACAGTCACACACACACACACACACAAAAAAAAAAAAACATTTCTACAGATCAATAATTTCGGGAAGAGTTCAGGTCAAAACTGCACAACACGTCAATACAACACGTCAATTGCAACAAGTCAATACTCTAAATTTATGGCTATGAACAAAAACAGCATCTGTAGAGACGTGGGGGATCCTTAGGGAAGCTGCTTCTGAAATATATGACTTATACAAATGACAATGCAGGCAACATTAGATCCAGATTTACTTTCTTTCCTCCAGTAACTATGATAGTAAGGGAGTCTGTGGGAAACAATATTCTTTACACCACAACACTGCTGCAATCTCATCTACATCTACTGTATACAATCTTATCTACATAAACTATGACTAATGATGAATTGCTTCTTTATTATGGCTATGGATATAGTGGCACTGAAAGTATTTTGAAAGTATTTTGTCTCAAGTATCAGCACTTTATAGCTGTCAGTACACTTTAAGATACGGCACATTCCTCAGAAAAGAAGCTTTCCCCAGTAATTCTTTCTAAGGAAAGAAGAAGAAAAATCATCTGCTGAGAAAGCGATTGTTTGTATATATTATAATGTAAGTGAAAATGTAAGCTGTTTGGTTTGGTGGATGATCCAGAGCTAAAAATTCTGTTGTCAAATTGCTTTAGTATACAAAAAAAAAAAAAAAACTAAATAGTTCATTTTGTTGACTATTGCTCAAGTGTGTTGGAAAAGAATCAACTTCAGGGTTGAATATTTTCCTCTAACAGATTTGCAGGACTTTATGATGTTATGGATTTGGACTGATGGATAACATAATATTTCAACTTAAAATAATTAAAATTTTATCTGCTTAGAAAATGCCCATGAAAATGTCCAAGAAAAACATCAGATGGATTTCTGACGTGTTTTTTTTAAACTAATAATGCAATTATAAGAACTAATTCACTGAAGCAAAAGCAATAATGAGCAATGAAGAATAACAAGACTGCTGCATGACTAAGTTGCCAGATTGGGAACACACAATCCTACAAACTGGGTTATTTGTTCACAGATGGGCTAGAAGATGGCTTTAGAATGAAAGAAAATAACAGTTAAGCCATGTTTAAAAAAAAAGGGTTGGCCTTTCCATTAATGCTCACTGAATCTTGTAATTAAATAATGACAAAATAAACAAAACACGTGTACAATAATAAGTCAAAATAACCTGCATGTTATAACATGTAAAGACAAATGAAAAAGGTGTGTAAAATCACATACAGAAATATACATAAATTATAAAATCACATGTGAAGATAATTGTGTGTTTAAAATAACGTAATAATTGAAGTTGAAAATTAGGTAAAATTGTGTTATGAAATATGTAAAATCAAATAAAGCCTGAATAACATCACAGGTGAAATTTTAAAAAGCATGTGTAAAGTAACATGAAAATGTAGCCTATGTAAAATCATACATGCAAGAAATTAATCACTGTAAAATTACAGTACATGTAAAGATGAATAAAGTTGTGTAAAATTACATAATCTAAAAGCCTGTGTAAAATGCCATGCAATGCAATAAATGTAAAATCAAATATGAAAATAAATGTAGTTTATGTAGAATCACAGGCAAATCAACTGATTATGTGTAAAAACAAAAAAGGAAAAGCATGTATAAAATCATATGTGAAAATAAAGGAAGTATCACATGTGAGGATAAATGAGTTACTAGAAATGTTTTTTAATGAAATATGTGTAAAATCATGCAAAATGTAAAATCATGTAAAATAAATTTTGTTTGTGTAAAATCACATGTAAAAATTAAGTATGTTTGAAATCCATTCATTCATTCATTTTCTATACCGCTTAATCCTGTGTTCAGGGTCGCAGGGGACCTGGAGCCTATCCCAGGAGACTTCGGGCACTAGGCGGGGTACACCCTGGACAGGGTGCCAATCCATCGCAGGGCACACACACATACACACACTCACACACCCATTCACACACTACGGGCAATTTGGGAACGCCAATTAGCCTAACCTGCATATCTTTGGACTGTGGGAGGAAACCGGAGTACCCGGAGGAAACCCACCAAGCACGGGGAGAACATGCAAACTCCATGCACACAGAGACGGGAATCGAGCCTGGCCGGGAAATCGAACCCAGACCCTGGAGGTGCAAGGCGACAATGCTAACCACTACACCACCGCACCATGTTTGAAATCATGTGAAATAAATTTAGTTTGTGTGAAAATAACAAAAATCTATTTATATGTAAAATAAGTGTAAAATGAGCTATATGTTTGAAATCACATGTGATAAATTCAAAAATGTAGATATGTATAAAATCATGTAAATATGAATGAAGGATTTTCTAAATCACTTGAGAATAAATTATAAGTAAAATCACAGTGAAAATATATTTCACATATAATATGTTTCACATATACTATACATATTTAAAAATCTGTGGAAAAATATATATAAAATATATATAAAATAATGTATAAAAATGAATACAACATGTATAAAATCAGGTGAATATGAACAAAGTATGTATAAAATTATAGGTGAAAATGTGTATGAGTGAAAAAAAGAAATAGGTTTGAAATTGTGATAAATTTATATATCACATGTGGCAATTAATAAATTCTGCTTAAAAGAATGTTTAAAATAATGTACGTATGTGTAAAATCACATAGAAAAATAAATAAATCCAGCATAAAATAAGATTATTGTTAAGATAATTATGTATTCAGTCCAATGTGATAATTAGGCATGTATAAAAATCAAGTAAAAATAGATTTTATTTGTTTAAAATAAAGTAGGTGTGAAACCATTTGTCAAGATGAAAAAAGTATGTGCAAAATCATAATAAATAAATATAATTACATGTAAAAAATATTTACATTTAAAACCAAATGTAAATATGAATTCATGTGTATGTGTAAAAAGCATATATGTGAATAAGGCCTGTATGTAATCACATGTAAAAATGATTAAAGTATGTGCACAATCACATGTATTTAAAAATAAATGACATTTGTTTAAATTTACATGAAAATCATCAGGACATTTGTAAAATGAAGTAAGTGCAAAAGCACATGTAAAGATGAAGTAGCTATGAAATTGCATATTAAAGTAAAAGTAAAAAATCACATGTGGAATGAATAAAGCATGTATAATTAGGTGTAAAGATAATTCATGCACGTGGTGAATGATGTGTGTAAAATTACACGTAGAAAAGATACAATAAAGTGATTTTGTAAAATAGCATTGGAAAATAAATGTGGCGTGTGTAAAATCACAAGTGGTGATGAACGAAATGAAGCAGATGTAAAATCACATTTGAAAAAAGAAAATCACTTTAGTAATATGATTTAGTGTAAAATCCCATGTAAAACAACACTAATGTAGTAAACTGTAATTCGTGTTATTTCTCTTAATTAAATGTTTCATCCAGAGTAGGTGATAATTACAACACAACCCAAAGTTCCGGTGTTTTTGGGGGGGAAAGGGCTCCTATAATTACCTTAATTCAATGCTGAATTAACATGTGCACGTGCACATCTGGACAGCAGAGGCTGTTAATGCATCAGTGCAGGTGTTAATTCGGCACTTGGGGATTTCGCTGTGTTGGGAAGCCCAGACAGACGGCGGGCTCTGATAGGCCCAGAAATCCTTACATATAAACAAAGGAGCGCGTTTATTTGCCGTTCGTCCTGGCGTTTGTCTGACTCACCGAGACATGGACATGTCCGGGGGGGGGGGGGGGATGGGGGTTGGGGCAAAAGAAAGAAATATGGAAATACAGACGATAGGACTGTCGGATTTCCAAAAAAAACGTGGGTTATACGACAGGATCAGAACAGTAGGCCAAGTCTGTCTCATTATCAGCATTAACCTTTGCATTATTGATAGAACTGAGTCTGGCAGCCAATCGCTGCTCTGTTTTCATGCGTGATCTCAGCATTCTGACCAATCAGAGTCGAGCTCGATGTGTGTTTCCGTGTGCCTTTGATGAATAACGGAATTCACATGATCAAAAAAAAATAAATCCCAGACTAAACCAATAAAACGCGCAACTCCTAATAGCGCCGCAATAATTTTAATGACGGGTCAAAATAGAGTTTATTAAATAACAAGCAAAATATGACGATAAAAATATTATTAGCCAGTGCACGCGCCCAGTACAGAATGAACATGATTATTATTACTATTTGTGTGTATTTACCTGCTCAGGTCCTTGGAAGCAGATGCGGCACTGGGGAGTGCGAGACCCGCTGCTCATGGACACCGTGTCCGCGTTCGCGTGCACCCGTTCGTCCAGTCCCGCCGCCGCCGCGCTCCGCCTCGCGCCTGCATCGCTGCCGTAGTACTCCTCGGCGTCGTGGTCGCCGGTGCAGCGGGAGAACGTGCGCCACCCGCAGCCGCCCACAGCGCCCAGGCCGCGCATGCTCGTCCCTGCGTCCACGCCGGGCTGCCGAGGACCGGACCGCATGAACACCAGGAGCTTGAGCTCGTTGAAAAACATGCGGATCCGGTTCTTGAACATCTTTCACTACATACGTGGGGTGTGCGCCAGAAGTGAAACGGATTATTGTGTCGACATGTATTATTATGATTATTATTATGATGATTATTATTATTATTGGTGGTAGTTGTGATATCTATAAACAAGTCCTTGTTACAGCCAGGAAATAAAGGTATAAAGGAATAAGCTTACGATATCACAGATTTTCTTTTCTTCTTTATTTTTTAGTTTATTTACTATCCGATGGCATGTTAGTGCGGGTGAGAGATTTTTTTTCCGGCCCGGAAAAATCGACGCGCCTTTTAAAATGTTTATGTCTAAAGAACAGAGAACGAGTCGACCCTCGAACCTTAAACCACACAGGGGATCTGAGAGTCACTTCAAACCCCTGTCCCGTCTTACTAGAGCAAAAAAAGAATGACAGAAAAAGAAAACAAGCGTCAGTGCACTGGTCCAGGGAAGGTGGGTGATATGATCTAAAAACGAAGATAAACAAGTACAAAACAGATTTTTAAAAAAGTGTTGTCCCACAGTCATGTCATCACTCAGAGATCAGTGCTAGAAAAAAAAAACTAAGCAGGATGATTGCTGTCATACACGTCCCTTTTGATGGTTCATCGCGGTTATTTGATCATGACGGATCCTTCCTCTCGTTTCCTGGCCATTTTCTTTCTCATCGGTGTGTGTGGACATGTTTTGACGCCACCTCCCATCCGACCAGCCCCGGACTCAGCATGCCTCGAGCTGGCATTCTTATATCAATTATAGTGATAATAATAATAATAATAATAATAATAATAATAACAACAACAATATTAATGCCCCAAAAAAAAAAAAAAAAAAAACAGATAAGAGACTCAAGGCCCAAGGTTGCTACGAGAATAAAAAATCCCAGCAGCTCGTTGGTGTTTTGTTGTCTATCAGCATCCCGCCCTTACAGATGACCGTCGAGCGCGTGCGTAGTTCAAAGAAAGATGGACACAATGTATTCTTTAAAAAAAAGTACGAAATAAAAAAAAGGGGGAGAAACAATAAACCTCACAAAACCGAATTTCCTCCTCCACGCGGTGACGGGGTGAGGGGCTGCTTTACGCGCCTGAAGTCTCTGGGAATAAAATCATGGCAGCCTTGCCTTCACTGCTCCATGAAAATGGACGTCTTGCCAAAAATGACTCAGAGCAAGTCCTCGGGTACACGGCGTGCTGGCAAAGTGATCACACACATTTATTCATCTACACACTCACTGCTGATCGGGTCCACTCCTCGGTGGAGAGCTTGAAGCGGAATTGCGCTGATTTCGATGCAGCTTTTTTTTTGGACAGGCGCTGCTGTCCGAGGTGCTGATCTCTCTCTCTCTCTCTCTCTCTCTCTCTTTCTACGTGACGCGCTGATCACGTGTTAACAGGGCGCGGGAAATATGACCGTCCCAAATGGCTTTTAGATAAGCAGTACACATTTGTTTTATCCAATGCATTCAGAGAGCAAGAGTTACACCTTTCCTTACTGTATCTTTAGAAGATTAACTTAGCATTAATACATTATCAACGATATCTTCACACTTCATACTGTACATTCGAGGACCAGAAACCAGTCTCAGAAAACCAGAAACCAGAAAACTTTCCATCTGTATGTCTGTCCAGCCAGATTTTGTGATGCAAAACAGGCTGGACAGAATGTAATGAAACTTTTGCACTATATAGACATCTAACTGACGTTTAACCTGCGCCATAAGTAAAATCAAAATGTTGAGTAAAAGTGATGTTATGAGCAGTTATGCTACTTGCTCAATAGTTACAAACGCTTGCACCAACAGATATTAATTGGAACAGCTAAATGAATTATTTTTTACTAAGATTAGTTAATATTTTTACCCCTGAAAGAACAGCGCTGAAGTGGTATAAGTGAATTTTAATGTGTTGGAGTCGTTTTAAGACAGATCTTCATCTTTATCCGATCTACTTTCTCGTCTGTGATTCACTCTCCGTTTACCGAACAGGGAGTGTATTTGGCTGACGACTAAAGAAGTAGAACATAATGTAAACAAGACAACATTTTCTTTCTTTGTATTAACAAATTAGGCAGAGTGTTCTGCTGTACAGAAAGACCAATAGATATATATGTAGGCTTCAACCTGAAATAATAATAATAATAATATCACTGATTACATTAAAGCTGATCAGCTTATTTTTAGCTTTACCAACTCTTTACCTATGACACATACACTTCCACTAATCAATTATATACCAGTAAACTGGGCACCCAAGGCTCATTCATTTATACTGTAGGAGCAAACTCCAGCCCACCCGGTCCAATTCTACAGAAAAACCAATGGGGCACAGATAATTGAAAAAAATTTGCATTGGCTTTGATAAAAACACTGAAGAACACCCGGTACCTCATTCCACCGTGCACAGAGCCCAGCAGGCAAAGAGCCCAAGGACATCGACCGGGCATCTAAACTCCCCAGATCCCACTCCGATTGAGTACCCATGGGATGTGTGGGACAAGCCACAGCCAACTTACAAATGATCGACTGCCAATGTCCGGGTGCCAAACACCACAGCACCCCCAGAGGTCTTGCAGAATCATGCCGTGACGGGCCAAAGCTGAGTTGAAGCTATAAAAAATACTGTTTTCTAAGCTATTTTGCTTCCCCAAGGTTTTTAATATATAGTTTTACAATAAAGTACGTCCATCCATATTACCATCCAAAGGAATTCAGAGTACAAGGCAGGGTACACCCTGAATGGAGTGCCAACCCATCACAGGCCCTGGCATGCACTCATAGTTATACTGTACATTACAGGCAATTTGAGAACACCAAATGTGTGTTATTTATTTATTTATATATTTATTTATTTTGGGGGGTAGGGCAACCAGTACAGAGTAAAAACATCTTATGCACTTAGGCACAATAATGCCTTTAAAAATAATGAAATTAAATGTTTCTACTTTTTAAAAAAATGCTTTAAAGTGCAATAAATAGCAATGAACTTATCACTGGTGTGATGGGCATTTGCTTTAACAGTATGTTAGTACAGGTCAGTTAAAATTAGTACAGTCTCAGGCACAATTTTGTAGTTTAATAAGGAAAATAGCTGGTAGGTTTAACTATCTTGAACAATCTGCCACAGCTTTTCTGCAGACTGACTGTATTTTGATTTTATTTTATTTTTTTACAGCAGAACCCAGAGGCCTTCAATATGCTTTTTTTGTCTGACAAGTGGTCTGTTACATAATATGTGCCATTCATTTCTAACATAAATAATAAAAAAAAATCTTTGAGAATCTAAAGATTTTTTGTACTGGCAAAAAATTTACAGCTAAAAACAAAAATCAGCACTAAAAAGGGGAGCATGCTCAAGACTTTTGCACAGTACAGAACATTATAGGAAATAATGGTTATATCATATTTCATAAAGGCATAGTGGACTCTTTTGTCATGACTGACTTCTTTTTAACAATGTTTGGTCATGTTTTAGTCATTTTTCATGGGTTTACTTTAATCCATACTCACATATTTCTTTGTATTTAATTCATTTTGGCATTTATGGCATTAATTAATCGCATGATATTTCCACCTTGATTTTGATTATGAATTGATTATTTAAACTGAGACAATTTAGAATTTTTTGCCAATTTGTGCATTGTGTGAAATAATATTGTTTCCAGATTTTCAAGCTTGAGGTTGAGTTATGCAGATCTCACAGATATAAAAGTCTGTTCAGCCAACAAAACATATCCACTATAGTAATTTGGTGATTCCTTTGCCTAAACTCACATAAACACAGTTTAGCTATTACAGCAGGGAAAGACACTGAATCGTGCAGCACATCAGACAGGAACACAGCTGGGCTCCCCTTTACGTTCTTGGCAGACATTTTACAGCTGTGATCATTAACACTGTTTCAGGAGATCTCCCTTCATACTGAATTCAGTTTCCACACCTGCTCCAGGTAATCACTTTACTTCATTAGCCAGATTAGCTATGTTGGATCAGAGCCGGAACTGATTTCTGTGGGAAGGAAATTCTGTAGATCTCCAGAAACAAGGCTCTTCTCAAACTGGGCAGCTGATGAGAATTGGTGAGAAACTATTCATAATTGTTTGGTGGTTTTGAAGAAAATGCTTGTCTATGCTGTATGAAGCTACTGTATATGCCAGGATTTTAAAAGAGTAATGTGTACATTATTTGGTACTCTCTATAGCTGTAGTTCTCAACGCGGAGTATGTGATAGAAATCTAAATAATAATTTAGAAGTTGAATCTAATTGTAATTTTAGGAAAAATATTTAGATAATATGATACACAACGTTCAGGAATGAAAAGTTCAAATATATTCAATTAAATTTCAATTCAATTTTATTTGTATAGCGCTTTTAACAATTGTCATTGTCGTAAAGCAGCTTTACACAATAAAAAGAATTATTGTCCCTGATGAGCAGGTTGAGGACGACGGCGACAGTGGCAAGGAAAAACTCCCTGAGATGGCAATAGGAAGAAACCTTGAGAGAAACCATCCTCATCTGGGTGATAACGGATAGCAGGAAATGATCTGCAGTCATACTGTGTGTTAGGAGGCTGAAAGTTCAGTATAACAGATGTGTTCAAGTTAATCAGTGTGTTTTTAAAGGCTCAGGTAGCCTGTAGGAAATTCCAGCCATGAACTATCAAGCGACTGGAGTCACATACATTGAGATTATGATAATCAAAGAAAGTGTTGGGACATTACACTGCCTTTCTGGTTAATTAGGAAGAAAATATAGCTACAGATGTGTCAAACTTTTAATTGACATACAGTTTCATAAATCCATATTAACATACAGTGTTAGACAGATGTCTTTAAAAAGATGTACTCAATAGTACTGGGTTCGGGCATTCAATGCCTTACATACAGTGGTGTGAAAAACTATTTGCCCCCCTCCTGATTTCTTATTCTTATTCTTTGAGATGTTTTTTAGCAAAATTGAGACGAGCCTTAATGTTCTTTTTGCTTAAAAGTGGTTTGCGCCTTGGAAATCTGCTATGCAGGCCGTTTTTGCCCAGTCTCTTTCTTATGGTGGAGTCGTGAACACTGACCTAATTGAGGCAAGTGAGGCCTGCAGTTCTTTAGATGTTGTCCTGGGGTCTTTTGTGGCCTCTCGGATGAGTTGTCTCTGCGCTCTTGGGGTAATTTTGGTCGGCCGGCCACTCCTGGGAAGGTTCACCACTGTTCCATGTTTTTGCCATTTGTGGATAATGGCTCTCACTGTGGTTCGCTGGAGTCCCAAAGCTTTAGAAATGGCTTTATAACCTTTACCAGACTGATAGATGCATGCAAAAGAATAAGAAATCAGGAAGGGGGCAAATAGTTTTTCACACCACTGTATATAGTAATTAATATATATATAAAATATTATATAAATATATATTGCTACAGTGCTGTGAAAAAGCATCAGATTTTTTTCATACAAATGTAATATTTCACAAAGATAAATACAAAATGCAGTTTTTAAATTTTATTTTATTCCCGATTTTTCTCACTAATTCAGTCGTGTCCAATTCCTTCCCGTCACTAGGGGGGCGGGGTGGCCGGGAGGGCCGAGGGCTGTCATGTGTTTCCTCCAAACCATGTGACACCAGCCGACCTCTTTTTTTCAAACTGCTCGCTCGTTGGTGGCGGCATAACACACTCGGAGGACAGTGCTATCCGCTCCCTCTGCGTGCACAAGCTCTCAGACGCCTGCGCCTGATTTCATTTTTAAAAAAATGTGGAATAGGGGGCCTCCGAGTGGCGCAGTGGTAAAGCGCTCGCCCTATCATCCGGAGACCACTGGTTCGAACCCCGGGTGATGCTGTTGCCTCTCACAGCCGGAGGCATAGAGAGAGCTGATTGGCTCTCTCAGGGGGGAGGGATGAGAGGTACTTCGCGCTCCCATGTTAACGAAGGCTCTACAAGCCAATCAAGGGCGTCTGTGAGCTCGTGTAAGCGGAAGGAGTGGATAACGATGTTCCTCCGAGTGTGTTATGCTGCCCTCAACGGTGCGAAGCAAGTTCGAAAAAAATGGTCGGTGACATCACGTGGGTCGGAGGAAACATGTGGGCGGCCAACGGCCCTCCCTACTGAGTGGCAGTAGGAGCTTAATGTGGGAGCCCCTAGTGACTGGGAGGAATTGGACACAACAAAATTAGGGGAGAAAATCGGGCAAAAATGGGGGGGGGGGGGGAATAAATAAATAAAAATGGGGAAAAAAGCTGTCCAAACCTACCTGGCCCTATGTGAAAAAGTTATTGCCCTCTTGGTAAATCAAAATTGAACTGTGATTTACCACTTTTTTTTGGAAAGCTTTAAAGTTAGTAATCAGGACTGCCACACCCAGACCTGATTACTAACAGACTTGTTGAATCAAGAAATCACTTAAATTGAACCTGTCTGAAACAGTGAAGATCGAAAAAAATCTCAAAAAGCAACACATCATGCAACAATCTAAAAGAATTCAAGAATAGGTGAGAAACAAAGTAATTGATGTGCATCAGTATGGTGCGGTAAGGGTTACAAAGTAATTTCTATGGCTTTCTAAGACTTTTTCAGGAGTGTCTGGTTTACTGACTCCAAGAGTACAACCAAGACTCATTCAAGAGCTTGTAAAAGAACACAGTACATTTTAAACCTATAAACAAAAAACATAAAACATACTTATTATCCCCAAGACTTTGGAGCAAATAGTCTGTGGACTGATGAGACAAAAGTTGAACTTTTTGGAAGGTGTGTACTCTGTTATATCTAGCATCAAACTAACAAAGCATTTAATAAAAAACAAAATCATACCAACAGTGAAACATGGTGGTGGTAGTGCGATGGTCTGGTGCTTCTTTGCGTCAGGCCCTGGACGACTAGCTACAGTATAGTCAAAGAAACCATGAATTCTTCACCCAACCACAAAATCATTAGTTCATGACCTCAAGCTCAAGCTTGAGCTATGCAGCAGGACGACCATCCGAAACACCCCACCAAGTCCACCTCTGAATGACTCAAAGAAAAACTAAATTAAGGTTTTGGCCTAAAAAAACTTTATCACAGCACTGTATAGAATCTCTGTAAGCATCTGCTGCATAAGTGAAACCTTATTAGGAAGCTCTAACTATATAGAGAGAACAAATTGTCTAGAATTAAAAACAACAAGCAAAAGAATCATGCTTAAAAAAGAATCATGTAAAATAACACAATAATGAAGACGTACACAACATGTTAGTACATTTGTGTAAATTTTTTTTTTATAAAAATGACGTGCCATCTTGTGGTGTTTTGCTGTCACTGTTCTTTGTTTGTTTGTTTGTTTGCTCCAATCCTAGACTGATGTCAATGTCCCACCAACATGCCCCAAAAACCCCAGAAAGTGTTCTAGCGGTACTAATGTGCTCCTGCATGGGAACATGAATGCATGGTCTGGTGGCGCATGCAGGATGACCTACGCCCTCACGTCCAGTGATCTCAGGACCGCCTCTGCTCAGATAAAAGCTTTTCAAATGTAGAGCAAAACAGTCTGTCTATTGTTTATCTGGCATTTTAATCTAGCCATTGTTTTTTCATCCGCAGAAAATAATGATGAACAGCATGCTTAAACATTTCTATCCATATTTAAACATGCTGATGGAACAACACTGATCGATAATTATATAGCAATTAACTGGTGACAGGATCATGGGCACCCAAGGATCATCTACGACCCGGCCGCTCTGATCCCACAGAAAAGCCAATGCAGCACTTATAAAAATAAAAAATGCTGGCTAAGATAGAAAGGTAAGAGAACACCCAGTGATTAACGGCCTGCTACTGTATGTATGGAGCTTAGCAGGCAAAGAGTTCAAGCTTGTTGCAGAAACGCCCCAAGTGGACAGAGCTGCCAGTGGCACAAGGGGAAACCAAAATGTAGGTGGTTTTAATGTTAATGGTTTGAAAATGGTTCAAATGAACCGTTTCATTGATCCTAGTAGAAATTCCTTGCACATGTACTGTATAATAGATGCAGTGCACAAGTGCGCAAACAACATGGACCTGGTCAGTCTAAAGTCTCACACTGCTACTGACCCACTTATCTCTACAATCTAGGAGAAATCGCTCTTTCAGCTTGTTAGGCTCAATATGCACGCGGAATCTTAATCAAGTCCCGAGTGTCCTCATCGCGCTCCGTCAGCAGGTACACGGTCATGACGGAGCACAGGAAGTACTGTATGGGCGAGTGCTCCGAAATCCTGATCAACAATAGCGTGGCTTGATCTCCTCCTTACGTGCTATAAAGCTAGCATGGAGAGGCTGGATGTGCGTCAGAGGGATTTATCCTGGTACAGGATGGTGGTTAAATATGAACTGCGAAATTACGAGAAAACAAAAAAAGGTTACATGCATATTCATGACCAGGCGCTTTCTCTTTATCTTCTAACACCTCTCACGTCTCCAAATCCTCCTCACTCGCACTTCACACTTCAGTAAGTCGTAAAGCTGGAACGCGCAGAGTTTTCTTTTCACAGAGCTCACACGTCGTCAGCTCGATCTGCGGGTGGACAGGTGGCAGCTAAAAGTCTGAGCATACGGGCACTCGCACAGGCACAGCAAGAGGTAATGCCTGGCGAAAAGCCCGAGCGCACTACAGGGGGCAGGGAATCCATTTTGGAGATACGGTACGGCCGTGCTCCTGCGAGTGAAAATGGCTCAAACACCCAGGAGGCCTTTACTACAGCGATGAACATGAGAGAAAGGATATTTGATAAGTTAGAGTTTGTGACTTGGAGAAGATCCACCTGATCTTTCTTCAGACGTTCCTGATCTAACCACGCTGCAATCTATCATGTCATGTTGTAGCACTGATTCCTTTAGGGGAAGAAACCCCACAGTGATGGGGTGCGATGCTCCATCACAGCCTGAAGCAACGTTACTGTAAACATCTCACAGTCGATTTTACCCCTGATTTCATTTCCCAAAGCGTTTAATTCATTTACATTTATCTCATTACACGTCTGACCAGGTGAGGGTTATATTTGCCCTCCTCAGGGGCTCAACACTGGCAACTTGGTGGTGCTGAGGTTTGAACCTGGAACCTTCCGATCAGTAGTCCATGACCTTAACCACTGACCTGCTACTCGTCACACACCGCAGCAATGCCGACATTAAATTATATGGAACTAGTTCCTCTCATCATTTATAGCTACACATTTCAGAAGGGGGTTAAAATATTAGCCTGCATCATTAAATGAACATTAAAAATGCTGGATCTGGCTGGAGAACTGTCTTAACACATCATTAAAATCTGCAAGGATTGTGCTCAGCAATCTATAGGAGATAGAGATTACTGAAACGCTTGGTCAGGCTGCTTGTAAAAAACTGATGAGCGTGTCAGGGTAAGAAGGGAAGCACATGAAGCGATGCACCCATGAGGCACAGGATTCATCGTCATGTTCTGTCAGGTAGTCACACGTTCCGATGGCAAACGCAAAGAAACTCTCCCTTTTTGAACGTGGTCGGGTTGTTGAACTGCAGAAGCGCAGGGTCTCACAGCGCGCCATCACTGCTGAGGTGGGACGCAGTAAGACAGTCATTTGGAATCCTGAGGCTTATGGAACAAAAAAGTCAAGTGGAAGACCCAAAGAAGTTTCACCAGCACTGAGCCGGAGGATCCAATCCGTCAAGACACTGGACGATACTCGACCCAAATTAAGGCTATTACTGGTGCTGACTGCAGCCATAACCATCAGACGGCATCTGAGACTGAAGGGCTTCAAAAACAAAACGTCTTCAAAGACCTCGTCACCTTGAGCTCCACAGAACTGCTTGATTAGACTTCGCAAGAGAGCACTGAACATGGGGCATTCAAAGGTGGAAGAAAGTTTTATTCTCTTATGAGAAAAAATTTAATCTTGATGGTCCTGATGGTCCCTAACGTTACTGGCATGACAAGCAGATGCCACCGGAGATGTTTTCTACGCGCCACAGTGGCGGGGGAGCCATAATGGTCTGGGGTGCTTTTTCCTTCAGTGGAACACTGGAGCTTCAGGAAGTGCAGGGGCGTCAAACGGCTGCTGGCTATGTCCAGATGTTGCAGAGAGCATTCCTCATGACTGAGGGCCCATGTTTGGAAGTTTGATTTCTGTTTTAAGGGGGTTTACAGTTTTTTTTTGGAGGTGTTGTCCTAAACGTTTGATCAGCTGTTAAACAGCCTGTTTCAGTTTGTTGTTTTGAATTTTTTTAAAAATTAAACCTCGTGCGCAATTACTTAAAAGCAGAAACATGAAAGGAAACTTTAGAAATCAAGTCAGAAACGAGTAAGAGAGGGTGATTCATTTGAAATCCTTTGAACTTCTTCAAAGACTTTAATCAGTCAAACGTGTGACTAAACCGACCAACAGCGTTATGAGTTCATAACTGGTCGGTTTAGTCAACACTCTTTACAGATCACAACCATGGATCTGCTCATCAGAAGCTCTGCAGAAAAATAAAAATTTTCCTTTAAAATGAAGCACAGTTTTTTACATTTTGCTTAAAGATGTTTTAATTGGAAAATAAATCAGGTTGTAAAATACAATAAACATCCAAAAAAAAAAAAAACGAATTGCAGGTGCATACTGTCGTGAGAACGATGAACAAGAACATGGTCTGCTCATAAAAAACAGTCAATAAATTAAATAATGAGAGAAAAGAAACCTTCATGATATTTTGGCGAAAGAGCCACAACACTAGTCTTTAGCACATATACACAATAATATTAATATGCGATGTGAGAATTCAGTGCATCCTAGAATTGAGCAGAGAAATGAAGAGGCAAAGCGGCTTAAAGAGGAGATTTAAAACCGAGCGCTCCGTGCTCAAAATTACAACCTGGACATGAATGAATAGAAGAAGAAAAACCACGTTAAGACTGGATGTGTATCCAGAGAAAGTAAGGATTAGTGAAGGTTTAAGTATCTAGAACACGGTACATACAAATAATTTACATTTTAATTAACCTGAATTGTGGCTTTAATACTTTTAAATGCAAAAAAAGAAAATAATGGTGCAAAAAAACAAACAGAACATGGAAAAGTTTGCGTCTGAGGATTATGTGTCACAGATTTGAACGCCACCTAGAGGTGTAAGCAAAAAAAAAATCTTTACAAGTAGTAACATGTCAGACATGATTTGAGAAAACATGAAAAAAAAATGTACACACTTGAATGAGATGAGACACTTGGATTAAAGTGATGGCACAGGAAGAACTTTGTGAGAGTGATGAATTATAGCTCACACACAAAACAAAAACATAAGCCAGTTATATTCACTATATTGCAAAAAATAAAAAATAAATGTACCACCGAGAAACACAAGTGTTAAAGTCCTAGTGCGGTTTGTACCTCAGCGAGAAGCAAACGAAACCTATACATGTGTGTGTATGAGAGTGAAGCAACCAGTCACGAAGACGTATGTCTGTACACAACATCGGGGCTGCAGTCTGCTGGCTTCTCTTCTGCATGGCTCAGTTACACAACGTATTGAATTAAAAATCCTAATTCCTCGACTAGCACTCTCACGTCTTGAACGAGGACGACATCGGATCGCGGAGACGCCGTGCCTCGATCGGGTCACGCAAAACTCTACGAAACTACCTGCATCGCCGACACTGAAAGCCCACGCGATGGTAAAACTATACAGCGTACACGGAGCGCTGGCGGTGAAATGGACAGAGGTGTAGTAACGCCTACGAGCATGCACATAGCAACGATAAACCGTTGTCCAGGACATTATTTATTCATCTAGTTTTTTTTTTCCTCAAATCAAGGATGGGAATGGTCATGATGTGGGTCACACCATGGGACTGGAGATCGAAACATAAATACCAAAACATCATCCTGTCATTCATGAGACGCCCAGCTTTTGCTCTGACTATGGGTAGGGGAAGAACAAACAAACAAAAAAACAGAAATAAATAAAAAGGAGCGGTGGTGTTCGATCAGTGAGATGGTGTGCAGAGCAGCAGCAGGTCGGCGTTCAGTCTGAAGTCCGTGCTGAATGCCTGAATGCCTCCGGATGGGCAAAAAGGAAAGAAGAACCGCTCGTCTACGCTGCTGAACTGTGGGACTGAGAGGAGGAGGCTGAGAGACTATAAGAACGCGCTGGGGTTTGCCCGGGGATCTTTCTGGTTCCTGTAGCGCATGGCTAGCCAAACTCCTAAAATCTGGAAAAACAGAGAGAGAGAGAGAGAGAGAGAGAGAGAGAGAGAGAGAGAGAGAGACCTTTATATATAAATAACCAAAGGTTTCTTTTAGCCCACCTCAATCTAACCAATCAGGGCAAACAAACATCTCCAGCTCTTACTGAACCAACATTCAGATGCTGCAGCAGTGGGAGATTTCCAGCCGTTGCCAAATAGTGTGGTTTAACAGATGAGTATTTCAGATTGGAGTGAGATGAAAACAATCCAGCCCTCAGATCTCCAAGATGAAATACACCACCAATGAAATAAGTCTGTGTGTGTTTGTATGTGTGTGTGTGTGCGCGATGCTGCTGGATTTTGGGCCGTCTGGCTCCCAGCTCCAGCAGGAGGTTCGGTCAGCTGCTATTCAGGGAGTCTGTGGCTATTTCAGGATTATACACACACACACACACACACACATTAAGGAGCGTTATCTGCTTTAGGTTTCAGCCGTGCTCCACACCCAGCTCTCGTTCAGAAACGAAGTAGGCCAGACTTTTATTTCTGTGTGACAAACCTCACGTTAAAACTGGAGAACGTTCCTCAGTTTCATGTCGACAGATTTGACCACGAGGCAGCGAAAAGTTAAACATTAGCATATTGAACAGATGCCGATTACGCTGTCAGGACATGATGGATTAGCGCTACTCCTAACCGAAGCTTAATTTGATCTATTAGAGAAACTGATCAGATTAGTGTCGAATAGTAACATGGACAGATACTGGGTGCTCTTGTTCTCTTGTAGGAGTGCTTTAATTTGGCACGCACCACAGTTTTTATACCAGCTGCCCTTCCTGAAACAACCCTCTGCAATTTATTCATGCTTGGAACACTTGTGTAAACCCATAGTTGCTGGGGTTCATTCCCTAAAACCCGGGGCTCAAACCTGAACAACTGTGGATGCTAACCTTAAATCCACCAGTAAATCTAATTCGGCATTAAGATTGACTCTCTTTAACTTGGAAAACTAATTATAAACGACAATATTGAAAATAAAAGTCGCCAGCTTCTGAATTCACTTTTCTGATTCTCGCACTGGAGCTTCGACAGCATTTTATAAATTCACTACGCAGCACAGGGACTTATGACGCTCTGTACAACCAGAGTAAATAAAAAAGGGGTGTGAAGTTTCTCTGAGTAAATGTTTATTTAGCATTTATGAAAGGAGGATCCAGTCTGCAAAGGTCAGAAGAACTTAAAGTCTTTGTCTACAGAAAGGAGAGAGCTTTACAAGGGGGGGGGGGGGGGGATGGAGCGAGAACAATTCCACACAGCTGACATCCTCATGTAATAAAGACGTTTTGTGGATTAAATACAACTATTAAAGGAATTTAAAAGTATGTCAAATTGCTCTGTAATCGACAGGAATCAGCTTCGCTGTGGTATTTACAAACCACTCTGTTATACAAAAATAATTGACTTCAGAGCCTGTATATCCCTTTCAGGGTGTAATAACAGGTTTCAACCACTAGATGTCAGAATGACATATGAAAATCTTAAATTATTACAAACCTTCAAAAAAGACTAGACCGTGGCTGCTACTTCGGTCGTGTGGAAAAGTAAATGCAAACTCATAGGTTATAAAATAACATAAAAAAAATAAATATTTTATAACATTTAAGTATGCCATCTACTGAATTTTGGACTGAACCAGTGTTGCGGAATGAAGGTGCGAAGTCGTGTTTTTATAGCTTATGTTTTTATATATTTTGTTCCATAATTTCTTATTGATCCTCTTTTTTTTGACATGTTCATATAAGCATTTCACTGCATATCGTACTGTGTATGTTTCAAATAAAATTGATTTATTAAGTAGATTTCAATCGCACACTCAGGCACGTATTTTTAAAAAAAATGTACAGCGCCATCTGTTGAATCTCGAGAATAAACTAATTATTTTTTTAAGGCGGATTTTTTTTATTGATACAAGGGTGTTCTCTATTTAAGTAGTGCATCTTCTCTTTCTAGGGGCACTTGTGGCTCAGTGGTAGGAGTTTCGTCTGCCATGCGGAAGACCCGGGTTCGATTCCCAGCCAGTGCTCAAACCAGTGCCGGTCACAAGCCTGGATAAAATGGGAGGGTTGCGGCAGGAAGTGCATCCGGCGTAAAAACCTTCGCCATGTTGTTGTGCGGACTGGATATTCCGCTGTGGTGACCCCTTGCCGAGACCAACAACATCATCTTCTCTTTCTATGTTACCACAAGCTCGGCCAAATACACCTGTGAAAACCACACTAAAACTCGTTCAGTAGTTTTTACGTGATGTGTGCACAAACAGACAGACAAACAAACAAAAATTCTAAAAACCACCTTGATGTGCTCCATTACTCATCTTACGTCCTCTCAAAATGTTTTCTGTAAATATCTTCAATGTACAGGCATGTCAACTTCACAGTTTTATTATATGTATAGATTATATGAGATTGCACGTTTGAGTTTAGTTAAATAACTATTTATGTAATGGGGCAAAGAAAACCAGAATGCTGTGGTGTAGAACATCGGCTAACCTCAGTGAAGCTGAAGAAGAGACCCACACCGCCCAGAATCCTCAGGGCCTCGGAGGCGTGCTGCAGCATCTTTTCACCGCACGTCCTGCAGTCTTCAGTGCTTGTTTTGCAGCTCTGTGGCACGAGAGAAGATCAGATCATCAATGTTTTACAACTTCTTTACAGTACACTTCTCATTCGACTGGATGTGCAGTGTGTGAGATTATTACACTAGACCTGTTTGAATTTAACAGAGAACTCAATCAGAGGAGTACACACACACACACTTGTCTGAGTGTATCCGCACGCATGCACACAAATATACACATATATACACACACACATATATATACACATATATACATATACATATATACATATACACATATATATATATATATATATATATATATACACATATATATATATATATATATACACACATACACACACACACACATGTACATACATACACACGTGACTGGTTTTAATCCTGAAATTAGAAACCAGTCTATAATCATCACTACTAATGTGAGTTTCAGAACTCGCATGATTCTTATCAAAATAAATAACATTTTGGTTCTTACCGCTGTACAGATACCACTGTCCAAATCGAACTGTTCGCGGTTCACCGTGCTGTTGAACAGACCACAGCAGTCCAGCTTGGTCTCCAAATTTGTCTTAGTCTCGTTGCTCATCAGACGCCAAGTGGAGGTCATCAGCTTCTCCTGCAAAACGCAGTAGCGCCGACAACAACGGATCAACAACTCTGATACGCAAGGACTCGATAAATCCTCATCCTTCTCACCATCTACACGCCACTTTAACTGTCTCGGTCTCCAGCCCTTTAAAACCTCCTGATATTATAAATAATGAACGAGTTATATTTATCTCGCACAGTACGGCTGAATCTGATTGGTCTAAAGGTGATGATTACTTTTCTATCGGAGCAGATTCACCACTGTGGACTATTAATGACGTACTTAATGTAACTGTATTGTTTGAGCTCCCAATCTGCACAACCCATAGAGTTACAACCTATCGCTGGTCATGTGATCACATTGATTTGTAGAGAATTATGAACACGCGTCAGCGAATACGGCCAAAACCATCCTGTTATATAGAGTTCGTCAGATGCTTTTAGAGCGTTTTCACAGGAGCATTCTCACTGATCAAAATAAATCAACCTTTGGGGTCAAGTATTCTCGGAAACGATCGCAGGGCCCTGATGTGAAAATGACCTGCAATAAAACCAGCTTCCCTCTGCGGTGCCGGAGGAAAAAGGATGTGTAAGTGGGTGGTTTCAGACAGCTTTGGAGCTTCACAGATAAAGACGGAATTATTTGTCACATGTACAGTACGTCACGACACAGTGAAATGATTTTTAATATCCCAGTTAGGAGGCTGGGGTCAGAGTGCAGACACGCTGCCCCCAGGAGCAGAAAGGGTTAACGGGCTTGTGCTTCAGGGCTCAACAGCAATCCATCCTTCTTTGGAAGATCAGTAACCCAGAGCTTTAACCGTTCAAACCAACACTATAAATGTTAGACAATTCAATTATGAATCTCGATTCTTTTGTGTGGTGATTCATGTATCACGTTCACACTGACTCCAAACTCTTCCTTACTTTTTTTTTTTTTTTAATAAACCGATTGATCCCACACACTTGCTGTGGAGGTGTGTTTTTTACAGTGTTTGAGGAGGTAAAACGTTGCCATTTCTTTATAATCCTATGCTATAAATCGTGTTCCTACAAATCGTAGTGCACTCTGAACCATTTACACATTTTCATCCCATGTGGCAGGAGTGAATTATTTACTTAGAAGTATTTTGCCTAGAAATCATAATTATGGCAAATGACAGACACATGCTCAGTAAACATTTAGCTTTTTGCTTAATTAAATTTTAAGTTAAATCCTGTATTTGAAGTTAGTTTGTCTTGTTTAAATGCTGCACTTGTTTCTTTAAGTGAGAAAGCAAAATGTTACAGGAACAGGCTATAATAAATTCATCATTACACTGGGCTAAAAGATGTAAAATTGCAACAAAAAAAAAAAGTATCAAATAGGTATATTTATAAAATCGTGAGACTTATAGACGCAAAATTGTAATCAAATGGGCCCCGAGGTATCGTGACAATACCGTATGAGGAGGTGATTCCCATCCCTAATACATATACCTGTAAATATATTTTTATTTTTTTTAATCTGGTTGGCCTGAGACACATTCTGTTTACAATATTAAACTGCTGAATGTAGCAACTTGAGTCATTTTATACAGATTGTTTTAACGATTATGTATATTACCATTAAAAAAAAAATGTTCTTGCTTCAAATTCTGTTAAAAATAAAGAAAGAAAAAAAGAAAAATACATTTGAAAATCAAACTGGTCAGAATCCTGAAGTCGTTATCATGAACTGAATCCAATCCTGACTCGGTACTCCCCTGGTAACGATTTACACAGGCACCTGTATTGCCATAAACTGTCTCAAAAGTGTGCGTGTTGTTGTTTTTTTTTTTTTGGTGTTTTGTCTCCCACCCCCCCTCAGTACAGCTTCAGCAAGTACAGGATCCAGACCCACCTGCTGATCCTGGTTCATGGCCAGACAAGAGCAGGACACACCAAACTGGAAGAGGAACACGATGAACAGAATGACCATGTACTGAAAAAATGAGTGGTCAAGGGAAATTACTCAATCAGACCCAGAGACAGCGATTCACACACAGTTGAACAAGCGCGTCATTTATCAAAACACGTGTCATAACTTTAGTGATTACTTCCTGGTGAGTATTTACAGCGTTTCTCAGTACGAGTGCCTACTCCAGCACTTCTCTTTAATTCTGCCGCTCTCTTCTTCCTACGCGTCTCTCACATCTGTTCATTTGTAATACATTTCCCACATCCTCAGTGCTTTTGAATTACGTGCGATACGGCAGCGTACATCGGGTTCACTGGTTGATAGGATGTGTCCTATAAGGGAACAGCGCGCTGGTAGACTCAGTGAAACTGACTAGTTTAATGCCGTGGAACATCTGAGGGACGAGTTTAGTTCCTGTTTTCATCTACATCGTGGATTCGATAAGCGTCATTTCCTCAACAGTGTCTCTCTATGTCTCTCTTTCACACAAGCCAGGTGCACCTGAAAGTGCTTACATCCTCGACCTCCACTATAACTGATATAGAATCTATAATATATTTGGCACATTACAAAAAAAATTCATAAATATTTAAAAATAAATGAAAAAAATGCTGCTGTAAACAACCATTGATAAAGGATACAAAGAAGAGCATGACTTGGTGGTGATGGACGGCTCCGATGAGGCCAACGATGGCGATGAGCAACAGGAAAAAGCCCACAGCGATCACGCCACCGATGATGTGGATACTGGAGACAATCCCGAAGCCCTTTCCCCAGACTGCTACGCCAATCAGGAGCAGACCCACCAACTGACGGACCAATCAGAAATTAGGAAGCACTTTTACTGCACTGAAACATTGTGTACACTCGTTACAGCTATAAAAAAAAAAAAAAAAAAAAAACCAACAACGACGACGACTAAACACACAATCTGTATTAATACTAATTCTCTAAAAGATATGTATATCCTGATTGTAATGCGCTGTGACAAAAACATGCTAGTTTATTACATTTAGCCAGAAAGAAAGAGACAGACAGAGACAGTTTATTTTATTTATTTTAAAACAGGTAGACACAAAGAGAAAAAAGGAAAACCAGAAAGAGAAAGAAGCAGACAGAAAGAAACAAAACTGTCAAAGAGTCAGACAAATAGAAACAGACAAAGAGACATACATACATATATACAGACATACATAAACAGAGACACAACAAAACAGGCATAAACACCAAGATGCACAGCAAAACGGACAGACCGACAAACCCAGACACATGGACAAAACCAGACTGACAAACACACAAAAGAACAGACACACAAATATTAACACAAGGTGAGACAGACTACCACTAGCACCTGGGGTAGATAGAAGTAAAACCACCCCGGCGAGATGACATCATCGCTTCATCACGCACACGTGCTAAAGTCGTTGAATCACTTCCGGTGCAGAAGCGATGAGGCTACCGTTACTAAATATATATGAAGCAGGTTTACAGTTTAAGATGGAGCGTTAATTATATTAGCACGGCTAACGCTAATGTCTGAGTAAACTAAGCTAATCTTAATTAGCGTGGTTAGCCTCGACGTGGCTACGGATACACGGATATAAAGTGAGCTAGTTATCTTAACAACGATAAACCACAGCATTAACATGTGTGTCAAAGCATAACAAAGCGTGTGTACAGTATGTGTTTCGCACCGCACACTCTGTGTTTATATAAATACACAAATAAACAAACGGAAGAAGTTGGCTAAGCTAGCTGTCAGGATGCTAACCGGCTCTCTGTGCTCGCTACACGATAATAATACTCGTAAAAAATATTAATTAAAAAAAAATAAAACAGCGAACATTAGTTGTGCTACACAGACATTTCTCTCTGTCTGTTTCTCACACAGAACATTTCTTCATTCTTTCACCAGAACACCGGTCGCTAGGCCGGAGTGTAGGAGCTAACATGCTAACTAGCCGTCCATGACTCACCATGTACACGACGTTGAGAGCGCACAGAGCATTTTTCGAGCAGGTGAATCCTCCGCACACCATGATGAACCCTGAGGCATTTAATCTACACACCAGCCCCTGTGCTAACTGTTATACAGCCCGAGCTAACAGGACGCTCAGTCCGACCCGCCTCTGCTCATCTACAGCCTGCACATAGAGGAGGCGTCACTCGGTAACACCGACAGCAGCGCGGTGCATTCTGGGTAGAACTGAGCTCGATCAGTCTGGAAGATTCCAGCTTTCAGAAATGAGCGTTGATTTAATCTTAATGATGATGATAATAAATAACGTCAGAATGTTGGACGCAGTTCTAGGACCGTTTCAATCACAAAGACTGAACACTAAATAAGTATTAATACAATCTTATCTTAATCTAATCTTATTAATTCTCTAAAGACATTGATATCCTGCTTGTGTCCTTCAATCTGTGACAAACATGTTCTAGTTTACTAACGTTTAACCAGGTGGCCAGAGAGAGAGAGAGACAGACAGATGGAGATACAGACAGAAAGATAGAGACAGACAAAAAGAAAGTCCTGCGAAAGACAAACAGGAAGAGACAGAAAGAAACCGAGACAGGAAAACAGAGAGATGGACAAAGCAACAGACAGAGACAAAATTAAAGACAGAAATAAGAAAGAGACAGACAAAGACAAAGAGACAAACATAATCAAAGAGACAGACAGAAGAAGAAACAGAGAGCAAGCAGACAGATAGATGGACAAAGCAACAGACAGAAAGAAATACAGAGACAGGCAGAAAGAAACAGAGACAAGCAGACAGAGAGATGGACAAAGCAATAGACAGAGACAAAGAGACAAAAAAATAAGCAACAATGAAGACAGAAAAAAAAACAGACTAAGAACTCACAGGTATGGATGATGCATTGTGGGCAGTGGTACAGTACATTCAAGGGCTGTTTGTGACTTTGTGCTTCCTTTTAAATCATAATCTGCAAGTTGTAAATAATAATAATAATAACAACAACAAACACGAATGCTTCCACATTAAATGTTTGCTGTGTCCAAGCATATAAAGCATTTTAACTACACTTTATTCAACTTTACCCAGCTGCACTTTTACAGACCCGAGTGCCTGCTAGCTGTTTTACTTTACTAACTTTCCATCATCCAAGCAATATTATGAAGAAGACAATCTGTCTTGGAAGAAAGCCATTGTTGAAAGAAAGCCATAAGTCCCATTTGCAGTTTGCTACAAGCCATGTGGAACTGCAAATGGGACTCCGTATGGTGTTCTTTTAACAATGGCTTTCTTCTTGCCAGTCTTCCTTAAAGGCCAGATTTGTGGAGTACATGACTAGTAATTGTCCTGTGGACAGATTCTCCCTCCTGATCTGTGAATCTCTGCAGCTCCTCCAGTGTTACCAAGGGCCTCTTGGCTGATTCTCTAATTAATGCTCTCCGTGCCCGATCTGTCAGTTTAGGTGGACAGCCATTTCTTGGTACGTGTGCAGTTTACCTAAACCTGTTTTAAACTTCTCCTCAAGTGTATTCCTGACCTGTGTGGTGTGTTCTTTGGGCTCTATGATGCTGTTTGCTCACTAATGTTTTCTAACAAACCTCTGAGGTTCTAACAAACCTTTTGATATTTATATTGAGATTAAAATACACACATGTAGACTCTATGAGGTGACTTCTGAAGGCAATTGGATCCACTGTATTTTAGTTAGGAGTATCAGAGTAAAGGAGGCTGGATACAAATGCGCGCAATACTTTTCAGATTTGTATTCGTAAAAAATAAATAAATAAATAAAACCTTTAATATTTTCCTTCTACTTTACCATTATATGCCACTTTGTGTTGGTCTATCACATAAAATCCCACTAAAATATATTAACGTTTGCGGTTATAATGTGACAAAATGTGGGAAGGTTCGAGGGGTATGAATACTTTTGCAAAGCACTATACTTATGTCCTGTAGAACTCCAGACATTAGGTCTGCAAACTCTACACACACAGACCCAAACGCAGGACTCGAACCCTCGATAACCACTACACTACCACCATGACACTGTTGTCATACCTGTTTTAAATTGCATATTATCTGTGTATCTATTTTGGTCTGATACTCATAAAGACTCAGCTGTATTCCTCAGCTTTGCACATGAATTTTGTATCTACTTTACCAGTCAAAAGTTTGGACTTTTAAACATTACTTTTTATTGACGTGTAAGCATACACTCATCGATTTCAGTTCTCAATTCTTTGCGAAACAGATATTGCGTATACCATTATCGCGATAACGATAATTTTTCGATATATTGTGTAGCCCTAATCCAGAATATGCAATAATTTCCTTTGAACTTTTGATTTTGAGATGTATCTGCTACTTATACCCTGTAAAGCCTTCGTAAAGCTCTAATTTGCGGTGCTGTTTGTTAACTGGTGATTTCTGAGGCTGGTAACTCTAAGGTAGGTTTTGGTCTTGCTTTCCTGGGAAGGTCTTCATGAGAGCTAGTTTCATCATGGTGCTTGATGGGTTTTGCAAATGCACTTGACAATACGCTTCTTGCAACAACTGTTTTAGAACAGCTGACCTTCATGTCTTAAAATAGCAACTGATTGTCGTTGTTACTTCATTACCTAATTCCACATGTGCTATTTCACAGATTAAAAAACAAAATCCAATATTGTCCTAGAATGTAGAACAATAAATTTACACTTATGTGAAAGGTATGAAGTAAAGAAAAACAATCGGCTACATAAACAAAGCCACATAATTTACCCTTAATGAAGTGATCAGATAATATATTGTATATATTGACTGCACTTCTGAACACAGAGACAAACATTCACAAGACATTTTTTCCCCCTAGTGCTTTTCAGCTGATTTCTTACAGGAGTTAAACGTCCTCATGAATGACAAACCACAAGGATTTGAGAGCTTATGAAAGTGCTTCCTCTTCAGAAACAATTATAAATAATAAGTTTTTTTTAGCTTGAACTTTAGAACAAAGCAAAAACAAGAACAAAACAGAACAAAATCAAGCTTGTCTCTGATCTTGTTGTCAATCAAATCCTGCACCCAGCCATTGGGAAAATGTCAGCGGGCTTCAAGGGCTTCTAGTTTCTGACCTGTGTACAGTCACAGTATATGTACTTATACTGTACCCAAGATAATTCATATTATCCAAATATGAGGTTGGAGGTAATGCTGCATCAGCACTCAACAACTTTTTGCTGTCAGGGCGTACTGTATGGATCGGTGCTGTTAACAGTCCCTGGCATCCTTGCTCAGTTTGTTTCAGTGCACTGTAGTATTTTCTCTTCTTCTGCTTTTAGCAGCTTGGCAAAGTAATGTCCTTGAAATCTCTTTACTGGATCTCTTTGTTTACTTCCTATTAAGGCTGGTGTGAATTGATTGTGTAAGACATGTTAACTCACACTAAAGCTTTTAATTGGGCTTCCTGGGTGGCCTGATCCTGTGAACTCTCTGCTAACACCAACAGACACTGTATGTTTAAACACAACTCCCGAACTGGTTTGATCAGTGAAAAGTCCAATAAAGTTTTATTTAAAGAAGATCAAATATTCTGTACTTTGTCTGTACAGAAACAGACAAAAACAAGTATGGACCCAATGGTCGTGAAGATGTGTGGAGTATGGTCTGACTGGTTTGCAGTGAGAATCGGGGTACAGTATGTGCACAGGAGCATGGAGATGAATTCATACCAACATTTTGGACTGTGCTACTGCTTTCACTGGAAGACACCCGACCAAACATTCTGACAGACCAGAAATCCATCTAATTGTCCAGTAAACAGATCGCTGGTAGTAATCAGGCACTGGGATTGTGCACACACTACACATCAAATGATAACTAATTGGGCAAATTTTGTCCTGACTATAAAATGGGGCAGGGTCAAGTATGTACAGTATAGAGTCTGCTCAGCTTCTATGTGACTATACCTCGAAAATGGCGCCTTGAACACACGGGTCATAAAGGGCATTCAAGTCAAACCCGGGACTTTTGATTGTGCAGAATAACAGAACACATTTACAGTAAGAGAGTAAAAACTCCATTTATTCCTCTATAAATCCCCTGCTACACTAATGCACTTATCCCAGTGTTTCACTGGTGTCTGGACACCATCAAGGTAGAAAGTTTTCTCAGTACGCTGGAGTGATGATCAGACTGCCTGCTTCATATCTGAACCTCCGGCCTCCCGGGGACTCCTTTAATGTCCCAAACATGTGGAAATGGGTTGAAGCAGGGTCAAGACTGCACAGGGATGTAGCAAGAGCTCCCACAGAGAGATACGTCTGTTGCATGATGAGTTACCCATTGATTTTTAAAGAATCAGACATTCGTCTCACCGACTGTTCACGGAAGCAACTGCAGTGGGCTCCGAGCCACCTCGGCCGGGATCGTCGTTCACAGACATACGACCGTCTTTAAAACGTTTGCACCTTCAGATGTTTTACTGCTTGAAGTCTGGCAATCAGTTTGGCGCCTTCTTTCAGTGGAAATTTCATCACAAGTCCCTGTTTGATACGAACGCCCCCGTAGAATGTTTTTTTTTTTTTATGTTTTCTGTACATTCTGGTAATGTTTTGGATAACGTTCTGAGCATGTTTCATCACGGTTTGTGTAACTTTATTTGCAGGTTCGTAAACATTCTTTCTGTTTTTTGTTTTTTTTGTCCGGCCTATAGTATAGTTTTAGCCGTCCTATATCGCTGACTACATTTAAAATGTATCTTATGAATATGTAAGTAAAGTATTTAAATGGCTGGAAGATAAAAGAATAAGTATAATGGCTGTTTAAACAATATTTTTGTGGTAGAAACATGCAATTCCCATAGAATGGCACAGGTGGGATTACACCTTCAGTAACCAGGGCACACACACTCACACGTACACACTCAAGGACATCCAAGGGCAATTTTGCATAGCTTATACACTTTTCTTTTTTGGTATGTTTTGGAAGTGGTGAGAAAGCCATGGAACCTGAAGGAAATGCATGCAAATGTGGAGAACATGAAACACATGGAACAGACAGTAACACAAGGTCAGGACTGAAGGACGGACTATGAAGGTTCGAGGACGGACCGCTACACCACTGCAATGCCTGGTTCTCTGTTTCCAAGCAAATATAACATTTAAAAGTTTCCCCCAAAGGAATAAATGAAAAAGAAATAAATAAAGACAGTGTATTTATAGGCAAACGGACGACATTTTCCTGTGTGTTTTAATGAATGCCTTTGTAATGTTACTCAAATCTGTGGTGACTCTGATGACTGAAATGTGGATACAGTGTACATGTAAATCAGAGCAGATTTCAAGACATCTTTATTCATCCTAAAATAATATTTACTTCTTTTGGTAAAGGATGTGTGTATTCATTCGACTACTTAAAAACTTGCACAAGTACTTTTTCCTCCTCAAGGGCAAATACTACGAAAAAATAAAAGTACCGTGTGATGCTGCGCGACTTCCTTTCAGTTGAAGTCAATTCACCGCAAAGTCCTGTTTGTGAGAGAACAGGCGACGACAGTAGTGCAAAGCTTTTTTCGAAATCAGGAAGTGAACTCAGATGCACAGAAAAGAAATTCATGCAAGCGCAGTAATTCTTCTGCTGTACGTCATGTCGCACGTCGAATTTACCTGCTGCTTCTGGTCACGGTAGAGAGCATGGAAAGAGAAGCTGAGTGTATCAATGGGTTGTGGGGGTAAATTTGGAGGTTTTAGACAGACACGATCCAATGAACATGCATAACTCGACTAAGGTGGCACATTCGAGTGCAATCCGGGCTGAAGTAAAGCGCCATGAAAGCTTGCAGAACACTTTCAACAGAGTGCTGAAACAGCTGGAGCGGGTCGAGGACCAGCAGCTCAGGACTGGCCTGAAGGTTTACATCCATGGTGTGCAAGGTGAGTCCACGTTCTGTTAAGAGAGACAAGTTTTCATACAGAGCGTCCTCTCATTGCTCAAAGCTGATAATCGTGTTCTTGTAAGATTTGCCAAAGATTTGCTCTTTTTTTGGTTTGTTTCTGTACCGCCATAAATGTATTTGATTTATTGCATCTTTTTCCGCATGTGTGGTGATTCAATAAAATTGCCGAAATTGACGTTGACTGAAATTCGAGTGGAAACATCTACAGTAGTGTCTGATTACATCCTCCCTGTTTAGCGAGTATCTCTTGCTTGCTGTCTGGAAGCCTGTGGATGAGTGTAATGTTGCGTAAAAAGGAAGAAATGCTCTCAATTAGTGTCTACACCCTCCAAACACATACACGAAATTGCATGTGAACGCAAACATTTTGGAAATCAAAAATCCCTGCACAGTCTATTTCTAAATGGTTGAACCTAAAACAGTGTGTGTGTGTGTGTGTGTTCTCTGAGTAAAATGTGACTGCCACTCATATAGGGTTTAAATGGTACTCGTTACACATGGTTGTTGTTGTTTTTTTTTGTTTTTTTCTTTTTCCTTGTAATGACCCAGCTTTGAGTGTTTATGTCAACTTGATTATTTTTAAGCCTAACACACCGGACGTGAAATCGGCTGTTAGCGCCGAGAAGAGAACGAGCTCATGAATCTGCTCGTCAGCGACAGAGTGAGGTGATCAGCCCGAAACCATGTACCGGTAATGCAGCATTATCAGCCACATCACTTCCTGCTGGCTCACTACGGCTCATCAGGCAGAAATGCGTATCCATTACATTATTAGCTGATGGGGCCCTTCAGTCTACATATGTAGGATAGAAATGTCTAAGAGGCTTGCCTTGCAACATTCTCTCTCACATCAAGTCTTGGTAGCAGGCATTTGTATGGGCCCACTTCCTGTCTCGCTGCCCCGAAAGCCACTTCCTCTGCATCTCAGACTCCATCTGTCACGTCAGACTTGCACTCTAAATATAAAATAAAATATATAAACAAACAAGAAAACATATCATCTTATACTTTTTTTTTTTTTTCTACCTTTGGTCAAATGCTTTGTAGTGTTCACCAGACGAGAAACGGTCGCTCAGTAAATTTGCATTTGAATGACACGTTTCATACACATACACACACATTTGAAAGGGTCGATCGGTCAAAGGATCTTGTGACAATGGGTAATTTTACTTTCATTTGGTCATTCAGACCCACACAACATAACTCACTTCCTGCTCCGAGGATTTCCTCTGCTGCACGTAATTACTGCTCTTCTGTAGCTGACAACAGCATCCGACAGATCACGAATTAAACATGCAACGCACTCCTTGTCTTGGTTTTATGCATACGGCCAATCTTGATGTACTTTATAACCCAAATGGTTTTATATAACAGCGTGACATTAATGATCCAGACTTAATAGACGTCTATAAGGTCGCCTAATACCATACACGCCTTACACTTATACCATTCAGAGATCCTAAAGAAAAACCTGCTTGCACATAATAAGAAAAAAAATTAATGGAGTGAAGTGATATATTTAAATATGACTTACTGCTGCGTTACAAAGAATGACTGAAGGAAAGTGATATTTTTAGTAGTGATTCTGATCCATTGCACAGACCCAGTGGAGAACACATGTGGACATAAACATCTAGGAAACCGTACAATTATAATTTAAGTCCAGTACAAGCATGAAGACTGTACACCGATTCTTGTCATGAGTCTGTGGTTATTTGCTTGAGGAAACAACTGGTATATATGAAACACACTTCCTAACAGCAAGTAGAAGCAGATTGACTGATTCAATAACCATGACCCCGTTACTTTAAGTAAAACACATGGTTTCTACAGTACAGTACATGTCATACAAGACGGTTAGCAAACTACAGCCTCTTTTTTCACTTTTCAAGGCTGCTTGCCAGTGCAGACTAGTGTGTGTGTGCGTGTGTGTGCGTGTGTGTCTGTGTTTGTCTGAGTGTGTGTGAGTGTGTGTGTGTCTGTGTGTGTGTTTCTGTGTGTGTGTGTGTGTGTGTGTGTGTGTGTCTGTGAGTGAGTGTGTGTGAGTGTGTGTGTGTCTGTGTGTGTGTGTGAGTGTATGTGTGTGTGTCTGTGTGTGTGTGTGTATGTGTGTGTGTGTGTGTGAGTGTATGTGTGTGTGTGTGTGTGTGTGTGTGTATGTGTGTGTGTGAGTGTATGTGTGTGTGTGTATGTGTGTGTGTGTCTGTGTGTGTGCGTGTGTGAGTGTGTGTGTTAATGCCTGCACATCTGTATTCTGTATCTACTGTATAGTTAGATTATGGTTACCGAGTGACAGTAACATCAGGAAGTGAGATCCACGTCATCATCCTGTTTAAATAATGGATGAACTGTAGCACCGGTTGATGTCACCTTACATTCTGCTGGCAATCTGGAGGAGTTGAGATTCTATGACTTTTTTTTTCAATTCATTGTTTATTGAAATTAGTGTAAGTGTGTGTTGTTGTGTGTTGACACACCTTTGACATTTTGTCTGATCTGTGCTAAGAGAGCACTCGGAGGGAGCATTTAATGCTAGAAACTGCACTATTTTCTCAAGCATAAATGGCTCTGTAATTATATTGACTTGTTAGTGGTGTCATTCTCAGATGATCACATCACAAGTGGACAAATTCAATTCCAATTCACTCACCCACTTACTCTCACTCATTGTCTATACTGCTTTATCCTGTATACAGGGTCGTGCGGGGCCTCTCCCAGGAGACTTCGGGCACGAGGCGGGGTACACGTTGGATGGGGTGCCAATTCATGTTTATTTCTATAACGCTGGTCATTGGCTGCTTTACAGTATAAAAAAATAGCAAGGTTGCCAAAGGTAATCTGATGTCATGTGATACAAAAAGGTAACATGTAATAACCAATGAGATGGAAGGAAGGAGACTTTCTTACTTTTAGAAAGTTGCTAAAAGTAAGACTCACAATGTTTTTTTTTTGCTTTGTGGCATTTTGTGCAGCTACAGTACTTCTCAGCTATTAATTTGTTTCATTTTATGTGGTTTCGATTGCACAAAACACGCACAAACACCCAAGTGAAGAGTTTAAAAAGTAAAAATGGAACTAAAAGATGAGCTGCATTTTCCTAAGTGGCGTCTGAATGCCAAAAGCTCTGCCGTCGTAATAGAGATATTCCAAAATCGCTTGTAATGTTTTTGTCCACAAAGATCAGAATTACAAAGTCTCTCGATACTTCCATTTTGAAAACTACCACACAGTTTTTAAAATAAGAACTAGTTTGCATATTTGTGTCAAAACACTTACAGTAAGTAAATGAGACAGCGTCACGTATTTGCCAGGGGCTTCCACTTGTTATCTGCATCTGACATGTCAGCCCACCTGCCTAGATCTGTCAATGTAGCTGGTTCTTGGTCATGTTTATTCAAAAAAGACGAAGATGAACAGGTAAAGCACCTCAATTCACAAGTAAAACCATAAGCCTAGGAACCGTAGTGACTACTGTCTTTTGCAGTTGTCTGGGAATGCTTTTGGCGACCTTTACAAATGTAATATGGCCACATGTCCTGTATCTAGTGGTCTGAGAGATCCTATAACAAATGCATCTGGACCTCTTTCAAGTCTATGTTTGCACTGTAGCTGTCTGTCATTCAAGAAGAATGTGAATACAGTACCAGGCGTGAATGGGGCAGTTCTCATTACAAAATCCTGCTATTTATATTAATAACCTGCTAATAATCATATGACACTTTGTATTGTAAATCAATAGTACTGTTTATTGATTTGTAAAGTGGAGCCATAAAATGAACACTGCTATACAGCAGGGATCTTCAACTTCAATCCTGGAGGGCCATTGTCCAGCACAGTCGTAGTTCACCAACACGTAAACACACACATACACTAAGCCTAGTATTACTATAAGCAGCTGTGTTTGGACAGTGGCCCTCCAGGACCGGAGCTAAAGATTGCTACAGTATATGTTGTGTTCCTTACAGTATACACCATATACTGTAGCTTTCCATAGTGGTTCTCAGTCCAGGTCCTGAAACAGCCCCCTGACCAGCATCACACCAGGTTTCCCAAGTAAAAAAAAAGTTGTTGTTGGTCTTTCGGCTGCTCCCGACAAGGGGTCGCTACAGCGGAATATCCAGTCCGCACTACAACTTGGCACAGGTTTTATGCCGGATGCCCTTCCTGACGCAACCCTCCCATTTTATCCGGGCTTGGGACCGGCACTGCATCCAGCGGCTGGGGTTTGGGCACTGGCTGGGAATCGAACCCGGGCCGTCCGCATGGCAGGCGAAACACCTACCACTGAGCCACCAGTGCCCTTCCCAAGTAAAAAAAAAAGTATGCTAAGTATATTAAATCCTAGCGTGCCAAAGCATACTTAAATGTACTTGCAGCCAGACTAATGACTAGTACACTTGAAGTTTGCTATTTTGGAACAACTAATTTTGTACTAAGTGTATTTAAGTTGTAATTAAATTGTAGAAAAGCACAATTTTAAGTGTATTAAGTATACTTTTGTGTGCTAAAGTGGAACAACTTTAAGTATACTTTAGTACTCTTAAAGTATATGGCTGTGTGAGTACTAACGTACATACCTGACAGTATTATTAATACAATTTAAGTATATGTTTAATGTATTATAAGTACATTACAGCTAATTTTACTGTATTACAAATACATGATTAATGTACTATGAGTATATTCTTATTGCAGCAGTAGCGTGCTGTTATACTTCTGGCCAATTACAAATACTCAAAAAGTACACTTTGTGGTTAATACAAATATACTTTATTGTATCACACAGTACACACAACCTTCTATAATACTGTAGCGTTTTTCGGCCCTAGCAGGGAACTTGGAGGACGAGTGAGTTTGGTGGCTACACAACGTAATGACTGGGAGTAGGTTATTTAACCAGCGCGCGCGCGCACGCACGTACACCAATTAGCTGGAACTGGAGAACGATACAAAAAGCAGCACATACACACATATAGACAACACACATGTACATATACTCAAACTTGGCCGAAGCCACTAACCTAAACACACGTCCCAAACAGGGTGAACACAAAAAGAACACCTGCCGCAAGGCATGACGGTCGCAAGCCGCCGCCCCGCCCACAATACTGTACTGCAAATGTGTTACCAGTACATTAAGTGCTTAGGATAATTTACAAATGCTAAATGCATTTTCTACACTATAACATGTTTTTGAAACACATTACATCAGTAATTATGAGGCAGATTTTATTAATGAGTTCAACAGATTTAATTTGCACAAGGTTACAAAAAAGCACTACTATAGTTTATTTGTGCTCAACAAAACATCAGGTTGTCTCACAAACACACAAACTAAAATATAAACCTGGTGTGTGAACACAGACAGACATTAGTATTAGAATCTACAGGTACAGTATTAGTTTAAACCTGGTGTGTTGATTCTGTTACACAGAGACTGAAAACAGGCCGAGAGCTACAGAGCCATTATACCACAAGCAAAGTACACAACACATTAACAACAAGACATTAGACAATACAGACTATAGATTAAAGTATGTACCTAATTTAAAACCGTTAAATTTACCTTATGCCGATGAAAATAAAATAATAACGATATGAACTAACGCACGCGATGATGCAGCTTCAGCCGTTAATTCAAACTAGAAGTGGAGAACTGGGGAGCCAATCAGAGAACGGACAGTCCGAATCTGCCCGCCTCCAGCCCCTGATTGGCTGGTGGGGCGCTGTCTAGTCTCCGGTTGGCTGGAATAGTCTCAGAGTTTACAACGCTGCTGCAGTTTGTGTGTCGTTTTATGACGGACAGAAGAGTGAGGAGTGAAAACATAAATTATCTTGAACGGCAAAAGTGGGATTGAGCGCGCAGGAACGAGTTTGAGATCGCGCGCGCGAGGGAGAGATTCAGCGTGCAAAAACGAGTCTAAAAGCGCGCGCACGAGAGAGTAGTGCACTACATATAAGTACATATTAATAAGCACATTTACATTTAACTGATAATATACTGAGACTACCGTATATTAAAATTTGTCTTCTAATATATACTTTCTGTACATTTGTACAATGATTATTTCGAGCATATTTAAAAAAAAATATACCAAAAATATATTGAAAAACAAGTTTAAATAAGTACACTTTGGAAATTAGACCAGCCTTTCACTTAAAGTATATTTTCCAATAATATATCTTTGGAACGTGTACTATAATACAATTATTTTTAAGTATATTTAAAGTTTAATTCCAAAATTTGGTAAAAGCATGATGTTAGTATACTTTTTATATATTAACTGATGGTACAACTTTTTGTTAGTATATTAGCAGTGTATTATAGAGGATTTCAATATATTTGTAATACACTAAAGTGTATTTTTTTTTCACTGGGGTTGACATTAACTTTTTTGCTGACTGGCCGATGTGGTTAGTGGATTTCCGGAGTCACTCGCCATTCAGCCTTTTTACTAGCCACAATTTTGTTACCAGAAAATCGCAGTTTATTCTTCACCATGATACGTTAATATTTGTTATATCTAGATTTACTTAGAAATGACAGCATACACTGTATCACTATAGTAGTAGTCAAGTATTCAGTACTGTTAAGATCCCAATATAAAAACATGCAAACATGAACAGTATATTCTGCTTATTGAACTTAAATTCAAGCCTCTTACCACAAGAAATTGAAAAATACCAGATTCAGTACAACTGAACTCATTCTGATATTAAAAATACAGCATCTCAGAACATTTATCATTTTAGTGTGTTGTGTACTATTACCAGGTATTATTATTCATTATGTATATTATTATATCAGAATTCTGAGTTAGTCTATCATGTTGTGTTGACTCTTCATAGAAGGTAATTCAATCAATTGATGAATTTTTCTTGAAGCGGCACGGTGGTGTAGTGGTTAGCACTGTCGCCTTGCACCTCCAGGGTCCGGGTTCGATTCCCGGCCAGACTCGATTCCCGTCTCTGTGTGCATGGAGTTTGCATGTTCTCCCCGTGCTTGGTGGGTTTCTTCCGGGTACTCCGGTTTCCTCCCACTGTCCAAAGACATGCAGGTTAGGCTAATTGGCGTTCCCAAAATTGACCATAGTGTGTGTGTGTGCTCTGATGGATTGGCACGCTGTCCAGGGTGTGCCCTGAGTCTCCTGGGATAGGCTCCAGGTCCCCGCGACCCTAAATACAGGATAAAGCGGTATAGAAGATGAATGAATGATGAATTTTCTATCATTCAACATTAAATCTAAATAGATTTTAATAGTGATTACGTTTTCATTTAATAACCTATGCGAAAGGGGCAAACATTCTCATCCTGTTGAGAAGCAATAGCCCTTTAAGGAAATGATACACACACACCAAGCAGGAAGTAAAAGTGTGTGTGTGTGCGCGTGTGAAATTACATTGCAATGTGTTTATTATATCAAAAATATATTGTCATACCAAAGAATAAACTACCTGCCAATGTGGCTAGTGAGACTAAAGTTATTAACCGCCACAGCCGAATTTTACCCGCTTTTGGCAGGTGGGCGGGTGCCAATGTCATCACACCCACTTCAATTCAAAGAAGATGGTTAATTGGCTGATTAGTTGAATCAGTAATGCTAGGAGCTGAGAAAGCAGATAAATGTGCAGGGAAAGGGCTGAGAACCATTGACCTATAGTGCAAGACTGGCTGATAAGAATAATTATTTTACATCTGACTATGCTGCAGACACAATATGTTTCCACAATTAAAAAAAAAATAAAAATCTGATTCCATTACTGACAAAGAGGGTCAGATGCAAAGATTCCATAAAGTTCCCCCTGTAAGGAAATTTCTATTCTTGAGTGTCGATTCGATATTTTTGCATCTTAAAATGCTGACGAATTGAACTATTAATAATAATCTCTAAATAAATCACCAAGTGGTCATTCGGTGGGTAACGCAAGAGTTTCAGAGTACCTAATACATGCAGTAGGCATCAACAAAAGAAAAGGGGGAAAAAAAAGTAGAGAGACAAAAAAAAAGGTCTGATGGCAGAGACTAGACTAAGCCAGTGTAAGGAGGAGGAGTTTATGCTCCAGAATACCTTGGTAACAAGCTACCTCAGCATCTGGGAAGGGGCTAGTGGGTGGATACCACAGGTTGCAAACCACATCCACACTGATCAATTAAGTTCGAATTTGCTGTATGTATATAAAAAGGAAGTAGACCGTCTACTGATTTTGCTGTCTTGATTAGCCCGATTTTTTTTTTCTCATTTGCTGATTAGTTTTTCCATGACTCCTCCCTTTTGCTTCACCAGTATTTCATTGGCTTTCGTCCCTTGAAATGGTGTGCCCGCCTCCTCCAACGGCACATCATCGCCTATCTCTCTTTCCAGTCAGCGAGATAGAGAGAGAAGGAGGAGAGGGAGGGAGAGAAAAAAAGACAGGGAGGGGGGAATTTCTGTGGAAAGCAGAGGCTGCGTGCTGTCTGGCTGTTGACAAGGGCAGGCAGGCGGGCGGGCAGGCAGGCAGGCAGGCAGAGGGAGAGGAAAGAGATGGAGAGAGGAGAGAGGTTTTCCAGCTCTCATCGGTGGAGAGTAGGAAATATGAAAGGCATCTAGCACAGGGGTTTGAGGAATTCCTGTGCTCAAGGCAGATGACTGTTCTAAGACTTTTTCTGGCACGAGGACGCCAAGGATGTACGTTTACTCTGTGCACCAGGTACTTGACACTGAAGTCTGCTGTATTGATATTCCTGCTGTCTGAAGTGCATGTCAGAAATCCCAGATCACAGTAACCATAATGGATAGGCTGTACGTGGAGCCTGGAATTGTTCTCTCTGGATTTACCCTAAGCTTCTCGCTCTGATCCATGTGTCAGGTAGTCTTCTTCACCTCTCTTTATCTCTCCTGTCTGTTTGGCTGCAAACAACCTGCCTTAATCTACAGGCAAAACCAAGATGTTATTTTCCTATCACATTAGACGTCCATGTGTCATTTGTGGGAAGGTTACGGAGGTTGTGCTTGCAGTGTTCCAGCGTGCTCAAATGTCTTAAAACTGCAGAGCAGCCCCAATCACAAGGAAATAAATGTTTTTAATCACTTCGAAGATCTAGAACCTAACAAACACAAAGGTCACAAGTAGCAATTTGGCCTGTCCACAGGAAGAAACCACAATTTAATGCTCATTAAAATGTGTTTTCATCTTTTTGTCAGTGGGGATCAAAACAGAGTTTCTGATCACTATAGATCAGTTTGATCTATGTCTGTGTCTATGTGTTTACCCGACTTGAACCTCATGGAGCAAACCGGTGTATCACAGCATAAAACCACATACCTCATCTCCCTAACCTTGGTGAAGGTGGAGACGACTGAGGATCATGGGATGGAAAAGGCCAAGCAAAGTGTGGAGGGGGCCACAAGTCAGGCCGGAGAAGAGCACATACCTTCGAATGCAGACTCTGAGCCAGAAGCAAGGAATGGTACCCAGCGCAAAACAGAACAGGAAATACTTCCACGCCCCAGGGACCATAAAGCACTTTTTACAGATGGTGCACAAGCCAGTGACAGGCAAAAATCAATAACCTCATCCACTGCAGAAAACAGTGGGGCAAGCAGAGCCACAGGAGCATCTCCTCCATCTATACCCAAGGATGCAGCTGAACCAACCCAACCCCCAGCCACAGGCGATGGTGTAGGACGTGTTAACAAGCGACCTGTTTCCCTTTTAAAGACACACAGTGGTGCTGTCAGTAGTCGTGAACTAAGGGAAGCCAGAGACAGCATCCATGCTTCCTCTAAGAGCCTGGATCGTAAGGACAGCAGGACCAGGATCCAGTCCCCTGCCAGCCCGGCTCCCAACACATTTAGAGCCTCCTGGGCTGTGTGTGAGGCCAAACCCAATCAGGAAGATCTGAAATGTGGCGCTAGGGTTAAAATGTCTACAGAAGCTGTGATAGCCATGCGGACCCAAAGCCCAAGAGCAGAGAGGCTGAAGTCAGGGTCTACCTCTCTTCCAGCTCCTGTCAGTGTGGTCTCCAAGCCCCAGCGCAAAGGGAAGAGTCGCACCCTGGACAACAGTGACCTGAACTGCCTGTCCGAGGACCTTCTGAAAGGAAAAGGTGGTCAAATGACATCAGACATCAGGGCAGGTCAATTGCAGGGGACCTCGACCCGTGACCGCAAAATGCTCAGATTTATTAGTGGCATTTTTGCCAAGAGCACCCAAGTCCCATCCAGCGCTGTTATGGTACCCCAAGTTCCTAGCTCGTCACAGAGAGAATCCAGTGAGGATGAAGGTAGGAAAGCACCACCTCCATGTTCATTAATGTTTTCGACTCTAGCAAATCTAACAAAATTACCCTTTACTAGGACATGTGCACGAGCATGCACTAAGCCTGAGTTTTTGCATGCACATGTCCTAGTAAAGGACACTTCAGGTTCTCATCCTTCCATGTTCAACAATTTATCTTTTCCATACAGTGTTGCCAACGCCTCAGTAAGGAAGGTAGCCACTGGCTGTCCTAAAAGTCGCTAAATGACATCATCGCATAATTTACATAATGTCATGACAAAAAGTGATTAGGTAAAAACACCCTAAATACGTTAAGATTCATGTAGCAAGGTTTTTATGATGATGATGATGATGATTATTATTAGAATAGGGAAATAATAGAACAAGCTAGTGTTAGAGGCCTGTTTTGCTTTTGTTAATTGTATAATAAAGATAAAGAAAATAGAGAGAATACAAAAGGAACATAGAAGCTAGTGCTAATTAGTTAATGTTATAATCTTTTTTTTTTTTAAGAATTAGTTTTTTTAATTTTTAATGTCACAATTCGAACCCTCCTCCTGCTGCGACAAGTTAAGAAGTCTAAGAACGGACACATCAAAGTCTCCAAAAGTCTCCAGTAGATCTGTCCATGTGTCGCTACTGGGGTTTGAATACTTGCGAAATATAGTGACAAAGTCGCTAAGTTGGCAACACTGTTACCATATTATTGGTATAGGTACAAATGCTTGGTATGGGCAGGACCCAACTAATTCCAAGATTAACTTGCTATATTTATTATTTGTATGTAAGATACAGTTCATGGCCGCGCGGTGGTGTAGTGGTTAACACTGTCGCCTTGCACCTCCAGGGTCCGGGTTCGATTCCCCGGCCAGGCTCGATTCCCGTCTCTGTGTGCATGGAGTTTGCATGTTCTCCCCGTGCTTGGTGGGTTTCCTCCGGGTACTCCGGTTTCCTCCCACAGTCCAAAGATATGCAGGTTAGGCTAATTGGCGTTCCTAAATTGCCCATAGTGTGTGATTGGGTGTGTGAGTGTGTGTATGTGTGTGTGCCCTGCGATGGATTGGCACCCTGTCCAGGGTGTACCCCGCCTAGTGCCCGAAGTCTCCTGGGATAGGCTCCAGGTCCCCCGCGACCCTGAACACAGGATTATGCGGTATAGAAAATGAATGAATGAATGAATGAATGAATACAGTTCATTAGCAAATATGAGTTTTTTTAATTTAAACTCATAAAATATTAATCTTCTTATATTCAATACGTTTTAATATACAGGAGCTGTGGCAGTAGTTAAAGATATCTAAGTCTTATCCATGTTATTGCGTAACCCATTGCACTTGTGCCTTATTTTGAACAAATGGACTAGTAAATCCATTTGAATTTAGGAACACATATTCCAAGGACTAACGTGTTCTAATCCTAATCCTATCTTTGATGTTCCACCCACTGCCGGTTCTCATCCTAAATAGTACTGTGGTGGCGTCTACTCTTTTCAGACTGCAAGCTCCAGTTTTGCCTAATCATTCGTTACTCCCTGATTTATCCTTGCTTGTTTATTAACCTTTTTTTTTTCTTTTAGAATAAAATTTAGAAATGTTTGTACCTGTTGAAGATCAGAATTTTTTGATCATCAGTGAAAAATGTGATTTATATTTAGTAGATGCCTTTGGCTATAATGTTACAATCAGGGCTATAAAAAAATAAAAAAAAAACTTTTTAAAATGATTATGTACTTGAAAGCTTTTTGCGAGTGTTAATGATCACATGGTTGAATATGTGAATGACAAATAGGCATCGTTGTACAGTACCATGACCCCAACTTTTCTGATGCAATATTTTTTACATGAGACTATAAAACCATGTCAGATAAGAACAAAGAATTTGAAATTCCTAAATATGGATCCGTGTAACGTGCGTGGTTCGTGAACTGTGTGCACTGATATGTGTGTGTAAGTGCGTGTCTGTGTGTAAACTCAACGCATGCGTGCACAAAAATATTTACGTATGTGTCCTCCGGGCAAGCTGACAGAGCAGCTGGAGGTGGGGTTGTCATGGCAACAGGCAGACGGAGCTGCCTGTTGTATGGCTGCATGATGCTACTGAGAGAGTCCCCAGCCCAATGAATGAGAAAGAACAGGGCTGTATGGGTGTGTGTGTGTGTGCGCACGTGTGTGTGTGTGTGTGTGTTGCAAGGGAGTCTTTTGAAAAGCGTCCAAAAAAGAGGGGAAATAAAAAATGCAGGCTTTAGAATGTGACACATAGAGCATCCTTTTTCATCCAGGCACTCCGGATACACGGCCGTATATAGAGGGCTTGGTATCTGCATAAGGGTCTTACTGTCTGGCCCCGTCTCATAATGCCCTCACAGAACCATGCTTAATTTGAGAGGGTGGGTGTTTAAGGAGGGGACAGTTCCTTTATGTAGAGGACTGGTGTTTCACAGAGGAAGTGTGAGATAGTGGGTTTAGTAATCTCTCTGCGCAGCAGAGACCAGACAGTGCACAATAGCTTGAAGGACTTCACTTGCTGTCTAAGTCACAAACTATAATGCCATGACACAAAGCATTTCAGTTGCCTTTTTACACATCCCAAAAAAATGCCAGTGTTGTGCATTAATCGATAAGATGACGACAAGGAAGATAGCAGACTTCTTTATCAGTCAGTGGAGACGGTGAGACAGCTGAGGATGAACCACAGAGAATGAGAGAGACTGTAGACTAAAAGCTGTTACCCCTCAAAAAAAGACCATCTTTTGCATCTTCTTCTGTTTAATATTTGCAATTACGACGGTTATAAACATCTTACCTTAGATTACATCCCCAGACATTTTTAAACTGTATGACGGATAAGCGGAAGAAAATGGATGGATGGATGGATGACATTTGAAATCAAAGAACATCACGTTTAGTGAAAACTGTATATTCTAGGGGTTTTTTAATAATTCAATAATAATAATAATTGATTTTTTTCCTTCTTGTACACAACCGACGGCGGCGCGGTGGTGTAGTGGTTAGCACTGTCGCCTTGCACCTCCAGGGTCTGGGTTCGATTCCCGGCCAGGCTCGATTCCCATCTCTGTGTGCATGGAGTTTGCATGTTCTCCCCGTGCTTGGTGGGTTTCCTCCGGGTACTCCGGTTTCCTCCCACAGTCCAAAGACATGCAGATTAGGCTAATTGGCGTTCCTAAATTGACCATAGTGTGTGAATGAGTGTGTGTGTGTGCTCTGCGATGGATTGGCACGCTGTCCAGGGTGTACCCTGCCTAGTGCCCAGAGTCTCCTGGGATAGGCTCCAGGTCCCCGCGACCCTAAATACAGGATAAAGCGGTATAGAAGATGAATGAATGAATGTACACAACCCTACACTGTTTGGTTCATTAGCTTTCTTGTTTTTAATTTGTTAAGAGAATTTTTCCTTTCTCATGTTTGTATTGAAATTTAACTTTCGTTAAGACCCCCAACATGTTGCTTAAAATATGAGTCTATGTCTTTCATTTTGTCTGCAGCTTCCTGTGCTAACAGTCAGGAATGGACCTTGAATCGTTCTATACCAGAGCTGAGATTGGTAAGATTTTATAATCATCACTGTAACACTGCTGTGGTTTTTATAACACTGTTGCTGTGTGTGTGTGTAAAAAGTAATTAAAAGCTTTTTAGAAGGATTTAAAAAAAAAAAAAAACACTCAACGATAGTTTAGTTTTATTAAACAAGAAAAATACACTTCCTGGCTAAAAAAAAAAAGAAAAAAAAAAGTCACCATTTCAGACGGGTTCAGTTATTGAGCTGTATCAAGTAAAGAAAACAGCTAAGGAGAAATGACTGGAACTGGGTTAAGAACCCTTTAACACTTCTTTTAAAACCTGGAAGGATTTCACTGAACCCCAGCAACTTTGTGGAACAAATGTGGTTGGAAAAAAAACATGAATCTGGATGACTTAAATGCTGAATGCTTGAAGTTGTATGGTAACAAAGAAATCGTGTTTAATGAGTGTGTGAGGGTAAGACGGGAGGTTCATGAAGCGACCCACTCTGGAGGAAGTCTTATGATCTGTCGTTGCTTTAGTTGCTCAGGTCTAGGCTCAGCAACATTATGCAGCAATAAACTTAAGTCAGCTGATGACTTTGACCAGGAAATCACATCTATGGAGTTTCCTTTTCCTGGTGGCACAGGGATATTCCAGCTAATTTTGAAAGAGTGGTTCTGGATGATGATGATGATGATGATGAATCGTTTTTAACACATGAACTGCCCTACACATTGTGTGCTCTATTCAAAGCTGAAGTGTGCAACTTTTTTTCCCCAGCCGGTGTATTATTTCTGTGTGCTGTCTCTGGTACTGATAACTACAAAGAAAAAAAAATGATTGTGTGTTTTGTTACCTATGAACACTCTTAGTTGATCTGGATTATCTTCATATAGGGGGTGTTGGGAAGCATGCGGAGTGGAAAGTCTGCCCTGGTAAACAGGTTTATCACAGGAAGCTATCTTCCCCTTGAGTCACATGAAGGTAAGTACATACTGCTTGAGCTACCATCCTACTGACTACATTAAAAAAGACATGTATGGTTAGCTAGGGTTTAGGTTTGTGTGTGTGTGTGTGTGTCATTGATGACACACACACGTAGGGGCCAGGGGTAGCTCAGTGGTTAAGGTTGGACTAAGGTTCAGAAGGTCCCAGGTTCAAACCCCACAACCACCAAGTTGCCACTGTTGGGCCCTTGAGCAAGGCCCTTAACCCTCAACTGCTCAGATGTGTAATGAGATAAAAATGTAAGTCGCTCTGGATAAGAGCGTCTGCCAAATGCCTAAATGTAAATGTAAATTGATGCCCCTGATTCTCTGCATTATTAAATCATTATGAAGTAATGATCTAAAAAACAAAAAACCCTATACACTTGTCACTATATATGGTTTCACCAATCTTAGGTTGCTGCAAATGGGTCAATTTCTAGGTCGTTATTAGCATATAAAAACATCCTAATAATTAATTAATTAAGGCTTTTACAATCATGTGTTTTATCATTCAATGTCAAATAAATAGCAAATGCAAGTGATAGATAAGGGGTGAAAGACTCAGCTGTTCAGCACCAGTGCCCCTGGTTTTAAAAACTGATAATAGGTGGATACTTTAAATTGCCCCTACTGTAGGTAGGAAGATGTGACATTCTCTCCACGATCCAGGATGTATTTACATCTCAGGCCCAGTATTGTTTCGAGATTTCTCTTGGTAACAATATGACATTCCCAAAAACTATGACATCACCTGTTATTGGATAAAAAAAACAATCTTCTATTGGTTTCTAGTATTCTACAAACCGGATTCCAAAAAAGTTGGGACACTAAACAAATTGTGAATAAAAACTGAATGCAATGATGTGGAGATGGCAAATGTCAATATTTTATTCAGAATAGAACATAAATCATGGAACAAAAGTTTAAAGGAAAAATATGTTGATTCCAAATTTCACGGTGTCAACAAATCCCAAAAAAGTTGGGACAAGTAGCAATAAGAGGCTGGAAAAAGTACATTTGAGCATAACGAAGAGCTGGAAGACCAATTAACAGTAATTACGTTAATTGGCGACATGATTGGGTATAAAAAGAGCTTCTCAGAGTGGCAGTGTCTCTCAGAAGCCAAGATGGGTAGAGGATCACCAATTCCCACAATGTTGCGCAGAAAGATAGTGGAGCAATATCAGAAAGGTGTTACCCAGCGAAAAATTGCAAAGACTTTGCAGTTATCATCATCAACTGTGCATAATATCACCCGAAGATTCAGAGAATCTGGAACAATCTCTGTGCGTAAGGGTCAAGGGCGTAAAACCATACTGGATGCCCGTGATCTCCGGGCCCTTAAACGACACTGCACCACAAACAGGAATGCTACTGTAAAGGAAATCACAGAATGGGCTCAGGAATACTTCCAGAAACCATCGTCAGTGAACACAATCCACCGTGCCATCCGCCGTCGCCAGCTGAAACTCTACAGTGCAAAGAAGAAGCCATTTCTAAGCAAGATCCACAAGCACAGGCGTTTTCATTGGGCCAGGGATCATTTAAAATGGAGTGTGGCAAAATGGAAGACTGTTCTGTGGTCAGACGAGTCACGATTCGAAGTTCTTGTTGGAAATGTGGGACGCCATGTCATCCGGACCAAAGAGGACAAGGACAACCCAAGTTGTTATCAACGCTCAGTTCAGAAGCCTGCATCTCTGATGGTATGGGGTTGCATGAGTGCGTGTGGCATGGGCAGCTTGCATGTCTGGAAAGGCACCATCAATGCAGAAAAATATATTCAGGTTCTAGAACAGCATCTAGTCATCTCTTTCAGGGAAGACCCTGCATTTCTCAACAACATAATGCCAGACCACATTCTGCATCAATCACAACATCATGGCTGCGTAGGAGAAGGATCCGGGTACTGAAATGGCCAGTCTGCAGTCCAGATCTTTCCCCTATAGAGAACATTTGGCGCATCATAAAGAGGAAGGTGCAACAAAGAAGGCCCAAGACGATTGAACAGTTAGAGGCCTGTATTAGACAAGAATGGGAGAGCATTCCTATTTCTAAACTTGAGAAACTGGTCTCCTCGGTCCCCAGACGTCTGTTGAGTGATGTAAGAAGAAGGGGAGATGCCACACAGTGGTGAAAATGGCCTTGTCCCAACTTTTTTGGGATTTGTTGACACCGTGAAATTTGGAATCAACATATTTTTCCTTTAAAATGATACATTTTCTCAGATTAAACTTTTGATCTGTCATCTATGTTCTATTCTGAATAAAATATTGACATTTGCCATCTCCACATCATTGCATTCAGTTTTTATTCACAATTTGTTTAGTGTCCCAACTTTTTTGGAATCCGGTTTGTATTAAGAGTGCAGAACAGCCTGAAGTCCAGAATGTTGAAGACTTCTGAATCAGCACTGGCACATTGTTGGTAGAGAAGTGGATCTAAAACAATAGTAATAAAAAAAAAACACTACATTTGTCCCTGTTTTTCATGTTCTCCCTCCACCTCTTTTAGGTGGGAGATATAAGAAAGAGGTATCGGTTGATGGTCAGAGTCAATTGTTACTGATTCGAGAGGAATCCGGCCTTCCCACTGCACAGGTTTGCAAGTTTTTCAAACAAATTGCCCATAAATAATAATCTTTTATGTGCCCTCTTGAACACATGTTCTTAACCCTGGTCCTAATGGACCCCATGTCCTCCACATTTGTATGTTTTTCCTGCTCTATCACACCCATTTCAATTTAGAAGTGGCTGTTAATTATCATAGCTGATTAATGAAATCAGGTGGGTTGAGAGCTGGGGAAAAAAAATCTAAATGTGCAGACAAGGACTGTTAAAGATCATGTACTCGTACAACTTTTTGTATAATTGTCTAATATTTCATAATAGTTCAGCAACTGGGTAGATGCAGTTATCATGGTGTTTAGCCTGGAAAATGAAGGCAGTTTCCAAGATGTCTATAAGAACTTCAGTGAACTGGGAGCCCACCGCAACACTGCAGAGATCCCACTCATAGTAGTGGGTACACAAGGTACATCATTTCTAAACCATACCTTCTAAATGTTGTACAATAACTCAGATGTACTGAATGCGCTTTTTCCATCCAGATAAGATTAGCAGCACTAATGTTCGTGTAATTGAGGATAAGCGTGTACAACAGCTTTGTGCAGATGTGCGGCGCTGTGCCTATTATGAGACCTGTGCCACCTATGGACTGAACGTGGACAGAGTCTTCACTGAAGGTGATTATCTCCTCCGAAAAAAGAAATGAAATAATGGAGCAAGCATGAATTAAATTTCACCTTCAGGACTTTGGAAGGCCCAAACAATTACTCGTGGAAAATAATTCAAATATATGGCGTGTTTGAAAAGGTCTCTGTTGAAATGAATTCAATGAGCATCCATTTAGCTGGCTTACAAAGCCAAAGTGGGCTGAGCTGAAATGTAATTGATCCCTGGTACTTTTAGATGCACATTACTTCCATATCATAGTGTTATTTTTGATTCACTAATCAAACCCTTCACCACACAGTGTGCCAGAAGATAGTTGCAGGTAAGAAGCAAGCCAGCCATCTAGCATCCTGCAAGTCCCTACCCAACTCCCCTAGCCACTCTGGAGCCTCCACGCCTGTGTCTGCTCTACTCCTCGGACAGGTACTATATACACAGATACAGTATAACTACAAACTGCGTCCTTCAGGCAGCTGTGGGTAGAGCTTTTCCAAAAACAGGAGTGTCTCGTTGAAGTACAATTCATTTTTTAGTGCCTGGGTGAAGGAGCAGTACAGTACTTAGTTCAGCTCCTCTGTCTGACAGTTTGTTGGAAACACAATGGGTCAATAGGTAGAAAATAATTTAGTATCTCGGTGGCACGGTGGTGCAGTGGGTAGCACTGTCGCCTTGCACCTCCAGGGTCCGGGTTCGATTCCCCGGCCAGGCTCGATTCCCTTCTCTGGGTGCGTGGAGTTTGCATGTTCTCCCCGTGCTTGGTGGGTTTCCTCCGGGTACTCCGGTTTCCTCCCACAGTCCAAAGACATGTAGGTTAGGTTAATTGATGTTCCCAAATTGCCCATCGTGTGTGAATGAGTGTGTGAGTGTGCTCCGCCGTTGCCAGTTTCCAAGTGCCGGATAAGAAAGGAGAAGGGTTGGGCGTAGGGCTAGCAACCCGCCTCGTAAAAATCAACCGCTACGGAAACAACGAGAAAAAAACACTCGTTGCCCTATGCACCGATCGGTGCTGGTGGCCTAAGGCCTTATGGATTCATTAGGTTGATACAATGAACATTTGTGAATTACACTATATGGCCAAAAGTATCCCTCACCCATCAAAATCATTGAATTCAGGTGCTCCTGTGTATAAAATCAGGCACTTAGGCATGCACACCACTTCTACCAACATTTGTGAAAGAATGGGTCGGTGGTACAGTACCATGAAAGGATGCCACCTGTGCAATAAGTCCAGTCGTGAAAGTTCCTCGTTACTAAATATTCCACAGACAAATGTTAGTGGTATTACAACAAAGTGGAAGTGTTCGAGAACTGCAGCAACTCAGCCACGAAGTTGTAGGCCACATAAAAGAGCGGAGCAGGGTCAGAGGATGCTGAGACGAATAGTGGACAAAGGTTGCCTTGGTATTGGATGCAGTGGTGTAAAGCATGCTGCCACTGGACTCTAGAGCAGTGGAGACATGTTCTAGGAGGGACAAATCACACTTCTCTGTCTGGCAATCCGATGGATGAGTCTAGGTTCGGTGGTTGCCAGGAGAATGGACATTATTGTGGCAAGTGTAAAGTATGGTTGGGGGGGGGGGGAGGGGGGGTATTTGTGGCAATATAATGTATGTTCAAATAGAAAGGGCAAGATAATAGCATTTGCTGGATCAAGTGTATTTTATTAGCTGTAGTAATGAGAGTAAAAGCCAAATTGTTAATTTAAACCAAAATTGAATGTTTCATGGCAGAATATTTTACATTTGTTGAAAGTTGCAGCAAACTGGACACAGAAAAATACAAACCCATCTCCATCTCCACAGCCAGATTATCCAGGAAATCCATTCATTCACATCTTTCATTCATTTTTGCTGTAAAAAAAGATAAAACAAATCTGTCAAAACAGAAGGTTCTCTCACACGATGACAGTTATCTGAATGGCTCCGTTCTGTCCGTGTCTGTCTGCTCAATCCCCTCATCCTGTACATGTTCCATTTAACATCCCTCTATCCTTTCTCTCTCTCTCTCTCTCTTTCTCTCTCTCTCTCTGTCCTCCCTCTCTCTCAGGCCAGTAATGGGGGTCAGAGTAGTGATTATTCTTCCTCTTTGCCCTCCACCCCTGTGATAAGTCACAGAGAAATGCGGGGAGTGGCAGGAGGAGAGGGAGGCTCTCAGAGGAATGTACCTCGTCGCCGGACCTCCTTGTTCACGGTTAGTCCTTAAGTCTTAAACCCAACACATTCAATTCAACGTAAAAGAGGGACTGATGGAGAGAGAAAGTAATACCTAATTTGCACAAAGAAGAGAGCTATCATAAGTTTCATAGCTTAATCATGACAGTGAGGAGCTACTCTATCACTCACCTCATCTCTCACCTCATCCCATATTTTGTCTCTGTCTATGTGTATTTTTGTACCTCGTCAATGCCTTGTCTCACATGCCTACCGTTGTAGAACCGGCGTGGGAGCGATAGTGAGAGGAAAACTGCGGACAACAGAGCTGATGCAGGGGGCAGCAAATCAGTTATTATTAAACAGGTATGAAACATAACAGCTTATGCGGCCATGTAAGTTTTGCATTACAATCAAATCATGGCTAAGGGTTTTGGCTTTGGTTCATCCTCCTGAAATTGCCTGAATAAGAATCATCATAATGGTGAAATCTGTTTTGTCTGGCAGGGCACGTTATGGAAACGCAGTGAACGATCTCTGAACAAGGAGTGGAAGAAGAAGCTTGTCACACTCACCAACAATGGCATTCTCACCTATCATTCTAACATCAATGTAAGAACCACTGTCTTCTACTCATGTATACTTTTTTTTTTGACTGACTCTGTACTGTATATGGTCAGAAATGTGGACACTTTACAATCACACCCATTTGTGGATATTCTCCAAAATGTTCCCACAAGCTGAAAGCACCTATTTATCTTTAACATTTAATAATAGTCGAATGAGTGTGAGCAACTGGACTTTATGGCCGTTTGTACTGTAGGAATATAAACAGAACACCCATGGTAAGGAGATGGACCTGCTGCGTGTAACTGTGAAAGTACCAGGAAAGCGTCTACATAGGGCAGCGCCCACATCTGGCCCTGCATCTGCCGCTGGGGTCAATGGCCTTGCAAAAGACAAGCCAGCATCTGAAGGGGGAACCTCATGTGAGTAATACTGTATGAGATATTGTTTCTTTAGATTCCAATCCAACCCAAAACCTTTACTTTGAGTGTGACTTGTGTCTTATTTTCTAGCAAATCTTCTGACTGTTGATGAGGCAGCAGGCGTCGTAATGGCATCTCACGATGAACAGAAAATCAAACGCTGTCCTTCATCTGTGTCCAATAAGGCTTTAAGCTTGGGTATGTTAACAGGTTGTTAGGGACTGCAAAAGCAGCATTTGAATAAGCTCCAACTAATACAGCAATTACTGCGGGAACCTTTCAGTATAGAAAAAAAACATACAGTATATCTAACATGTATTGATTTAGTAAAGGCCTTAAGATGTGACAGATGTTTTTAGATGTTTAACCTCCTGCCTCCACTCAGCAGAATCAAGCATTGAGGGGGCCACAAGCCCTTTTCTGGGAAAAGACATTGCTCCATCATCCCCCATGAGCGATAGGAAGAAAACCAAGAGGAAGAAAAGTATGAACATAAAAGGAGATGCTGCAGCCAGCCAGGCTGATGGTGAGCACCACCGGAAACACACAGAACAATTAATAATGCCGAATATGATTAGTAGATGATAAAAACAAGTTAATGATCATTCATTTTGAAAGGATTCCATTACAAGAAACCTGATAAATTTCCCAGCTTGTCCTCTGCTTTCTTCTTCCTCTTTATTGTCTATGTGAAGATTTAACACAGTTAATCTCTTTCCCATGACTTATGACTTCTCTTGCTTCTCTCCTTTTCTCTTCCCCTTCCCTCTCTTTCTTTGTCCTCTGCTGCCCTGGGCTAATTTCTTGCACTGCAAGCCAAGCGCAAAATGTGGAAATTGAAAAGCTTTGGTAGCTTGAGAAACATTAACAGAACAGGTACAGTAATAAGAGGCCATGTGGATAAGGTGTGCAGTTGAACTCATTGTGTCTCCCTGCCTGTTGCTCTGCTCCCTGTGTTGATGTTGTTCATTCGTCAGTCATGACGACACATCATTAGATCACTGCAAATTGACTGTCCCACTACAGTTATCTTTCACTCTGTCTCTGTCCTGCTTTCTCTTCCTCTCTCTGGTTCATGTCCCTGTAATGAGGAAACAATATATTAGTCTGAGGGGTTCAGTGAGTGTCTTCCATTGATTACGTCCCCTCTGGTAAATAAATATTGCCTGCTCCTTGCAGAGGAGGAGAACGCAGACTTCATCATCATATCAAGCACAGGACAGAGTTGGCACTTCGACACCCAGAATCAGGAGGACAGGGATGCCTGGGTGCAAGCCATTGAGAGCCAAATCCTTGCTTCTCTGCAACTGTGTGAAAGTAGAAACAAGGTTGGTTTGACTACTGTATGATTTGTAAACCTCATCATCAGTTTACTTAAATGACTGAAAATACTGATCTGACCACCGTGTACAGACTCGAAGAAGCAGCCAGAGCGAAGCTGTGGCACTACAAGCCATTCGCAATGCTAAAGGAAATGATCTATGTGTGGATTGTGATGCACAATGTGAGTGTTTTTTTTTTTTTTCTTAATTATTATTACTGTATCACAAGATTACATAAATAATCCAACCACTATGTACTGAAAGTTTACACCAGAGGAAATTTATTTCTCCCTATTTCACCAGATCCCACCTGGGCAAGTCTAAATTTGGGAGCACTGATTTGTATCGAGTGCTCAGGAATTCACAGGAACCTTGGAACACACTTGTCCCGAGTCCGTTCCTTGGACCTGGATGATTGGCCTAGTGAACTCACTAAGGTGCTAATGGCAATAGGCAACCATATGGCAAACAGCATTTGGGAAAAATGCACGCAAGGTCGCCAAAAGCCAACACCTGAGGCGACAAGGTGAGCAGGACCTCTTGGAGTCTTTACTGTCAAAGGTTTTGTAATTAACTACAAATGTTTCCACGGCTGCTGCTGCTGTTAAAACATTTTAAAGCCACTGGGAACCAAAAGCTGTAATTGAATGATAATTAGATTCATTTTGATCTTGTGGGAATTTCAGTTGGTGGGAGAAAGTGTTAATGATTTGTCAACAATAATTTGTCCAGTGAATTGAATCCAAGCACATCACATATGCTTATTGGCATCTTAAGCCAACTAGAAAGATAAATGTTAATGCGTTATATATATAGTATCAGTCGAGAGTTTGGACACACCTCCTAATTCAATGTTTTTTTTATTTAATGATTTCTTTTCTACATTCAAGAACAAAACTAGATTTTCTTTTCAAAACTATGAAATACCACATATGGCATTAGGTAATTAATCAACATCAACAACAACAGTTATAAATTAATAATAATAACAGTATTATTAAGTGCATTTGCAAAACCCACCAATCACCATTGGGAATCCAATCGTCATTAGAAGGTGTGTCCAAACTTTTGACAGGCTTTGTTTGCAATCTCTGCTCTAATTCACCCCAAGTGTTCTATTGGGTTGAGGTCAGGACTCTGCGCAGGCCAGTCAAGTTCCTCCACACCAAACTCGCTCATTTATGTCTTTATGGACCATGCTTTGTGCACTGGTGTGCTATCATGAAGGGGCCATCCCCAAACTGTTCCCACAACACTGAGCGCATGAAATTGTCCACAATGTCTTGGTATGCTGAAACATTAAGAGTTCCTTTCGCTGGAAGTAATGGGCTGAGCCCAATTACTGAAAAACAACCCCACACTGGTTCCAACATGACTGCACACCAGTACAATATGCAAGGTCCATAACGACATAAATGAGCAAGTTTGGTGTGGAGGAACTTGCCTGGCCTGCACAGAGTCCTGACATCAAGCAAACTTAAAAATAGAAAACTTTTCGGGATGAATTAGAGCGGAGACTGCGAGCCAGGTCTTCTTGTCCAACATTAATGTCTGTCTTCACAAATGGGCTTCTGAGAGAATGGTCAAAAATTCCCATAAACACACTTCTAAAACTTGAAGCCTTCACAGAAGAGTTGAAGCTGTTATGGCTGTAAAGGGTGGGCCAACATCATTTTAAATCCTAGGGATTAAGAATCGGATGTTACTTGAGTTCATATGCATGTGAAGGCAGGCGAGCGAATACTTTTGGAAATATAGCGTGTGTGTCTACATATATATATATATATATATATATATATATATATATATATATACGCACACATGTACATTTATAAAAACTACTGTTGTAAAAAAGAAAATGAAAGCCTGTTCAACAACACACAGAAGGTCTTCCCAGAATAACATCTTTTCCCTGTGCCTTTTTTTCTGGCACTGAACCCAGAGAACAGAGGGAGTCTTGGATCCGAGCTAAGTATGAGCAGAAGGTGTTTGTGGCACCCTTGCCAACTCAGGACGAGAGCCCAGGTGAGGTGACATCATCTCAGCTCCTCGGTGCCGTCACCAACAACGATCTTCCCAGTCTCCTGCTGCTCTTGGCCCACAGCACCAAGGAGCAGCTCAATGATCCACTGCAGTTTCAAAGCCCCTTACATGCAGCATGCCAGCTGGGAAACGTGGTCATGACTCAGCTCCTAGTCTGGGTAAGGGGACAGCTTCTGCATTAATATAATGTGCATTCATGTAAACTTTTGATTTGCCATCAAGCAGCTCGCACTACTGTCAGAGTTGCTGTTATGGAAAATTTAACACCCTTTGACCAGTCATAATCCATAATTCTACTGTGCTATGAGATGGTATCAAAAGGTTTTAAGACAAGTTTTGTAACACGCCAACAGATCACAGGGAGCACTAACCTTTGCAAGTCAAAAGACAATGTCCTGTGTACATCTGAAGCTGTGCAACTAATGCTATTCTGAGATTTCATCATTAGAACAAAGAGTGAACTGAAAACTCTGCGTGAAACTGAGCAAATCTGACACAGAGACATTTGACATGATTTGGCATGTTCACGGCATTGCTGCAATGAGTCGTTCAAGGTGTTTTGAGTGGCACACATGCTTCAAGAGAGGAAGAACATGGCACGAGATCAGGAAAACCTTCAACGAGCTCATCCCCTAAAAATGTCGAAACCATTTGGCAACTTGCCTGATGCATGATGATCATAGAAGAACAATCCACAACATTGCTGTCATTGTCTGTGTCATACAGAACAGTCTAGGCAATCCACATGCACCGAGTGGCTGCCAAGTTCGTGGGCAGATTTAACATCGCGTCGAAGTCAACAACTGAGTCAGCATGTCATGGATGATCTGTCCTTCATATCAAGGATAATTATCAGTGATGAAACAGAGATGAAGCAACAGTCTTCAGAGTAGGGCCCATCATCTCCACGACCGAAAAGGCGAGGGAGGTCCACAGCTTGACCAAGTGCATGCTCATTGTTTTTTTTCGACACCCTCATGCATCGAGAATTCGTCCCAGGGGCCAGACCATCAATAGCAAATTTTAGTGCCATGTTTTAAGGTGTCTGAGGAAGGACACACGGCAAAAGCGAACAGATCTGTGGTGCACTAATCTAAAAAATGTTTGATACCACCTCGTATAATAATTATCCAATTAAAATATGAAAGCAATACAAAGCCTATACCAATACTTTTATCATAGAATGCTACATAAAACTAAAAATGTGTTGGTTTTTTTTTTTTTTTACATTTAAACATCTAAATATTATTGGTCCTTGAGATTGTGAAAAGTCTTCTAGCATGATTTATGGCTGATGAATCTCAGGTACGTTTCTGACTGATGGGGTTTTAAGTAATTTTTGTCTGTTTCTCTCTTGTAGTATGGTAGTGATGTGAAAGCAAAGAATCCTCAAGGCCAAACAGCTTTAACGCTGGCACAACAAGCTGGAAGCCAAGAGTGTGTGGAGATCCTTCGCCAACATGGCTGCCCCAATGAAACCTCACCCACTGCGCCCACTCCCATTCTCTCCCGCAAAAGTAGCATCACAAGCCTTGGACGTAACAATTCCAGGAGAAGGGTCTCGTAACTTTTAAACACTTTATGGACAGTCAAAGAATCTTCCTTTCTGGAAAAAAAAGAACATTTTATATTTCATTTTGTTAAAAAACTATGTATGTCTCTCTCTCTCTCTCACGCTGTGGATGTTTTGCTCTGTCCTCATTTACATACTGTACATCCATTTAGGTTCCTCAGAGAAGGCAAAAAAAAAAACTTGTTAATTTATGAAAGAAAAATTAACAAGCAAGCTTGAAATCTAATACAGATACTGTTTCAACAACTCAAAAGCAATATACATGCTAATTATATATCTATTACAAAGACAAATGTAGCCTAGAGAGCTTCTCCGAGCAAATTGTGGAGATGTGTTCAACATTACTGTACGACTCATAAAACTGTTCTTAATAACAAGAAACATAAATGAGGCCACTGTGTTTGTATGGGAAGAGAATAGTATTTGTCATTGTGCAACGTTTCTAAGTACTAGAATTAATAAACATAAATCTTTAAACTTTTTTGAAACTTTTTTGAAATTTTTGTTAGACAACCAATGACAAAGGCAATGTGTAGAACTGTATGCTTTCATTTGTACACTATTAACATGTAATCAAAAACATCTTTGGATAAGACATTATGTAGGTGCACTACAACCAAACCAAACATCCTTACTATATCTTGTGTTACAAAGAAGAAGAAGAAGAAGAAGAAAAGGAAGAAGTAATTTTCAAGTTTCACCTAAACCTCAATTAATTTTTTTATCAGAAAATATCTATTTGAACCTTTGCGCTCTATCAAGGACGTAATAGATTTTGTTAATTATTGGAAGTTTGTATTTTTTTGCAAGATTATGACCGTTGCAGCATGGTGGCGCTGACGTCTCACAACTCGAAGTTTTGATCGAGAGCTCAGATTACTGTTTGTGTGGAGTGAAGGTGAGCCTTTTCTTTTTAACATAACTTTGCACTTATCACACCCTGTTAGTGTCCCACGTTCTCTCACGATCCTCCAGCACTGCCTGACTGTTCCCACCATTTCTCAGAGATCGAGGAACACAATAATAGACTGTGTGCCGTTTTGGCACCCAGGAGGTAGAATGAACTTCCTTTACATGTTCGAACTTCCTCTACATGTCCGTACTGCTGAGGCAATCTTTAAGTGATGACCAGAGACCTATCTGCTTCTTGGATATTTACTGTAGGTTAACTATCTCCAACCTCACCCAAAAAAAAAACCCCTCCCTCCCCAACAGTGTTTGACTGATGGTTTTTCTAGTTAATAAACCTAGTGAGCCAGTGTAAGGATATATTTAAATGGTAAAACCTTCAGAGAACTTAAATGTAAATGAAAATCTTATTTTTCACATATTCTTCAGCATTCTCAAGTTTTCTTCCAAATCCCAAAACAAGGTGTGAATGAGGTTTGAATCGTTGTGTGCTCTGGTTTAGCTGCGAACCTGATCAGGAGAAAATGGCCACTGTGGATGGATGAACATAACCGTATATCAGCATTTAATTTTATGGGTCTTTTGGCTGTTCCCAGCAAGTGGTCGCCACAGCGGAATTGGCCTCATTTTATCTGTGACAGAGACTGATCATTCATTCATTCATTCATCTTCTATAGTGCTTATCTTGTTTACAGAGTCATGGGGGGCCTGTAGCTATCCCAGGAAACTTGGGGCACTGGTGCAATGGGATAAAATGGGAGAGTTGCATCAAAAAGGGCATCCGGCGTAAAACCTGTGCCAACTTGTGTATGGTTCAGATGGTCCGTTGTGACGACCCCTCCACAGAAGCAGCCAAAAGACGGACAACATATATCAAATATATTCATGTTACAGATAAAAATATATAATAATGTTTTCTATCAAACTCATGCAGGGAGCCTGAAACCCAGGGAAAGCGAGGTACTTTCTTATGTGAAACTCACACACACAGTGGTAGACCCACCAGCTGCATGAAAAAAAAGGAAGTATTAGTATATTAGGATATAGTATAGTGGAGTGTGAACTTGCTTTGGGTTCTGACCTGGGCACAAGTGGTGATCACTATTGCTGCAATAAAACCCTGCTTACTTCATCCTTCACTCCTGAGTCTTTTTGATGCTTTTCTAATTAGAGATTTTACAGCTTTTGTTTTAACATTTAAAAGTAATTGACATTAAGAGGAAGAGGAAAAAATCCCTCCGGGTACTCCGGTTTCCTCCCACAGTCCAAAGATATGCAGGTTATGTTAACCGGCATTCCCAAATTGCCCGTGTGGTTGTGTGAGTGTGTGTGCCCTTCAATGGAAAATCTCCCACACACATCTTTGGACTGTTGAAGGAAACCCGAGAACCCAGAGGAAAACCTGGGTTTCCTAAAACACAGGGACAACATGCAAACTATACGTGTAAAGAACCGAAGCGGGAAGCGGACCCTTGACCCTGGAGGCGCGAGGTCACAGTGCATAACCGCTACCCCACCGTACCGCCAGTACTGATCGTTCCTTGGGAAAATCCAGAGTAAAGATTTTTTTAAAGGTAGATTTCTACATCCTCAATAGATTTGAAAATGAGACTTTTCTTTTAAATGCAACTTTTCTGCCTTTCTAGAATGAAAAAAAAAGGGTTCTACTTAAGATTAAACCATTATATCATGATGCCATGCAGGGTTATGCTTTTGCCTATTTTTTTAAGGTGTAAATGAGATTAAGATCTATAGGTTGCACTGTGAGGCACTGTTTAATGGAAGGCCTATAGTTTTGCAGTTTAAGCTTCTAGTTCATAATCTATTTTTGCTAAGATACCTTGCATTTTCTCAGTTCCATTCATCATAACCAAGATGCACTTTTTTTTTTGAAGAATAATTAAAGGGAAATGATTCTGTCCCTTATATACACACATATCTCGTTACTTAGAACCCTGATTTTTTCCCTCCATGTGTCTGTTGTGAACCTTGCTGATTAACCAGAAGCAATTCAATGTAATTTAATAAATGCTTTACGTTTTCATAAGGAATGTAAACCATGCTCTGACATCTGGCTGCTCATTCGAGTGTGGTAGCCGGTAAGGGCTTTGGCTCGGTGTGTATTAGCCAGCTAGCCATCATGAGTCGGGAAGAAAGCAGCTTGAGCTGATAAAAACAAAACAATCTGGAATATTCTCCATTGAAAACAAACTACCGCCGCTGTGTGGGTAAACAACAAAACATGTATTCTATATTTACAGGCAGTAGTAAGCTAGGTAACATTAGCTAACACTGTTCAGGACGGGTCTTAATGTTACTACACTCGAATTGCAATGCTAAGCTAGTTACCTAGCTAGCAGCTAATTGTATGTTTATCTTACAGTGCTAACCTGGCCTTAGGTTCTGATTAGCTGACGTGACTTAAGTATGATGGCTCCTATTACTTTTTTATTTTATTTTTTGTCATACTCAAAGTAGTATTTTTGTGGCTTTTTAAAAAAAAATATATATATATAAAAACAAGATTGTAAATAGATAGCTTTTGTTTGCTAGCTGGCTAACTTGCTATGGTTCGGAAGACTAGCTAGTTAGCGAACTAGCAAGCTATACTCTATTACGTTTGCGAGAACGGTTATTTTTTTACGGTTCTCTTTTAAATATTTAAATCTAAAAACCGTTAACGTATTATACAGCATTCGGTTTCTATGGAGATTTTAACGTTTCATTTGACTTACTTTCTTGACGAAACCTACCTTTAAAAAAAAAGTATATTAACAGGTAGTTTAATGGCCGTCAGTGTTTATTGTGAGGTGTTTCTTGTATCTGAGGTAAAAAGTTCTAGAGCGTTCTGATCTGTTTTTCCCCCCCTCCTTGGTTGCGCGAGGATCTCTGACAAGAGTCGCTCGCGCACCGGTCACGTCTTCCTCGGGGTTTACAGGTGGCTACTGAAGAAGTCAGAAGTCAGAAACCTCCACATAAATAGTTCCCATATACAGCTTTGGGCCATTTTGGTATAAGTGTACTAGAACCCTGCTTACAAATTTAAGCTTAGTCCTGGGCTGAGTGAGGCCAGCTTGTAGAAGAAAAAAAGAAACAGCTGTTACTGCTATAACTTTCCTCAAGTTCATCACCACACCTTCATTCGTTCCTTCATATTTAGAAAACGCTTTGTTAATAATGGTCGGGGTTGTGGTGAACCCAGAGCCTATCATGCACACATGGACACACAATACATATTACAGCACTACAGTACACTCCAATAGCTTATCTGCCTACTTTTAGGTTTTGGGGAGTTTGGTTCATAATAACGATCAGAGTTGTGGTGAACCCAGAGCATATCGGTGGAGCGCTGAGGCTACAAACAGGACACGACACAGGGACATACAATCCATATTAGGGCACTATGCACATGTACACCTAAATAGCAAGTCCAACTACTGTTAGGTTTTTGGGAGTTTGGTTTATTCAGACAAGATCATTCATTCATATTTAGGAAACACTTCATAATAACGGTCATGGTTTTGGTGTATCCGTAGTAGGATTGTTCCGATTCCGATACTGGTATCGGAAATGCCACCGATACCACAAAAAAATCTGGCATCGGAATCGGCGAGTATTTGAGTCCACGTACCGATCTGATACCATTTTCCTAAACATAACCTATTAATGCCCGCTAGCTTAGCTTACTTACAGAGTGTCACGGCGTGCGCCTGTGATGGGCGTGCGCCCAAATTGATATCGCTCCTCGCTCACTAGTTAGGCGGCCTCCCCCCCTTTAGGTATGTGAAGGAGCAGGGCCGCAGAGTCAGGCAACGGCCCATGAGCTATCGCCGCTAATGATCCCGGCGCTATAAATCACAGCGGAGAGTGTAGCTCGGGGTCTGACTGTTGGGAAGCTGGACTTTGCGACGCGGTGGATTTTATGAGAGACAGTGGCACAAGAGCTGGGTGATGTGATGCGCCCCAGAGACTTTAAAAAGGGGGGGCGCCTTTGATCTCCGCGAGAGGAGCGCGTGAACGAGCTGCGCGAGCTCCCGCGGCACCTTCACTTCCGCGTAGAGCCCGCCTTCGCATCCCTGCCGCCGAAGGGGAAAAGACCGCAGAGACTCTTTAACCCTTTCCTTACCCATTTTTCTAAATAAATGACCCTTTTTCTTGTAAGACCTCGCCTCGTGTCCGTGTTTCATGGTGTCGCCCGTGCACTTAGGGTCGAACCCGTTACTCAGGGCTAGTAGGATTTTACTTAAAAAAAGAAATGCTATATATATACACTGTACAGATACACACCCAGTTATCGGATCAGTACTTGGTATCGGCCGATACCCTGAGCCCAAGTATCGGAATCAGTATCGGGAGGGGAAAAATGATATCGGAACATCTCTAATCCATAGCATATCCAAGGAATGCCAGGCATACATACAGAACATGACACACAATCTATATTGACCTAAATAGCAAGTCCACTGCCTACTGTTAAGTTTTTGGGACTTTGGTTTAGGCAAGTTAATTAGTTTCTTTATGTTTAGAAAATACTTCATAATAATAGTTATTAGTTTTTAGTCTATCCAAGAAACCCTGAGCATACAGGGCTTTGCAAAACTATTCATACCCCTGAACTTTTACACATTTTGCCACATTACATCCACAAATGTAAACATATTTTATGTGATCAACACAAAGTGGCACATGATTGTGAAGCAGAAGTGAACAAAACCCCGTGGTATAAACTTTGTAGAACCACCTTTCTACTTGCAATTACAGCTACAAGTATTTTTTTGATGAATGTCTCTACCAGCTTTGCACATCTCTGCCACGTTGTCCTGCTAGAAGGTGAACCTCTGTCTCAGTCTGAAGAGTCTCACCTCTGTCTTTTGAAAACTCTAAGATGTTTTCTTCTAAGATTTCCCCTGTATTTGGCTCCACCCATCTTCCCTCATTTTTTGGAAGGTTGCTTCATTTAGGCAAGTTCATTTGTTTCTTTATTTTTAGGAAATGCTTTATAAGATTGGTCAGGGTTGCCGAGCATCCAGAGTATATTCAAGGAACACAGAGCATGCATGCAGGACACCTAATACACACCTAAATAGCAGGTCCGTCTACTGTTTGGACAGTGGAATGAAACTGGAAAACCAGAAGGAAAATGCACATGCTGAACCTTGCATATAAATCCCACACATGCAGTGGTTGGGGAGAGGTCTGTGGCTCTGGAGGTTTTAGATTGGAAAGCAAAGAAACCACCTTGTAATTTAAGACAACACAACACCAAGGCACATAGTAAAAACTTTATTGATAAAAAAAGTTACTAATTCAAGTAAAAAGAATGACTTGTCCTCCAACTTGGCCGGTTTATTGGTAGCTGGTTGGAGTTTTTCAGCAGAGTAATTGCAACTCACCTGCTGCGATATATTTTTTTAAAGCGGCTGTCGCTGATGAGAAAGTAATTTTAATACATCAGAAGCTGACAAATTCCAACACTTCTTGACCTATTGAACTACTCAGAGAATGATGTCTGTCGAAGTGTGTGTGTTAGTTCAGAGAAATCAATAAAATGTTCAAGACAAGACTTAGTAATGGAACAAGTTTAGTAAAGGTAGTTAAGATACTTTCGTTTGCTGGTAAACTTATTATGAGATATGAACATTAAGATTTTTTTTAAAAACAAATCACTTATGTGTTATATATTTTTGATTATGTTGCAGTTAAACTGAGCTCGGGGCCACGCTGGCAGGTATGCGGATCCGGCTGCAGAGGTCAGGCCATGCGGCCCTGCTTCTATCCGAGCTCAACCGCTTCCGTCTGTCACGGCTTCTCTGCGATGTGGTTCTGCAGGTTGGAGGTCGATCCTTCCCTGCCCACCGTGCTGTCCTTGCTTGTGCAAGTTCTCACTTCAGCAGCCTGTTATCTAGGGGGCCGTACGGCCAGAGTGCCTCTCCTCCTACGTTCTCTTTGGACTTCATCTCTGCAACCAACTTTGAGAAAGTGTTGACTTTTATTTACACTGGTGAGATCCTTACTGACCTGATAGATGTCGGTGTGCTGTACGAGTTGGCTGAACGACTAGGCGTCAGGGAGTTGGTGCGCGCTTGCCATGCCACCTTCCCTGATATGAAAAGCTTAGATGGAGATGTTGATACGGACATGGCTCCTGCTGCTGCCATGGCCGCCTCTATGTGCTCTTCATCCGTGGCGTCCTGCTCTTCTCTGTCGTCTCCTGCTGCTCCCACTCCGGTAGCGCCTTCTCCGCTCCCTCAAAACAGAGGAAACAGGTTAAACCGTTCTCATGTGCTCCCCCTCTCGCCTAAAGAGGAGGATGGCTTTCAGCTACATCTGAGCTATAACCAGCTAGCGAACAACAAACAGAGCTCATTGGATAACCACCACTCTCAAGCTTCTGAGATCCTCCCAGCTCTCAATCTGCAGCTTAAAACTGAACAGGAGGAAGAGAAAGTAGATGGGAACCATAGCTCAGACGAACAAGCCATGATTAATGGTAACAAACCAGTACTTACTGAAGTGTGTTCTGTTCCTGACTCATCTGCACAGGCTGAAGGGGAAACCTGCGCACCATCCTCATTTTCTGGTGACCCTTTGGATAGTCTGCAGCTTAGAGTGGTCGAAGGAGGTGTTGGACTTGGGGCCGGGGCAGTCAAAGATGCCATTTTGTTCGGGGAAGATGATGATGCAGATAAAAGGAGCCTCCATGATGGACCTTCAGATGATGGAGAGCAATGGAGAGCGCTGGCCGGGGATGTAATCGAACTGAGTGACGATGAAGAAAATTACATTGAGGAAGAGGAAGATGATGAAGACCTGATGTGCATTGAGAATGGTGGAAGTGGTGCCCTGGTAAATCAGGGCCACTTGGTACCATCCTCACAACCTTGTAAAACATGTGGTGCATTGTTGCAAGCAGATAACGATGTCTTACGCTCTCACGCAGAGACTCACCTGTCCGAAACGGGCACCTGCCGGGTGTGCGGCGCTTCTTTCAATGACCGGTCGTCCAGCGTGGCTCATGCGCTAACGCACGTCGGCATCCTATTGTTTTCCTGCGAGATATGCGAGTTGCAGTTTTGTACCGAAACTGAACTGATTCGTCACAGGCGCCAGTCAATGGCCCGATGCGTCCCTCAAATGCCAGAGCAATTTAACAGCGCCACTCAGGGGCCTGGAGGGGAGCTGCACTGTGCTTTGTGCACTAAATCCATTCCTAAAGATTTAAAGGTCTGTACTTTAAATTTTTTTTCGATCTGAATGTGGTTGAATGATTATCAAAGAATGTTTGTCTTCCAACCATGCTAACCAAGTGTACTGGTAGTCCCCGACTTACGATCATTCGAGTTACGAATTTCTGCCGATATGAACGGACTGCGGCTCTACTTGCGGTTCAATCACGGAAGTACAAAAACATTGACACTGCAGTGCCCCAGACACCAATATTTTCAGTTATAAGCAATATTTTCAGTGTGTACTTGAATTTACAATATGTCTAAAGACCGGTATATTATACGTTTGTGTGCGAATGAGGGTAGTCTGCAGCTTAGAGTGGTCGAGGGTGCAGGAGAAATGAGTCGGCCTCACTGGTTTTAATGAAATGAATGCAAGATGATAGCAATTGGCTGGCCTGTAAAGCTGTCCTGAGGGTGAACAATCTTAATTTAGGAAAATACTCAACAAAACAGAGTTCACAGTTTTATGAAAGGGAAAATATAATGAAAGCTCTGAGACAAAATGGCAGCTGTGGTTTTTTTGGCTACATGATGGCAGTGTGGGGAAAGGGGACAGAGATTTAGTCAAGTGGATTGGTATGCTTTGCTTTGCTTTGTATATTCGTGTCAAAGGCGTATAAGACTCACTTTGTCGGACTTAAGAACAAATCGGACTTGTGAACAGGCTCCTGGAACGGAACTCGTTCGTAAGTCGGGGACTACCTGTAATTTATCTTTCACATTATTCATGTGTATGTATTTATTTATGTATTTAGATACATACATACGTATTTAGATATTTACATAAATTATTTATGTATTTTAGTATTTATTTATTTATTTATTTTTAACCAGAGTTGACAAGAATTTATGGCTTTAGATAATATCCATCATACATGCTAGATTTAGATTGTAGTGCACAATGTCAGAGTGTCTTTTCCTGTGTATGTAATAAAGATCAAATATTCCTTTCCGCTTGTCTTAACTATATGATCTTCCTTCCAGGCTCTCAGGGAGCATATGCAGGGTCATGTGTGTTTGCGGACATTGCGTTGCGGTGTGTGCCAGTCAACTCAACCTACACGATGTTCTTTTCTGTGGCACATGCTAACACACCTCCTTGCCATCCACTCCTGCCCACAGTGTGCCTGTCCCTTCCTGGAGCGGCCTCTACTCGACACCCACTTAGCCATGCATGTTGAACAAGGGGGCGCGTCCAAAGAGGATGAAGGCAGTCAGGAGAGTAGTACAGAAGGACAGGGCGAGTTTCAGTGCTTCCTGTGTCCGCAGACCTTCCCTACAGATGCAGCCTTTCATTACCACCTGAGCACGCACCCTAGTGAGCCGCAAACGTGGTCTGCCAAGCGTAAGGCAGACCAGCCACTAGAGTTTTCTTCCTCCTCTTCCTCCCCATTGGAATCAGGGGGCATGGGCAAACTCAGTGCCATAGGCTTTAACATGGGCACTTTTATTCCAGACAAAATGATTCAAGCGGGTATGCCGTTTCCTGCCGGACTCTTACAGAATGGCAGCTCTTCCGGTTCCCCTCAAACGGGCACGGTTTTGAAACAGAAGTGGTACCGCTGCAGGTACTGCGGCAAGCGCTTCGCGCACTCCGGCGAGTTCACCTACCACCTCCGCATCCACACTGGAGAGAAGCCGTACCAGTGCAAGGTGTGCCTGCGCTTTTTCCGTGGCCGCTCCACCATGATCTGCCACTTGAAGACGCACGCCGGTGCCCTGATGTACCGCTGCACCGTGTGCGGCCTCTACTTCTCGACGCTGAAGATGGTCTCGTCGCATATGGAACTCCACAAGGACCACCTACCTCCTGACTTCAACATAGAGGAAACGTTCATGTACAACGACCACTCTAAGGAGCCGGTCCCCAACCTGGACACCTGAACTTTTACATTTTCAACTCATGTGCCTCAGTACTTCCTATCAGCTCATTACCTGTGACCATTGTTCAGGACCAAGTAGAATTAGGATGCTGTTAAATGTATTTTATGTGCTAGAGACATAAGATTGAAGTAGGTACTGTTATTACATTGCCACTTGGTGGCAGCATTTCTTTATTCTGAGGGCACCCTGACTGTTCGCGTGGACGTGAGGTTTGATGATTAGTTTAGGATTACCTCTTGATGTTCTTCCTTCTACTCATCGTGTAATTAATATAAGCTAAATGTATATATTCTAGGGTTACAACAGCATATTGTCTCACCAGTAAAGACGGTAGTGTAAAAGGGATTGTGAGGCAGGATACAAGACTGTGCCGTGCTTTGTTGCCCGCATACAGAGTGTTTTACTAGGTTATTTATTTTTAATCCACTCCTTTTAGTATGATGTGTTTGAATCCAGCACGTTTATTAATTACGTGTTATGTATTAAGACAGAATGAAGGACGGGTGAAATATAGAAAAAAAAGCCACGTCCATCAAAACTGAGAGGAAACGTCGATTATGATATAAATCCTGTGCAGTCAGTATATTTCTATACTGTCACCTTTTTTATAAGCTATCCAGTGTTCATCTTTATTATAGCATGTATTTTACTGAAAACTGGATTGAATCAGCCAAGAATAATTGACAATTTAACAGTTTGTGTATCTTTGAAGCAGCAGGAATAAGTAGCATCATTAATGCCATTTCTAACATTTCACACCGATGACCTGAGGACTGATGTAGTCTGCAACGTCAGGACCAAGAACAAGTTCAGCAGTAATATCTCTTTGAGAAGTGTTAAAAAAAACAAGCAGAACCTATCGCCTCTTTAAGCAGGCTGATTCCACAACGTGTACTATCTATTTTTTTTTTTTAAATGTGAAAGCAGTACCTGATCATACGGTTTAAGATCTATATCTATTTATTTATTTAAGGCTTTTTATGTTGATACATTCTATTTTGTAAGGGGTGTTTTCATTCTAAATACAAGCGTATTACTTTGTTCTCGACCGTATTTGTTTCGTATGTGTTCCGAATAAAATCAAGAGGTTGTTACAAGCGCGATGTTTGATGTGATCTTCGCGTGCCAGCATAACATTTTCCGCCGTCGAACGAGACAAGCGAACCGTGAGCAAGAACACGGGTTCGAAAAGACCCTTTTACGCAACGAGCGATTTAAATATAAGATATTGTTAGAAACATATAAAGGAGAAAGCGTGGAATGCATTTTAGTAATGAAAGTTATTTATTTGGTCCAGTGTACAGACATCATCCTCTGCAAACCCTTCACTGCTAGTCTTCATGTTATCTGTGGTATGTTTGTCAGCAGCTTCCTGTTGGACTGATATAGGGAGTTTTCTTCCTTCCTCTTTTAACCCTGTTGATAAGAACTAATTAAGAAGCTGTTTCTTTACATACACTTTTTCGATTCCATCAAGCCTTCCAGCTCCACTTTTGTTTTTCTTTTTTTTTTTCTTTTTTACAAGCAATAAAAACAAACCATTTAGTGTCATAAAATGTCCTTTACAAATGTCAGTTCTTGCACTGAGAAATTCAAAGGGAGCATATTATCCCCTTTGTTTATGATTTAGGGGGAAAAAATGTTCTTAAATGGTCTCTTACCACTAGAACACAGAGACATGGACATTCTGTAAAACCTAGTTCGATGGAAACCTTTAATCACAGTAGCACAGATACGAACTGCTTCCTCATGTCTCTCAGGAGACCTCGATGTGACATATCGGAGACTTCCCTCCTTAGGATTCTATCTCTGAGTGACTGGTGCTGGCATTGCTGATCTTTCGCTCCTTTTGTGACACTTTCCCTGCACCGTCCGCTGCGCTGGCTGCAATGTTGGCAGGTCCTGAGGAAATACGGGAAAGAATATCGTTGACGAGATTGGCGCGAAAGCTCTTGCTCAGGAAGTTATAGAGGATGGGGTTGGCGATGCAATGAAAAAGCGAGATGCACTGTACAACGCTGAAAGAGAAGTACAGTATGTCTACAGCGTTGCAGGACAGCAGGTGCGCATTGAGGTCATCCACCATCATCAGGAACATCACAATATGGTAGGGGAGCCAGCAGGTGACGAAGACGAGCGAGTACACATGCAAGAGCCAGATTTCCCTAGGGTTCTGCACGTCCGGGGAGGCGCGCACTGTCCGCGCGATCAGTACGTTGCAGGTGATGATGATGGACGCGGGCCCCAAAAACTGGAAAATGAGGCAGAAGAAGCTAATTGAGACGAACCATTCTGTGTAGTTCATCTCAGGCATCATGTAGCAGCCCGGTTCGTCCCACTCAAGCAGGTCCATGTGTACGTTCTCCAGCAGTGCCAGCACCAAGGACAGAAGCCACAATCCAGCACACAGAAGCCATCTCCGGTACCTGGGCTGCAGTGGAAAGCAGGCGGGCGTGGTCGGCCGTGTCAAGGTAAGGTACCTCTCCAGAGTCATGAAGGCCAGGAAAAAGGAGCTGCTGTAGAAGTTGATGACGTAGATGAGATGCGTAACCTTGCACAAGAATCTTCCCCAAATCCAAACCCTGTCCATGGTGACCTCCAGCATGAAGAAAGGCATGGTGAAAACCACCATCAGGTCAGACAGACTGATGTTGATAACACAGAAGAGCACACCGCTGGCCGAGTGTCGCCGGCGCCAGTTTACCCAAACCACCAGGCAGTTCTCGATCAAACCAACCATGAACAGGAACAGGTAGAGCAGGAACAGCGCGATGCGCCGAGATTCCCGGTCCAGCTCGAGGTTACATTCATAGAACCACAGGGTTTCATTGTGATCTGATGTATTGTGACCGAGTGTCATTTTCTGTTGAGAAAGACGAAAGGGTTAGTGTGTGTGCATACTTTGCAGTTATTTAATAGGATTATGCTGATCCATTTATTTTTAACTTTTTTTGCAGTTGTTGAGCTGAGAGCTGCTAATTTGCAAACAGGAACTTGAGGTTATAAGTACTGTTTCAAAGTGCAGTGATTTTAAGGCACTTGAGGACTTTAAAAATAAAAATTTCTCCATTCAGCAGTATATACAGTAAGGAGGCATGATGGTGGATTTTTGTTCTTCTTATTTGGTACTATTTACCTTTTCTAAAGTTACACACATATATATATATATACACAGGTATAGGATTTATTGAACTACCGTAAGTTTAAAAAATAGCATCAAGCCTACCTCGAGTGTGGAGCTCTAGTGAGGGTACGACCCCCCTGATGGTGTAAGTGTCCTGGTGAGATGAATGCTGCTCTGGCAGAAGAATTGTGTCACTTTGGTGTTTTCCCAAGCTACTTTTGGGGCATTAAGCCCTCCTACACCCCCCCTCCCTCCTCCCCTCTCTCCCTCCCTCAAGCAGCAATGCTGATAGGACAGTCTCAAAGGGCAAGAAGAAGGGCATGCTGAGCAGGCAAGATTCCTGAGAAAGTCTCGAGCATACTGTAGGTGACATTTTGTGATCTGATGTATCTTGGGTAACCAAGTAATTACCAAGTGTTCAAGTAAAAGTAAGGTAATTTTGTTGGTACAGAGGTATCTTATTTTAAACTCTTATTACATCACTAAAGCATAAAGTCATTGCACTAAAGCATCAGCACAATGCTGCGCAAATCACTTTCTCTAAAGGACAAAAGCTGTGTAATCTTTATTACTTTATTATATTTTAATAATAATTGGATTATTTATTATTTAAATTTTTTTTTATATATATATATATTTTTATATATATAAAAAAAATTATATGAATACATATACAGGTCCTTGTCAAAAAATTAGCATATTGCGATAAAGTTCATTATTTTCTGTAATGTACTGATAAACATTAGACTTTCATATATTTTAGATTCATTACACACAACTGAAGTAGTTCAAGCCTTTTATTGTTTTAATATTGATGATTGTGGCATACAGCTCATGAAAACCCAAATCCCTATCTCAAAAAATTAGCATATAAAAAATTTATATATATATATATATATATATATATATATATATATATATATATATATTTTTTTTTTTTTTTTTTTTTTTTTTTTTTTTTTCCTTGAATGCAGGTTCCAGGTTCCTAACCAGTGCCTCTCTAACCCTTGCAATACTTTCCAGCATCCTTGCAGGGTGGACAAAGCCTGGTCAACTAAAGCGAGCTCAAAACCACTAACACTATGCACCCTTGACCCCTATAATACTGCCTACTGTAGTTCTTACTTTCTTGAACACACTTCCAAAATATCCTAATTTCAGCTGAGCAGATTGATGTCTCACAGCAGCTCAGGTACAGTAGGTTGTACTCTGGAACAAAATACTATAAACCTTCACTGGTCTGAAACTGGCTCACCATCCACCCATATTTTCCCATTCTTTATCTGCCAACACGTTCTCCATTTATCAGCCCTATCCAGTTGCTTCTTTTTCCAGCTTGGTATTGAACAGCTTTTACAAGCGATGGAGGAAGCATCTCACTCACTCACTCACTCACTCACTCATCACCTATACCCCTTTATCCTGTATACAGGGTGGCTGGCATGACACCTATCCCAGGAAACTTAGGGCACGAGGCAGGTTATACCCTGGACAGGGTGCTAATAAATCACAAGGCACATACACATATATACACAGTCACACACTCATTCGAGCTAACCACTATGCACTAGGAAGCATGTGGTGGTACTGTATATTTGATGATGCCTATTAGGGCTTAGGGCATTATTATCATGTCAGGTGAGCCAGACAAAACAAAGGGCAAGGTAAGAATTATTTTATTTTTCTTTACAGAACATACATAAGATTTTCTTTTTTTCCTATTGTTTCTTATACAGTATATAAAGAACACTTTACAGTTCAAATCCGATGGTGTTTGCTGAGGTGTGTACAATATTTCAGACAAAAGAAATACTAATACTTTAAAGTTTTTTTTTTTTATTGAAACACACTAGTTTACAACTGGCCACTGTACATACATTATGTCATGTAAAATTTGATTTTAACTCTGCTTTGAATGCAGTTCTTGCATTTGTAAGTGTTTTGGAGAACATTAGCCATATGTTTTTGAGAATAATGGTAATAGCTACCATATGATAGTGTACTAAACATAGAGTTTATGTTAACTCTGATGTTTTTATTTGTAACGTCTGACATGGATTATATTCATATTGGCTGCACCACTGACCTCTCATATGTTACTTGGCAATTTCTTTACAGAAAAGCAGCAATGAAATGGATACCTTTCTCAACTCAGTTCAACCGGAAATCAGTAATTCTGTCCTCCTTTTTTCATATAGACAACAGATGGCCAACAGACCATATAGTGTAGACAGCTCACCAGGACACTCATATACTGTATAAATGAAAGCACATAACTGCATAGGATGTCACTGTATGCTGTCACATAGTGAGTGTCCTGCACAGAGCTCTGATCTCAACCCCACTGAACAACATTTAAGATTAATTTTAACCCCCATGCCAGGACTCCCACACACTTCCAAAATATCCTAATTTCAGCTGAGCAGATTGATGTCCCACAGCAGCCCTGGTCTCACGTCCACCCATACATTCATTCATTCATTCATCTTCTATACCGCTTTATCCTGTATTTAGGGTCGCGGGGACCTGGAGCCTATCCCAGGAGACTCCGGGCACAAGACAGGGTACACCCTGGACAGCGTGCCAATCCATCGCAGAGCACACACACACACACATTCACACACTATGGTCAATTTAGGAACGCCAATTAGCCTAATCTGCATGTCTTTGGACTGTGGGAGGAAACCGGAGTACCCGGAGGAAACCCACCAAGCACGGGGAGAACATGCAAACTCCATGCACACAGAGACGGGAATCGAACCCCGACCCTGGAGGTGCAACAAGGCGACAGTGCTAACCACTACACCACCGTGCCGCCCCACCCATACAGTATCAGTTAAAAATTGGGACACACCTTCAAATCCAATGTTTTTTGGGCCTCCGAGTGGCGCAGTGGTAAAGTGCTCGCCCTATCATCCGGAGATGTCTGGTTTGATTCCCGGGTGATGCTGTTACCTCTCACAGCTGGAGGTCTAGAGAGAGCTGATTGGCCGAGCTCGCTCAGGGGGGAGGAATGAAAGGTACTTTGTGATCCCACATTAATCCCGGCTCTACAGCCAATCAGGGGCGTCTGTGAGCTCATGCACGCGGAAGGAGCGGATAGCGCTTTCCTCCGAATGTGTTACTCCGCCCCTAACGGTGCGTGAGCGAGCAGTTCGAAAAGATGCGGTCGTTACGCGGTTTGGAGGAAACCTTAATGTGGGAGCCCCCTAGTGACGGGGAGGAATTGGCCACGACTAAATTAGGGAGAAAATCAGGGAAAAAATGCCCCCCCAAAAAGTATGCTATATTTAGCAGCCCCTCACACACACACACAATATTGAAAATAATAATGTGTAATGACAGGAAGAATTCCACAATGTGTAATATTAATTGTGAAAGCATTTAATCTCTACAATTACTGTTATTATTTAGAGCTTTTTTTTTGATGAGTCATTATATTTTGGAACGAATATACATTTAAAAATAAGTGTTTAATTTTGCTCTGCTGTATTAAGTGTTCGGAGTAAAGTTGCACATTTAGGTGTTTTAGTGATGTTCTTTTCAGTTTTGCATTTATTAGTGAAGGCGAGTTACTAGTTTTGATATTATTTGTTTGCTAGAGTTCCTTTCATCTGTGGCCGGTTCCTCAGTAGTAATGCCATCGCTTCCTGTGGAGTAGGATGCAGGGAGATTATTTCCTTCCTGTTTGAAAACTACGAACAGGAACCCCTAACCTTTCTTTACACCGATGTTTGACTGCACTGGGCCATTTTTATTACAATCAATAAAAAAAAAACATTTAGTGTCTTAAAAACATTCTTGGCTATTAGTCCATGCACTGAGAAATTTGCAATATATTAGAAGGAAACATGAGACCGGGACCCTTTTCTTAATGATAAAGTTAATGTGAGTAGTTCTGAATAGTTCTGAAAAAGTCTTTTTGATGCTCCAAATTAGATGTTGCTCCGAAATATGCTGCTCGCCCCTGCTCTCTCCGGAGACCTCATTATGACCTGATGGGAACCTCCCATATTAGGATCCAATCTCCGAGTGACTGGTGCTGGCATTGCTGAGGTTCTGTTCCTTCTGCGGTGACGTCCCTACACCATCGGCTGCCTTGGCAACACCGCTGAACGTTGACGTGGAAAGGATATTGTTGATGAGGTTGGTGCGAAAGCTCTTGCTCAGGAAGTTATATAGAATGGGGTTGGCGATGCAATGGAAGAGCGATAGGCACTGTACAATGTTCAAAGAAAAGAACAGCCCCTCTATAGCATTGCAGGACATCAGGTGATGGTCCAGCATGCTCAGCATGACCAGGAACATTACAAGATGGTAGGGGAGCCAGCAGGTCACAAAGACGAGTGAATACACATGCAATAGCCAAATATCTCTGCGCTTCTGCACATCTGGAGAGGCGCGCACGGCCCGCACAATCAGGATGTTACAGGTGATGATGACAGACGCAGGACCCAAAAACTGGAAGATAAAGGAGAAGAAGGAAAGGGACAGAAACCACTCAGTGAAGTCATTCTCAGGCATCATGTAGCAGCCCGGTTCGTCCCACTCAAGCAGGTCTACGTGTATGTTTTCAAGCACTGCCAGCACCAAGGACAGAAGCCACAATCCAGCACACAGAAGCCATCTCCGGTACCTGGGCTGCAGTGGAAAGCAGGCGGGCGTGGTCGGTCGTGTCAAGGTAAGGTACCTCTCCAGAGTTGTGAATGCCAGGAAGAAGGAGCTGCTGTAGAAGTTGATGACGTAGATGAGATACGTAAACTTGCACAAGGATCTTCCCCAAACCCAAACCTCGCCCATCGCGGCCTCCAGCATGAAGAAAGGCATGGTGAAAACCACCATCAGGTCAGACAGACTGATGTTGATAACACAGAAGAGCACACCGCTGGCCGAGTGTCGCCGGCGCCAGTTTACCCAAACCACCAGGCAGTTCTCGATCAAACCAACCATGAACAGGAACAGGTAGAGCAGGAACAGCGCGATGCGCCGAGATTCCATGTCCAGCTGGACGGTGCATTCATAGAACCACAGTGTTATATTGTGGTCTGATGTATTGTAACCGAGTGTCATTTTCTGGGGAGAAAAAGTAAAGTGTTTTAAATCGAAAAAGATAATAAAGCATAAATGCATACAAAAGGCAATATAATGAGTCAAATTAACAAAAACAAATTGTTAAAGCAAATTGTGGGTTCTTGGACCCTTGGGATACCACGCCCTTTTCACAGCGTAATAGATAGATACATTTATAATTTTTCAAAAGCATGAAAACCATCATATAACAGTTTTGTTTCTCAAAAAGGTCTTTAAATGATGTTTGCTGCCAGAGACGTATTTAATTTCATCTTTATTTAATCTTTTATTATTTTAGATGATACACCCTTTACACGTTTGGATTTTTAAAACTGAACAGTGGCCTTGAGAAAGACTTAGTAAGAATTGACAAGGCCTACCTCGCCCTTATGGAGCTGTTGTGAAGTTTGGATAAAGTAATATCCTAGAGGAATGGAGGCTGATCTGGCTGGAGAATGGTGTTGCTTTAGTCTTTCCTCTGCATGTTTTGGGGCGTTAAGCCCTCCTCTCTCTCTCTCTCTCTCTCTCTCTCTCTCTCTCTCTCTGCTCATAGGACAGCAGGAAATATTCCTTTTCTTCAAAGTTGTCATGGTCCTCTGCTGCTACACTGTCTATCTATTATCAGTTCTCCTGTTAATTCATTGCTTCATCACTTTACTCATGGATCCATTTTGCACAAAATATTTGCAAATGGAACTTTTAGATTTCTACAGAGATAGAATCAGACATCAAGTCTACTATACTTCTATTTAATACGCTCTATTTCTATAATTAATATCCACTTTATAATGAATGGTATACTTCATTATACCCCCCCCCCCCCCCCTACTGAAATGTATGGAAATCAACATGCATGATGTCTTTTGCTGTTGTAGTCCTCTAATCTCTTTCATGGTTGTGCTTTTTGAAATGCTTTTAGCCACACCATGGTTATACAGTTTGGTTACATTAAGGGGGAATAAGTATTTGGACACCATTGTGCTTGTTATGTATGTATATATCAGGGGTACTCAAATATAAATTTGAAAGGTCCACTTACCAAATTACTATTCAGTCCGAGGTCTGGAAAAATGACATTCCAATTTCAACTAGTTCGAAGTTCGAATCATTTTAGTGACTTGGTTCTTTGAATCTCGTTCATCAAAATGAACGAATCTTTTTTTGAGTCATTTCGTTCTTTTGATCAGAAAGAAATTAAAATGTTGCGTTTTCAATAAAAATACCCCCAATATGTCTACATACACAAATTTTGGCTATAGTTCCAGTTATGAAAATATTACAATGTAACTAAGGACATATTATAATAAACAGAATGAGAAGCTCACCTCTTATACCTTCCAATCTGAGTCGTTCGTTCTTTTGAATCTATTGCACCGCATAGCGTCTATGGGAGTCACGTGTCAAAAGAACGAACGACTCGGGACTCGAAGACCCACTAGCACAATCGTTCAGTACTGTTTCCTGTGTACTGCACTGCATAGCCTCTATGGGAGTCACATGTTAAAAGAACGAACAACTCGAGACTTGAAGACTTACTGCTGAGAATCGTTCAATACTGTTTCCCGTATACTGTATAACATACGGAGGTTTTGCGATGCTTTGCGCATGCGTGCCCAATAGAAAATGAACGAATCACTCTCCAAGACGACTCGTTCATCTGAGTCATGTTAAAGATTCGTTCAAAAAGAAGGTGCCTATCACTATTGAGCACACCATTAGGATATTAAGGACATACAGTGGTGTGAAAAACTATTTGCCCCCCTCCTGATTTCTTATTCTTTTGCATGTTTGTCACACAAAATGTTTCTGATCATCAAACACATTTAACTATTAGTCAAAGATAACACAAGTAAACACAAAATGCAGTTTTTAAATGAGGGGTTTTATTATTTAGGGAGAAAAAAAATCCAAACCTACATGGCCCTGTGTGAAAAAGTAATTGCCCCCTGAACCTAATAACTTGTTGGGCCACCCTTAGCAGCAATAACTGCAATCAAGCGTTTGCGATAACTTGCAACGAGTCTTTTACAGCGCTCTGGAGGAATTTTGCCCCACTCATCTTTGCAGAATTGTTGTAATTCAGCTTTATTTGAGGGTTTTCTAGCATGAACCGCCTTTTTAAGGTCATGCCACAACATCTCAATAGGATTCAGGTCTGGACTTTGACTAGGCCACTCCAAAGTCCTCATTTTGTTTTTCTTCAGCCATTCAGAGGTGGATTTGCTGGTGTGTTTTGGGTCATTGTCCTGCTGCAGCACCCAAGATCGCTTCAGCTTGAGTTGACGAACAGATGGCCGGACATTCTCCTTCAGGATTTTTTGGTAGACAGTAGAATTCATGGTTCCATCTATCACAGCAAGCCTTCCAGGTCCTGAAGCAGCAAAACAACCCCAGACCATCACACTACCACCACCATATTTTACTGTTGGTATGATGTTCTTTTTCTGAAGTGCTGTGTTACTTTTACACAAGATGTAACGGGACACGCACCTTCCAAAAAGTTAAACTTTTGTCTCGTCGGTCCACAAGGTATTTTCCCAAAAGTCTTGGCAATCATTGAGATGTTTTTTAGCAAAATTGAGACGAGCTTTAATATTCTTTTTGCTTAAATGGTTTGCGCCTTGGAAATCTGCCATGCAGGCCGTTTTTGCCCAGTCTCTTTCTTATGGTGGAGTCGTGAACACTGACCTTAATTGAGGCAAGTGAGACCTGCAGTTCTTTAGATGTTGTCCTGGGGTCTTTTGTGGCCTCTCGGATGAGTTGTCTCTGCGCTCTTGGGGTAATTTTGGTCGGCCGGCCACTCCTGGGAAGGTTCACCACTGTTCCATGTTTTTGCCATTTGTGGATAATGGCTCTCACTGTGGTTCGCTGGAGTCCCAAAGCTTTAGAAATGGCTTTATAACCTTTACCAGACTGATAGATCTCAATTACTTTTGTTCTCATTTGTTCCTGAATTTCTTTGGATCTTGGCATGATGTCTAGCTTTTGAGGTGCTTTTGGTCTACTTCTCTGTGCCAGGTAGCTCCTATTTAAGTGATTTCTTGATTGAAACAGGTGTGGCAGTAATCAGGCCTGGGGGTGACTACAGAAATTGAACTCAGGTGTGATAAACCACAGTTAAGTTATTTTTTAACAAGGGGGGCAATCACTTTTTCACACAGGGCCATGTAGATTTGGAGTTTTTTTTTCTCCCTTAATAATGTAAACCTTCATTTAAAAACTGCATTTTGTGTTCAATTATGTTATCTTTGACTAATAGTTAACGGTTTTTGATGAGCAGAAACATTTAAGTGTGACAAACATGCAAAAGAATAAGAAATCAGGAAGGGGGCAAATAGTTTTTCACACCACTGTATTATAATAAATAGAACGAGTAGCTCACCTCTAATATCTTCCAGTCTGAGTCGTTCGTTCTTTTGAAACTACGGCACCGCATAGCAGTCATACATTTTCTTGTCATACATTTCCGTGCCGCACAGCGCATTAAACCTTCCTGAAGCCCAGCTTCACTGGAGCTCTATGGGCAGCACAGAGGAGCTTTTTTCACTGCAGAAAAGCTGGACGGTAATTGGATAAATGCACCAAAATCATCACTTCCAGGGAAGCTCAGCTTCTCTGGGAGTGAATGGAGCAGTGGGCGGGACAGGACGCTGGGCTGCTGCATGATGATTGGAGGAGCTGTTTAAAGGGCGGAACCCCTTTTTTGATTGACAGCATGTCTTAAGTATACATCAGCGTTACAGATATTCGAGTTCAGTCCCATGCGGATTAGCAGGTGAAGTGGTACGACGAACTGCTGCACTTTGTATTGTTTGCTGGTGATATAAACCATTTTTGTTTGTACAAATCATTCTTTAAGTGATGAAAAAAACATATAGCGTTCTTGACTTTGCTCCTTGTTTCAGCATTGTAAAGTTAGTTCGTTCATATAATTAAAGTAGCTCGTGGACGGGGAAACTAGCCAGAATTCAAGTACAAATAACATAATGAATTTTATGATGAAGGCCTAATATGAGCTTCCCCTGTTTCAAAAGCTAGCACACTGCTGCATAGCGTCTATGGAAGTCACGTGACAAAGGAACAACGAACGAACAACTCGGGACTTGACGATTCGTTGAGAATCGTTCAATCCTGTTTCCTGTACATAACCTACGGAGGTTTTGCGATGATTTGCGCATGCGCGCCCAGTAGAAAATGAACAAATCACTCTCGGAGACGACTCGTTCATCTGAGCCACGTTAAAGATTCGTTGAAAAAGCATGAATCATTCATGAACGACCCACCACTAGACGATTCAAAGATATATCGCGCAGAAACACAGTTGCGCACTTCATAGAGAACTCGTTTGGATTATGATTAAATTAGCATGTTTGTTTTGGCGTCGGTCCAGATTGAGCCGTATTTGGGTCCAGATAAGGACCGGAGTCCGTCTGTTGAGTACCTCGGGAAAGGATAGGTTTTGTCTGTACATTGGTCAGAACTCGCTCTTTCAATGATATCTTAATGTTTCATACATTGTGGAGGACTTGAAACCATCTCAGAAAAACTTCTGTCTGTCTGTATGTCTGTCTGTATGTCTGTCCAGCCAAATTTTGTCAAAGCATCATGCAAAACTGGCTGGACAGAATTGAATAAAACTTTTGCAGTACTTCAGACATCTGCCTGAAGTTTAACTAGCACCATAAGTGAAATCAAAATATTGAGTAATATTATCACAGCTAGAATAACAGCGCTTGAAATGATATAAAAATTTAGTGGTATATAAATTTTCATGCGCTGGAGTCGTTTTTTTGTGCCCATTTGTGTGATTTACTCTCCGGTTACCGAACAGGGAGTGTATTTGGCTGACGATGAAAAAGTACAACAAGTTGTACCAAAGAAGGTGTAAGATACTCAACCTTACATCATTTTATTACTTTGTATTAATAAGTTAGACTAACCCTGTCCAGGATGTACCCCGCCTAGTGCCCGAAGTCCCCGGGGGCAGCGCGGTGGTGTAGTGGTTAGCACTGTCGCCTTGCACCTCTAGGGTTCGATTCCCCGGCCAGGCTCGATTCCCGTCTCTGTGTGCATGGAGTTTGCATGTTCTCCCCGTGCTTGGTGGGTTTCCTCCGGGTACTCCGGTTTCCTCCCACAGTCCAAAGATATGCAGCTTAGGCTAATTGGCGTTCCTAAATTGCCCGTAGTGTGTGATTGGGTGTGTGAGTGTGTGTATGTGTGTGTGCCCTGCGATGGTGCCCGAAGTCTCCTGGGATAGGCTCCAGGTCCCCCGTGACCCTGAACACAAGATTAAGCGGTATAGAAAATGAATGAATGATTTTAACTATTTCGACAAACTTTTTCCTCGTCAACGATGTGTACTGACGCTAGTTTAATATACTGTACATCCAGAGTGACACATAACTTACAGCACACGTTAGCACTCCAGGTTTAGAGGTTGGAATTTTGTCTCCAGTGTTTGGTGGGTTTCCTCTGGGTACTCCAGTTTCCTGTAATAGTCCAAAGACATGCTGTGTAGGCTGACTGATGTTTGTATAATAAGGTGTGTGAATGTATTGGGCCATAGGTTGGGGCCATGTGATGGACTGATGTACCTCAGCTTGTGCTCTGAGTTTCCTGGGATAGGCTCAAGGACCAGAACCGCAAAAATAACAAGATAAAGAAAATTCCGAATAAATTATGATAATAATATGAAAGGTTTGAAATAAATATTAAAATACTTTTGGCAAAATGTCTTAATATCTTTTGTCCAAAAAAAATGGCATTTGCCAATATAATTTTTGCTTGTTTATTAGTCATTAGATAATATATTTCAAATTATATCATACTAAGTTTGTATACCTTGGGGGAATTTTTTTTTCTCTTAAAGAAAACCTGAGTGAGAAGGCAAAATTAATGTATTTTATTTCTTATATCACTCAAGTTCATATGTAAGGCATAACAATGGCACAATCATCAAACAAAACATGAAAAAACAAGAAAATGAAGGAAATAATCCCTTCTTAGTTTAGCTTTAGTTCTTAATATTGTGTAGCCCTCTTTAGGATCAATGATGGCATGCAGTCTTTTGTATTAATTGTGCATGAGGTCCTCAATCCTGCATGAGGTCCTTGGTTGTCTTGCATGAACTGGACGTTTGAGACCTCCCCAAAGTGCCTCAATGATATTGAGGTCACGAGACTGTGATGGCCGCTACAGAACCCTCGCCTCACCTTTTTCCGCTGTAGCCGCTGGAGTGTCCATGTGACCTTGCGCTTTGGATCATTGTCATGTCGGAACACCCAAGAGCGGCCCGTGTGCAGCTTTCTCTCTGTGGAATGCAAATTGTCGGTCAGTATTTTTTTTTTTATGATAACCTGCTGCATTCATCTTGCCATCAACTTTGACCCTCTATAAAGTTCAATTTTGGTCTCATCATTCAAATGACTGTGAGAAGCTGTGAGGCTTGTCTAGGTGCTGTCCGGTGTGCTGCAAGTGGTCCATTCTGTGGCATGTGGCGCAGTAACGGCTTTCTCCTGGAAACTTGTCCATGCAGGTCATTTGTGTTCAATTACCTCCTTATCGTGTTCCTTGAAACATCAACACTTTTATCCAGATCAGCCACTTCTTTATCAGAGTTTGTACAGTACTAACTGGTATTTCCAGTGTTGAGATATCTTTTTATGTCCTTTTCCTGCTTTATAATGTTCAACTACCTTATTTTCCCAGGTCCATTAGCAGTTCCCCATGGTGCAGTATGTAGGCGCATCAGTGCATCACTTCATTAGCTGAGAAACTCACTGACTATTTATGCACAGACAGTAATTACCATTACAAGGAGTCACAGGTGTGAAAACTTCCCTTTAATAGGCATTTAATAGGCAAACTTTTGAGCACAACATTATATATATATATATATATATATATATATATATATATACGGTATTTTTTTAATATACAGTGGCTTGCAAAAGTATTTGGCCCCCTTGAACTTTTCCACATTTTGTCACATTACAGCCACAAACATGAATCAATTTTATTGGAATTCCATGTGAAAGACCAATACAAAGTGGTGTACACGTGAGAAGTGGAACGAAAATCATAATTGATTCCAAACATGTTTTACAAATAAATAACTGCAAAGTGGGGTGTGCATAATTATTCAGCCCCCTGAGTCAATACTTGGTAGAACCACCTTTTGTTGCAATTACAGCTGCCAGTCTTTTAGGGTATGTCTCTACCAGCTTTGCACATCTAGAGACTGAAATTCTTGCCCATTCTTCTTTGCACAACAGCTCCAGCTCAGTCAGATTAGATGGACAGCGTTTGTGAACAGCAGTTTTCAGATCTTGCCACAGATTCTCGGATGGATTTAGATCTGGACTTTGACTGGGCCATTCTAACACATGGATATGTTTAGTTTTAAACCATTCCATTGTTACCCTGGCTTTATGTTTGGGGTCGTTGTCCTGCTGGAAGGTGAACCTCCGCCCCAGTCTCAAGTCTTTTGCAGACTCCAAGAGGTTTTCTTACAAGATTGCCCTGTATTTGGCTCCATCCATCTTCCCATCAATTCTGACCAGCTTCCCTGTCCCTGCTGAAGAGAAGCACCCCCACAGCATGATGCTGCCACCACCATATTTGACAGTGGGGATGGTGTGTTCAGAGTGATGTGCAGTGTTAGTTTTCCACCACACATAGCGTTTTGCATTTTGGCCAAAAAGTTCCATTTTGGTCTCATCTGACCAGAGCACCTTCTTCCACATGTTTGCTGTGTCCCCCACATGGCTTGTGGCAAACTGCAAACGGGACTTCTTATGGTTTTCTGTTAACAATGGCTTTCTTCTTGCCATTCTTCCATAAAGGCCAACTGTGTGAAGTGCACGACTAATAGTTGTCCTATGGACAGATTCCCCCACCTGAGCTGTAGATCTCTGCAGCTCGTCCAGAGTCACCATGGGCCTCTTGGCTGCATTTCTGATCAGAGCTCTCCTTGTTCGGCCAGTGAGTTTAGGTGGACGGCCTTGTCTTGGTAGGTTTACGGTTGTGCCATGCTCCTTCAATTTCTGAATGATCGCTTGAACAGTGGCTCCGTGGGATGTTCAAGGCTTTGGAAATCTTTTTGTAGCCTAAGCCTGCTTTAAATTTCTCAATAACTTTATCCCTGACCTGTCTGGTGTGTTCTTTGGACTTCATGGTGTTGTTGCTCCCAATATTCTCTTAGACAACCTCTGAGGCCGTCACAGAGCAGCTGTATTTGTACTGACATTAGATTACACACAGGTGCACTCTATTTAGTCATTAGCACTCATCAGGCAATGTCTATGGGCAACTAACCAAAGGGGGCTGAATAATTACGCACACCCACTTTGCAGTTATTTATTTGTAAAAAATGTTTGGAATCATGTATGATTTTCGTTCCACTGCTCATGTGTACACCACTTTGTATTGGTCTTTCACGTGGAATTCCAATAAAATTGATTCATGTTTGTGGCTGTAATGTGACAAAATGTGGAAAAGTTCAAGGGGGCCGAATACTGCATTGCAAGCCACTGTAGATGTACTGTATAACTGGTTGTGCCACCTTCGCACATTAACTGCAGTCAAGTGTTCTCAACAACTGGCAAAGAGTCTTTCACATTTTGATCGAGTCTTCTTTGCAGAATTGTTTCAATTCAGCCACACTGGAGGGTTTTCAAGAATGACCTGCCTGTTTAAGGTCATGCCATAGCATCTCAATCTGATTTAAGTCCAGACTTTGGCTAGGCTACTCCATTTTCTTTCATCAATTAGAGTTTTTCATTCAGATTTTGACTCGCTGATGTGTTTCAGACTATTGTCCTGAAACAGATGTAACATAACACATACCTTATAAAAAGTTTTTAAAAGAGCTATCTTATCTGTGCACAGAATATTTGCCCAAAAGTCTTTAGATGTTCTGGGTTCTTTTATGAGCTCCTGGATGAGATGTTCTCGTGCACTTGGAGTAATTTTGCTAGGCCAGCCACTCCTGGGAAGACTTAGAAATGCTTAGTAACCCTTTCCAGACTGATAGATTTATTGATAGATCAGATTCATTTGCTTCTTATCTGTGCTTGAATTTCTTGAAAAAAAAAAGAATTCAGATCTTTTAACATTTACATTGTGTAACATTTGTTTGATTGGACTCATTTAAATGTGATAAATATACCACAAAATAAAAATCTAATTATAGGGCGGCATCAATCAAAGAAAATAACTAAGGAGATTTTAAATGACTGGAACTGGGCTAAGAACCCTTCAACACCTAAAAATCTGGAAGAAGAGTGCTGAAGTGTCAACTTTTTCAAAGAAATGTGGTTAAAAAAAAACAAAAAACGGAAAAACAATGTAAGTAGAGGTCACTTGGTGAAGCTATGTTTAATAGTGAAAGTAAAAGCAACACACACTGATGGGAACTCACGGGACTAAAACAGTCGTGTGTCCGTAAGAAAACCACTTGTTAGTGAGACGGATCAGAAAAAAAGGCTTTAGTTCGCTAGGGAGAATAAAGACTGGACTTTGTATTGATGAAGAAAATGTTGGGTCCAGACCGAACCTGTTCCACAGTGATGCCTCAGCAATATTACGTGGCAAAAAATTTCCTAATTACATAACACATTTTTATTAAAATTTATAGAACTAAGTCTTAAAATTATTATAAGTTTGGATTAAAACAGGTTAATAATTCTGAATTATTCCTCACAGCCTTGATAAAGTATTGGGGTTTTTCACCACTGTAACAAAAACAAAGACTTTTTGTTCTTATACAGATCCTAATTTTGCCAAGGAATATGTAAATGTCAATAAACCTTCTGCACTTATATCCTTCTACAAACTAGATGTTGATGTCTTTTTTTTTTTTCCACGATTCAGATTTCCTGAATCAATGAACTTAGGAAAACCATATAGTCAGACAATAGATGGAAATGCCAGCGTGGAAAGGGAACGTGTTCGGTGTCCATGAACGCTCAGTGAGGAAGCACATGCTTAAAACACAGATGCTTACCCCTCTGTACCCAGGGGGAGGAGGGCAATGACGATGGGTTTCATAAGCTAATCGTTTAATAACCAAACATGCGGAAGGTCCTTCAGCCACCTGCATTCATTCCTGCACCTGATAGTCACAAGGCATTGATTAATTATAACAGCAGCGCTTTATTACTGCACTTACTCAAATATATTGTTTCCAACTGACTTGTATGGCTAAAGCTGCACTAATCTAGGACTAATAACAAGCACAATATTTACCAAAGATAGAGGTCAGTGTCGTTGGGGAATGCTGGTGCCTTAAAGGTTGTACTTGGTATGTGATAATTAGGAAGGTGGTACGTGTAACCCCAATGTAACATCCCCAAGAAAGTCAGGAAGCAGAATGTTGCCCAGAACATCAAAGCTCATCTGTTAGCTTGTCTTCTTCCTATTGTGCATCCTGGTGCCGGGTCGGGTGCGTCTCTTACCATCAACCAAATTCATCACATCAGCCTACCGCCTTTTTTTCCAATGCATCCATATCCCAGTTCTAAAATCTATAATAGGTGCTTTCAGAAGTGGACAGGGGTCAGAGTGGGCTCTCTAAGCGGTCTGCACCTACACAGCGCCAAGCTGTGATGGAAAAGTATCAGGAAGCACAGTGTATCATAGCTAGCATTAACTGTTCAGCGATTCATTCTACAGGAGCTCTTCTGTGGGATTACACTTTTGCTACCCACGACGCATCATTAAATCTTGGGCACACTTGACCCTGGCACCTTTTCATCGGTTGTTCTTCATTGGAATCACTTGTAGGTACTAATCACTGTATACCAGGAACATCAATACCAAGATCTGCCACTAACCCAGTCATCAAGCCATCACTGTAACGCCTTTGTTAAAGTCACTCAAATCCTTGCGCTTGCCCATTTTTTCCTACTTTCAACACGTCAACGTTGTGAAACGGTCATCATTACCACTTTTAATGTTACGGCTGATCAGTGGACAGTAAAGTATTCCGCGAAGAGACAATTCTGGAAGGAGTCTCGAGGAAGGAGTCTTGTTTTTCATGGGAAATTCCTCAGGATGGAGAGCTTTGTGCATAAAGTATCGTGACAAGCTGAACTTTTTATTTTTTTGTACTTTCATGCTTAAGGGAGAAAGAGACATCGGGGAGAGAATGACCGTCGATGAAAGACAAAACAAAAAAGTAATAACAGGAATTAACTTGTGTGGCGGAAACATTGCACAACATTAAAGGGAGGGAAAAGTGCGCTGTGTAATTCAATGTCAGGTCACTTCACACCCTCCAGTCGCTGATCAAGAACACCCTCGACTTGACCTTCATTTTAACATACCGTCTTGTCATACTGTCAAAAAAAGTCTCTGCGTGCGGTCTCTCTCCGCATGACTGACGAGTTAATACCTCCAAACACATTTTGCTGCATTGTGTAGAGGTAACTCGTCGTGTTCCAGCCTCGAGCAGCGGCTCGTCAGCAGTTTAAGTGGGGTCCTCATTTTGTCTCCTTTGCCTCTTCCTGCATTTTTCAACCCATTGTTAAAAACAGTCATGGTATTTTTTTTTTTTTTTTTTTGGGTTAGAGCAACAGGAAATGATCCGTCAGCACATTTTGAGGCTTCTGGAAAAGGCCAAGCAAATCCTGTCCCTGACATCCCGCCCCCATCACACGTACACACCATTTCCAGGGGTGCACTTATCTAAAGCTGATACATTCAATTCTCACACATTTGTCAACCGGTTGACAGTGTGTGTGTGTGCGTGTGGGGGGGGGGGGATTGAAAGAAAACGGCCTGTTTTTAGTTTTCATGTGTTTTAATTGCACAATTGCTATTCCTCTAGTGCGCATTATACATATGTAAAGTCTTATTTGTCTGAAGCAGAACGCCACACAATAAAAATGAGGTGTGAAATATTAAAGTTCCTTCTTAATAAAAACAAACCCAGATTTCTGCAACTTGTCGAAAAAAAAATATATTTGGTCCAAACAAACACTGAATTGTAATATAAATTAAAAGAAACAACGAGGCATGAGACCCTAGTTCTGTTCTCTAAGCTGCAAATTTTTCCCCAATTTTTTTGTTCCATCTAAACTGCATAAAATATCTAGAAAAACCTTGGAAACTCCTGTATATAATCTACGCATTTATACATTCAAAATATTGCCTTTTTGTTCCCTCCCCCTCTCGAACTATGGTACAAATGCTAACAAATTACAATTATTAACAAAATCACGCTCTAGTGCAGCTTAGGGGAAGCAAAACTGCTAAAAGGCGCTACAGAGAACAGTGGGTCGCGAAACACCAAGAACAACAAGGCAGCTCTCTTTCCTCTGTTCTGAAAGAGAGGAAGAGAGAGATAGAGCGTGTGCGTGCGTGCGTGCGTGCGTGTGTGTGGTACTGCTACGGGGTCACAGTTCTCAGAGAAAAGTACTATACTCCATTAGTGTCTGTGAAAGATATGTGATATTATAGAACGCCTTTCAGTCTGGTCTTAAATAAATATGCACGTTAATATCAATCGGGACGCTTACGCCGTTCGTTATTGCTTAGTCATGGTAGTTTTTGTAAAATGTATACACAACATTCGGAAACACTGGGACTGAACAACAACATCGAATAGACAGGTGAGATCAGGACTGTGAAGATTAACTATGCGAAGATCGTGGCGATGAAGTCGCGGAATCGTTTGGCGTATTGTTCTGGGTGAACTGTGGATATTTCTGCACCAGCCTGGAGGGAGAAGAAAACAAACAAACAAAAACATTAAACATTAAATATCCCGAACTGCATGACACCAAAGAACAAAAATACTGCAAGGAAATACAATTTGTGTACTAATTCCTACCCCGTGCTTCACAGTCTTAGCCGCATGCGCTGCTTTCTTCTTGGTGTCGTACTGAGTCAACACGTCTATCAGCCCCATGAAGTAGACCTCCCTCTGCGGCGCACCTGGAAACCCAAACATTTTTACTGTACGAATCTCTCGATCGCGGGCCATCAAGGTCAACATATAATCAGCACTTCCTCGATTCTTCACTTGACCTATTGTTCTGGCCAAACCAGTGAGGGAACACACACACTTCCTAAATGATGTGTCGACTCTTTCCAACCACTCCAAGGAAAACAGTTACTGCCTTCCTCTCACCTTCCATAAGAAACTAACCTGGGGCGCTTTTGACGGCGTAAACGTCCAAGTAGGGGTCAAACTCGCCGGGGCCCATGGGTTTAAAAGAGTTCATGTAGCCGGCGATCCCCTCGGGCGACGTGCCGTAGGAGCCGACGTGCGGTGTGGGGTTGACGCCGTTCTCCGCCTCGGCTTCGTCCTCGCAGTTCGGCTCCTCCGCTTCCTCTTCCTCGCGCTCGGCCCGCGCCACGTCGTGGATTCCCAGCAGCAGGCTGTAGTCCATGATCTTCAGCTTCACCAGGAACTATGAAATACAGACACAAGCATAATAATAAAAAAAAAAAAAAAAAAAAGAATAAATAAATATAAAAATTAATAGTCTATGATTTGGGGAGAAAAGACAAAGCCCTTAACCACTGAGCCACCCCTGACCCCTCTAATCTCACGCATACCACTGCTGACTTGTCGGTATGGAGTCGTACTCGTCTGACTTGTCGTACTTGGTATTGAGCCACACAAAATATTATTTGGGACTCAATCCAGAGTCAACACTTCTCCTCTCTTCTCTGGAACTGATGACGAGTCAGGACAGTGGCACACTTCACAAATAAATATCACGTGCTTCACAAATGTATACTGCAAACGTCTCGCCATTTGTTTACATCCCTGCATGTGTGTGTCTGAATTTGTAAGACTTCCCTGACTAAGCCTTTACACGTATAAATACTGTGAATCATCCTGCAGGAATTATAATTTCCTAGTACGTTAATTTGTGATGCTTTAAGCAGATCGGTGCGACAAGATTAACTGTGTTTTCAGGAAGAGAGGGCGAGCTTAGTCTAAACGTAGCAATCTAACGCTGTATTGGACGGCTTCGGTCATCAGACCCTCAAATTTGACATTCATGTGATCGGAGATGGTAGCCGGCTTGTAGCCTAGATTTGATAGGTTGCAGGGAAAAACCCTTTTGAAAAGAAAAGAAAAAAAAAGGGGGGGATTTGTGAATCGAAGCGTGTCAGGAAAGTCTCGAAACTCCACACACAAAGTCAGGGAGGTTCACAAATGGCGAGCGGTTTGTGAATCGCGAAATACATTTGTGAATCTCAGAACATTATGGGTTATGACTCTGGTCTGAGTCTGTGGACAAGAAGGTAAGACCTTATTTTAGAAGTAAAGTATTAAGTTCATTACCGAATATAACAGGAGTTAGAATACTTAATTAAATGCTGCAATAATCAAATGAACTTCACTTCACCTCATTTTCATTTCGTCTTGATCTTCGCCTTCAGACCCCATTGAGACTCGGTTATGAATCTGGTGCAATAACAGCTGAGAGTGCAAGTCAAATAAAGGTGCCAAGATTTTGTTCTTTTTTTTTTTTTGGTTTTTCCATTACACTGCCTGGCCAAAATTTACCATTTCAGCAGGATCAGGTTATTGGGCTGCATCCAAGCAAATAAGGGTGTTTAAAATTAATGCAACTGTGACGTTCAACACGTCATCAAAACCTGGAAGGATAGTGTGCCGAACTGTCAACTTTGTGAAAGAAATGTGGTTAAATAAATAAATAAATAAAGTTACAATGTAACTTATAAACAATGTTATGTAGCAAGACCTGAAGACCTGAAGACCTGAATGACCAGGTTATCACATAAAAGCACAGCACAAACTCCAGGACTCAAATTGTGAATGAGTGGTTCTGGGAGCGCGAGGAATCATTTTCACACAGTGTGTGCTGTAATCAAAGCCTAATGTGATTGACTTAAATCATGGAGTGTGTGACAGTTTGTTTGTTTGTTTGTTTTGGCCTGGCAGTGTATAGAAGTATTCATCTAGTTAAGATCCTAGTTTTCTTTTTTTAAACTAGTGGCCGATTCACCTGTTATTATTTACAACTCCGAAAGTAAATTGTGTGTTTATGTTAATATACAAAAGAGCTTATACGTTTAACTTAGCCGCACAATCGTGTGTGTTTTTTATTTTTATTTTATTATTATTATTATTTTTTTTTTTTTTTTTTACAAATTCAGACTCCAGTAGGTTTTCTCGTACCTCGACGTCTCTGTTGAGCTTCTCCAGGATCTTCTCTTTCTGCTCCTCGGTCACGTACACCTTCTGCATGTTGTTCCTGAAGTCCACGTCCTTGAAGGTGGGTAACTCTTTCACCTGGACAGAACAGCACAAGCAGGCTGTCGCTCTGATGTACTTTTATACAACTGCCTACTGAAATAAAAGTGTGTGTGTTTTTTTTTTCCCTGTCATACCTTTTCTTTGTAACTGGCCTCTCGGGACACCAAGGAACCCTGTATTAAACACACAGTTCAATTATGCCCCTTATTCGCCCCTTTTTCTTTTTTTAAAAAACCGTAACACATTTATCAGGCATGAGAAAGTGATGACTCATCATAAAGTGCTAAAGCTTTAACACATCCACTGTGTTGACCAGGACGCCACCTGGTGACATTATTTTAAGCGCAGCTGAAAAGATGAAGAGGAATTTATAAAAACACCTTATAAAATATGCGTACACATGAACGCAAACGTGCACAAAAACGACCCAAGATAAAATCCAGCGCCGTCCTGCTGCAAGTCGGGTTCTGCACCGTCTCTCACCTTAAGATCGTATTTCCTGTGGACGACGAGCCGGTGGCTGAACATGTTCCTCATGACAATGAGGTAGGTGTCCTCGCTCTCCACGCTCACGCGGTACATGCCGAGGAACTGAGGGAGGAGCGTGTTGCCGTGACACTTGACTATATGCTGCAGGAAAGAAGAGGAGAGAACCCGTGAGCGCGCTCGCAGAACACGCGGTGACATCATGACTGGAAGTATTGGAGGGTTGCAGTGGAGACGCCTCAAAGCATGAAGCATGAAAGATGAGCAAATGTTTTAGGTTTAAAATGTAAAGCAGATGTACAGTTACAGGAAAATGACCGGCTGAGGCGCCGGATGACGTTACCACAGCAGCGCATCCAGAAATGTTTCATTCCAATTTTGTCTATTTACATCTGTATTAATTTATACAAGTTTGACATCTTTATACTTTTTATCCCTAGATAAAAAGATCCAGGAAATATGATCATATAACCCCAATATTATCATCCCTGCACTGGCTACCTGTTCAGTTTAGAATTAATTACAAAATAGTGTTACTTACATACAAGGCCTTAAATGGTTTAGCTCCCACATACCTAACCAGTCTTCTGATACGCTACAATCCACCACGCGCCTTAAGATCACAAAACTCTGGACTTCTGGTAATTCCCAGAATTTCAAAATCTACAAAAGGGGGTAGGGCTTTTTCATATTTAGCTCCAAAGCTTTGGAATAGCCTTCCAGACAGTGTTCGGGGAGCAGACACGGTTTCTCAGTTCAAAAGTAGACTCAAGACGCATCTTTTTAATCTGGCATACACATAACTCATCCCAGTACTCATACTCCAGTACACCTATACCGAATGGCAACTACGCTAATTCTCCCCATCTGTTCTGTATTTCTCTACCCATCCCGAGGCATCGGGAGATTTTGCCAGCTTCAGTAGACAAAGGCCGACCCTGCGAGGTTCCTGAGGCATCCAGAGAAGGACCAGCTCCAGCTGGATTCAGCTTTATGATGGTTGGAGCTACACATGCTGCTCCTGTGCTTCCAGTGATCCAGACCTCATCTGCCCTCTGCACCTACTGACTCGTCCCTATGCTGAACTGGTCTTCATGTCAATTTAAATAATTTCTGTCATATTGAATTTTCACCTGCACAACACACAAGATGTTATATTTCTATCTGTTATCGCCCAAATGAGGATGGGTTCCCTGTTGAGTCTGGTTCCTCTCAAGGTTTCTTCCTAATGCCATCTCAGGGAGTTTTTCCTTGCCACCGTCGCCGTCACCCTTGGCTTGCTCATCAGAGAAATTTCATTCATTCGTCTCATTATTATCTGCACATTTTTCTCACACATCCACACTTCCAATTATTTTATTTTCTATAATTATTATTATTATTTGTTTTTATTTATTTATTTTCTATTATTATTATTTTATTTATTTATTATTATTATTATTATTATTATTATGATTTGTTAAATTTCTTTAATTTTTGTGAAGCTGCTTTGAGACAATGACCATTGTTAAAAGCGCTATATAAATAAAATTGAATTGAATTGAATTTATTTTTAATTTGCTACTCTGAAAGTTACTCCCATCCCTATTTGTCTCTCTTCAAGTTAAAAAGACAACAATTTCAATTTAGCGGTATAAGCTCAGGAAAATCCCCAAGAATTAAAAATACTAAAGTTTACAGCTGACTTTTACAAAACCGGAGACTCCGTACAAACAAAAACAAAACAAAAACAAAATAAATAAATGAATGTCTGCCATGTGTTACTATAGAAACATTAACCACATTAGGGATCAACTGATGTGACATAATCCCGATACCAAGGTGGATTTTCAATTTGTATCGCGACAAAGCCAGTGTTTTTCGACATAATCTCCTTTACCTATTCAATACACTTTGTCCATCTGTAAACAGTCAAGCTTTCGTTTTCCTTCATTAAAACATGTTTTACGGCTGATCTGCGAGTCACAGACACACCGCTGTCTTCACTTCATCTTCATCCTCATAGGGATGCTTTCAGGGACCCAAACAGGTGAAAGTCAAGTCTGATGGAGCGAGATCAAGACTACAGGGAGGAGGCTTTAACACATCAAAACAAAGTGTCGAGAGTGTGGGGCAGAAGTGTGTGTACGTGTATCATCATGCAAGATCACGACCCCCTCGGACATCAGTCCTCTGTGTTTAATCTAAAGTCTAAAGAAACACTACAAAGTATCACCTGGATTTCGTCTGGTTAAAGCTGCTCACGGTGTAACGACAGCATGTTATTCTTTAACTGCACTATTATAAATACGTTCACGTGTGCATGAATCGTGCAGATTACGGTCAGAGCCGACGTGTTGACCGAGAGATAAAAAAGAAAATGTTTCGAGGCGGCTTGCAAGCTTGAACATCGGTTTATGACGCAGCGAACATTCCGAGCTGCTGAAACCGAGCCCTCGGGATGTGTGCAGAAACTGGAGAGCCTCCAAGTGCTGGAGCAAAGCGGCGGCTCCGACCGCGATAAACATTCTCCTGCAGAGGGAACAGACAAAAGCCGTTCACACGCCTTTATAAACAACTGCATTTATAAATCTACTGCAGGGAGAGGGGACAACGGCGCTGCTAATGAACACCTCTCTCTCTCTCGGTCTCACAAAAATAGTCATTTAACCAAGAAAGCATTACTGTTTTAAAAGTGCTTAGAACTCCTTTCATGAACATTAAGTAAAATGTCTTCTAACAAGAAAAAAAAAAACAACAAAAACATGTTCTACTTACAAGATTAATCGGCAAGTTCGATGTGATTTTATAAAGTGACTCCAAAATCCTTTTTTTTTTTTTTTAAAGCAAATTTACAGTTTAAAATTTATATCTGTTTGCATTTGAAGGAGTAAACAATGTTGCAGTTCCTCTATAATCCTGCAGGTGGTGCACTCTAAGCTATTCACAGGAAAGCATCCTGCCAGGTAGGAGGAAAAAAATAAAAATAAATATAAAAATAAAACAGTATAATACTGTACGGCAGTGCTAGGGTACATACACACACACACACAGTATATATATATATATATATATATATATATATATATATATATATATATATATATATATATATATATACACACATACACATCATGCAAATGTGTTTTCTTTGGTATCAGTACTGCAGGGTAAATACAGTAATAATTCACCGCCCCGAGCCGCGTTGTTTTACCTCTACGGTCGCTTTGTGTTCTCGCTACAGTACCAAACAATTTATACAGTATTATATTTTAACTGGAAATTTAGCAGAATTTACATTAATATTTGTGTTACAAAATTTGTTAATTATATTGTTCCTAATAGTTTAGCGTTAAAACGTGAAAAATTATACATTGCAAGGAAAAAAAAGCCATAATAAAAAAGCCAATTTTTTTAATAGAAAGGGATATTTTTGGTTTTAGTGAACGACTGTGTGATGCTTACAGAATCGCAATATTAAAATCAATTCTATATAATTTTATTCGTATAGCGCTTTTAACAATTGACATTGTTGCAAAGCAGCTTTACACAATCAACACAAATCAAAACAGCACCTAGGTATCGTGATGACATCATATCGGGACGTCCCTGGTGTTTCCCCATCCCTATTCATTAATAACCTTAAGTTACACTGAGACTCCGATGTACATGTCCCCGTGTATGAGCTGCGACTAAACCGTAGAGTCGTGCACATTAACCTGTTGTTCATGTTGCAGCCGGAGCATTTACTGTCTGATTAGAGCTGCTGTACCATAACAAAGCCTGGTCTGATCTTCAAGAAGGATTCAAATTCGAGCACTAAAGCATCTTCTTATTATAATCAGGCTTGTGACTTCACCCGCGCTGGAGTATAATGTGAAAATAATGCAACTATCTAACCGAACAACGTGACACAAGCTTCTTGGACTTTTACGAAATCAACCTGCTTTATTTCTGCACCGTTACACAAGCAGTAGCCAAGCAGGACAAGAGTCAGGTATTTTAAATTAAAACGCTTTGCCTAGACCCAGGAAGCGATATGGAAATGGACGAGACCGAAAGCTTGTAAAGGTAACACACACACACACCATATAGAGTCGCCCTATTTCTCATTACCATAGGAGGCCAGAAAGGTGATAAAAATAGACAAAGACGAATGATTATTCAGGACATGAGCAGCCCATTTAGAACGAGACCAGGGTGTAAAAAAGGGTACAGCTGGATTAGATTGAGAACTAAAGGACCGGTCCCTGTACACACTGAACACCTGTCGACTCTTATGGAAACTTACAGACTTCTGGTTTAACTCTGCTGCTAATTCTGTGGTTCACCGTTTTACGCTTCATTGTTTCACGTGACGGAACATAATTTAGATAATAATAGGTTCTAACTTCCTTAGAAATATTAAAACAATGCCCGAGATGAAAGGCAGCCATTTTTCACTTCCTCTTTCGAGCGTATATGAGAAACCGAGACGCGCCCTGTGGTGAAGTACGTCTCTCTCTCAGCGAGGGAAGCGAGAGTACCTGGTGATACTCGGACAGGATGCTGTGCATGTCGGCCACGTCCTCGCTGGTGATCTGCTTCACCACCAGCGTGCGGTCGTACGAGATGAACAGGAGGCCCTCGCCCTGGCCCTCGCCCTTCACCGGAGGACTGCGAGTCAGAGAGGCCTGGAGGGACACACAGACAATAAGAGGAAAAAAAATATATATAGATTTATATATACATTTTTACACAATGCAATAAAAAGTATATATAAACATATAATACCAAGGTTACTAAAATAATCCCTACAAATACAATGAGCGTTCGAGTCAAACCGGGACTTGTGATAGCATTTCTGTTCTGATGTTAACAAAGATGTGAAACCAATTAATATTTAAAGAGGACTTAAATACACTGCAGCCGTTCCCGTGAAACATTCAGCAAGTGGAACTTCTGATCCTTGACGATCGACGGATAACTTGTCGCCAAATCGTGGAAGAGACGCGATCTGTCTGTTCCCACAATCATTCCCCAACACCACTTGCACGTTACAGGAACGCAGCCAAACGATAACTCAAAAGTTGTTTGGATCATCAAAGGAGTTCCTGGGAGGCCAGAGTTTCAGACACGAACATATTGAGAAATTAGAAAACTTTCTACCTTGATGGTGTCCAAGTGCATTAGTGTAGAAGGAGATTACAGTATATAGGGAAAGAGATGTCTCTCATAACTGTAGTTCTGTTATTCGGCACAATCAGTGCAGGCCTGACTTGATAAACAATAACAGTAATAATAATTATTCGTGTCCTTCTGCTCGTGCAGCCAGCGAGCCTAGTACAGACCAGCTCGAGTCTATGAAACAAAAGAGATCTCACGCTCACGCACTGGATTTGTATATCATTTGCTTAATGGTATTTGTATAAGAAACAGACAAACACTGTGAGCACTAACGAAATTAGTCGGCTTGCATATCAGTATCGCGGTTTATTCCTGCGGCATCTCGTAGGTTCTGTAGTATTTCGAACGCAGTGTGATTTTTAATTCTGTCATAACATTTCACAGTAAACCGAATAAAAGCGCATGTCTTTGCCAGTACCGTTTAATTTCGTTTCGAATGCATTCCGCGTGACGCGAGAGCGACCGTTCTCACACACAAACAGAAACACGCACACACACAACGTAGCGTAGCGGTGTTTACTTTATGAAAAGGCTCTACTGCATCCTGAACAAAGAGTCATTGTTTAGCTTTCACAACACTGCCAGAGCTCGAACAGCTCACCTGCTGCCTGAGTGTGTGTACACACACACACACACACACACACACACACACACACACACTTCACATAGAGCAATACGTTTCATACCTGATAGTCCAGATCCTCGATCCCGAACCGCTCGCGGAGGTTCCTGAACACTTGAGGGCAGTACTCCTTAAATTTAAAATGACCCGGAAGGTTCTCTCTGGAAAAGAGACGACGGAATGTTCAAACCCAACGCCACATGCATGCATTTTTATTTATTAAATAAAGGTTTAAAAGAGCATCAATGGTGTGACCCAAATTTATTGGCACCCTTTGTGAAAGAAAGCTCAGATATGCAGGAATATTTCATAGGCAAAAGTTATTCCCCCCCTCTTTTTTTTTAGTCCAAATTTCTTTCGATTTAAAAAAAATGAACGTTCGATTGGTATTGTTCGACTCTCTTTCTGTTTTGGGTTCTTCTGCATATTTATACCCTGGGCAAACAGTACAATGTAGTTACAAAGTAATAAAAAGTGAAAGGGCGTTTTATATAATCGTTAAAAAAATTGCACATATTACTGAGTGGAAAACATTGTTCTGATAATACTTGCTTAATATATTAATTTTGTTAGAAAATATCAGTTACATTCACTTGAATTAACTCATCTACACAAGTTATGGGGCGTCACCATATTTCGATGAAAGCCAAGTAGTTAAACTACGAGGGTGAGTCAAAACTTATTCGCACATTAATTACATTAAAACTTCCGTACATTAAAACTTCCGTACATTAAAACTTCCGTACATTAAAACTTCCGCACATTAAAACTTCCGTCGTATCCGCTCAGAACTATTCTCTCAGCTGAAAAAGAGAGAGAGATTGAGAATCACTGCTGTGCAGGTGTGAACGTGTTACATCAGTTCATTTGTAACAGCGATGTGAGATAACGGATTTCGCTCCATCGGACTTTCACCCGTTTGGTCCCCTGAAAGCGTCCCTACGATGACGAAGTGTCACTTCTGATGAAGAAGCGAAGACAGCGGTGCATTCGTGGCTTGCGGCTCAGCCGTAAAAATTTTTTAATGATGGAATACAAATGCAATGGACAAAGTGCGCTGGAAAGCAGGGAGATTACGTCAAAAAATTATGCATTTCCTTTCAAAAAGTTTGTTATAATAAACTAATAAAGCATATTGAAAAGTAAGGAGATTACATCGTGTAAAAGACGTGCATGTCTTTTCTCAATGTCGATGAAAAATTCTACAGCTAGAATCAGAATAATTTTGTACTCACCCTCGTATTTTATTAACGATATAGCGCTAAATAAATGATAAATGCCAAATCCTTTCCTTTTTTTTAGAGCACACATTGTATTATTCCTGTTAAGGGACAGGTCACTTCATGAGACCGTGTCCAGCTTTGTACACTACATCTCCATCTATAATAAAAAGCCAGGCACTTTACTGTTTATTCCACATTTAACTAGTTCATTAAAGATTTGCTCAGATTTTGAGATTTCGGTTGCGACATTTCTTGAACGTCAATGTTTTTTTTCTTCACTCACACAAACACACACCCTGAATTCCTGCTTAGTCAGGATGTAGCACATTACTCACTACGCTGTATATTTCTTCTCATGGTACGCATTTCTCGTTCTTTACACGCTGATAATTTTTCACACAAATGAACTGCACTTTGTAGCACAGACAACCACATCGCTGCTAACACACACACACAAATTAGCATTTAAAAAATGACCAAAATATTTACACTTTTATATTCTATATAAACCTTTACACCATGTAACCCCATGTAATTTATACACTTCTATTTTGATTCTATTTTATTTCAGGAACTAAAATATCGTAAATTGTTTCTCCTATTTTATTTATATATCTATATATAAAAATCTTACGTGTTCTTATATTGTTTTATAGAAAATGTTTAATTTTATTGTACTCAAGTGCAATTTATTTAATTGTAGAGAAATCTCTCTTTTAAAGTATTTCGCACTGTGCATGTGACAAATCTTTAATTTGAAGCACTTCCTGTTAATCCTGAATCAACCCAGTGAAGAACTCAGTGTTTCATGAACACTTTTGCATCTTCCTAAATACGAGGGTTGTTCAAGTCAAACCGGGACTTGGGATGATATTTACTTTGAACGAAGACATAAGACCGACTGACATTTACAGAAGACCTCAAGTGTAGTTTGGTGATGAGACTCGTAACTGCAGTAAAACATATAAATAGCGCAAAGTTTTTTTTTTTTTTTTTTAAGGTGGCCGGACATGAATGACAATCACCGTTGAGGTGGTTCGGATCCCACTGCAGTCGCTCCCACAAACTGATGCGTCTCTTGTGAAAGTTTTCTGACAAGTTGATCCGTTGACTTTACAATCTTCACAGGAACGACTGCAGTGGGATCTGAGGCACCTGAGCCGGGATTGTCACTCTAAAGCTACTTTTCTTAAACAATTATTAACCAAACAACACTTGCAGGTTACTCGTCTGGGAGTTACTGCCACATCCCCCGTACAGTCCTGACGTCGCCAGGGTTTGGGAGGCTGGGGTGTTGCTGAGGCTTTCAGATGTTAAGCAGGCAGTCCGATCACGGCTCTTTAGAAAACTTTCTACCTTGATGGAGTCCAAGCGCTAGTGAAACACTGGATATGTGCAGTATTGTAACGGGGTACTATATAGAGAAATTAAAGGGAGTATTAATTCTGTTCGGTTATTCTGCACGATCAAAAGGTCCGGTTCGACTCGAACACCTCTTGTTCCACTGGTGTTAATCTTAAATGAATAAGTAAACAAATAAACAGGTAGACTGTACTGCTGTGGATGTGCTGAAGTTACTTGTTAAAAAGATGGTTCTGGACTTTGATTTTGGTGTTGGCTTTGAAGTCATCAGGGAGAAGCATGACTGGGACAGGAACCTGGTTTAGATCGTTTATCTGAAGAATTAAAAAAAAACAAGCATTGCAAAGTTTCATTTTCAAGGATCTCTTATGGAAAAAGGTAACAAGTACATCTCAGACAAATCACTCCCTCACTGTCTATACCGCTTTGTCCTGTACATGGAAGCGGGGAGAGACTTGGAGCACGAGGCGGGGTGCATCCTGTACCAGGTGCCTAACTGTCGCACTATGGGCAACTTCAGAACATCAATTAAACTAGACGGTGGAAGGAAACCGGGATACCCGGAGGAAACCCACTCGGCACAGAGAGAATATACAATCTCCATGGGAATCGAACCCAGTGCTGACCATTACGCCACTGTTCCTACCTAGATGTCAAATAATGACCTATATCTCAGTAACAGGGTTTACATGGTATGAAAGCTATTTGCACAAAGTGCACCATGACCTTCAAACCATATATGTCCACAGTCATATTGCATACTGTATTCACATAAAGGGCCTTTTTTTGCATCCTGTTACGAGCTGTTATAAACATCCAATAATATTACTGTTTTATACTCCGATTCAGCTTATAAACTAACTATGAATCACCCTAAATCTACTTTGCTTACACGTAGCTGGTAAACACCACATGTAAATTCTGTTTCCGCATTCTACTGAGAAATTTCTTACGGTTATTTTGCCCCTATCCGTTTTTCACCGAATCCCGCCTCCTGAACTAGGATTGGTTGAGAATGCAAAACGCGCGCTCGCATTGGACAGGGCGCATGGCGAGTGGGCCAATCCTAGAGCAGAAAGCGGAATGCAGGTAGGGGACAAAAACAACCTTGTGTAGCATTGCTAGCTAACTGAACAGGGAGGCGCAGTGGAAGGACCTACCGAGTGGTTTACTCCCCACATGAACACGCTAAGCACCGGGTCGCTGGCTCGGAACACCTTCACCTTCTGCTGGACAAAGTTTTTTTTTTTCGTCTTGGTTTTGGCGGCCAGCATGAGTATGGGGCCGGAGGCGCTGCCGGGGTTACCGTGAGTCGCCGCCATCACACCGCCTCTCCTCTCCTCGGCTCGGCTCGTGCTCTCTCCGCTTCAGCTGTCACCCGAAAGTCCAGAGCGAGCCAAAACAACACTTACACAAATATTAACTATGAAAAATATATAAAGAGATATTTTATTTACTTTCCTTTTGTCCTAAATCTCACTGCTTCAGCAGACGTGCTACTAAATCCGCCCTGCCCCATTACAGGGGAAAAAAAAAAAAAAACATTCCAGAGAGCCGAGTGAGAAAACCGACTGCTGCACGCGAATTTCTGCAGCGCTCACCTGGGGGCGGCATCACCCTGCTGCTAGATTGACAGCTACGGGGGCCAATAGGCGGGGCCGTAGTCAGATCATGTGATCTGTTTAAGCCGGAAATATGTCGGCGGAGTATATATATATATATATATATATATATGTCACACGAATAATATTTATTAAATATTATGTTATAATATATATGTATATAGCAATCATTTTAGCATTAAAATATTTATACTTGTACTTTTCCTGAAGTGTCTATATATATATATATGTGTGTGTTTACATATACAGTATATATATATATATATATATATATATATATATATATCCAGGAGACTTAAGGCTCCGGATTGGACTACCTAGCTGGGTCGACCTTCACTCGCCATGTGCATCAGTGAGCCTTGGCCACTCATAACCCTGTTGCCAGTTTGTCTGTTTTCCTTCCTTGGATCACTTTCGGTATGTCCTCACCACTGCAGCCTGTGAACATCACACAAGACCTGCAGCTTTGGAGTTGCTCTGACCCAGTTCTCTAGCCACCACAATTTGGCCCTTATCACAATAGCTACATTTTCATTATCTCATTACAGTGGATGGTGGAAGTGGGTGGGATATATTAAGTGAATCGTTGGTGTGTTGGAACCAGAAAAAATGGGCAAGCATAAGGATTTGAGTGACCTTGACAAGGGTCAAATCGTGATGGCTAGAGGACTGGGTCAGAACAACTCCAAAACCGCAGCTCTGCAGTAGAGTAATCTAGACCGACCAAAAGTGATCCAAGGAAGAAAAACCAGTCAACTGGCGACAGGGTCATGGGTGGCCCGAGGCTCACTGATGCACATGGGAGGAGAAGGCTGGTCCAATAGGAGCACTAGTTTCGTCAAACTGATGAAAAGGTTAATGCTGGTGGTGATATAAAGGTGTCAGAACATGCCTTACTATCACAACCAGTCCTACGATGGATTGTCACCCTGTCCAATGTGTACCTTGCTTTTCAAAAGCATCTGTTCTAATGCCATTTTTTGAGATATGTTTGTAAATAGTGAAGGGTTTTGTACATAATAATAAGGCATGATAAACATAAATAACAACATTGGTACTAAAGATAATAGTAATAGATAATAATATGGTGCCTAAGACTTTTGCACTTTTGCACACGACTGTGTATATATGTACTTAACTAAAAAAGGTCTCCACAGTCACCGGACCTGAACCCAATCGAGATGGTTTGGGGTGAGCTGGACCGCAGAGTGAAGGCAAAGGGGCCAACAAGTGCTAAACACCTCTGGGAACTCCTTCAAGACTGTTGGAAACCATTTCAGGTGACGACCTCTTGAAGCTCATCGAGAGAATGCCAACAGTGTGCAAAGCAGTAATCAGAGCAAAGGGTGGCTATTTAACTCCACATGTGTTCATTCATAGTTTTGATGCCTTCAGTGAGAATCTACCAATGTAAATGGTCATGAAAATAAAGAAAACACATTGAATGAGTGAAGGTGTATGTATTGGCTGTACTGAAGGTGTATGAAGGCCTGTACTGTATGTATATATAAAATTATAATTTCCTCTCTGTACACCAACACTACTGTAAGTATTTGAAATGAAGCAATACATAGGTGTAAGAAAACTCAACAGGCTCAAAAGTAATTGGACAAATTAACATAATTATAAATAAAATTTCTTTGCCTTGGGTTGTTTTCATGGGAAGTTATGGCTTCACAAGCCCTTCCTTTCCTTCTCCATATTCACCGTCATTATAGCTCAAGTTCATCTTGTATTATATATAGTAACTGGGGAACTTCTTCTTTTTTTTTTTTAATTAATGTATAATCTGGCCTTTTTGTTCTTGAGCATTACCAGTGGTTTGCATTATGAGGTAACCCCTCTGTATTTACATGAATGAAGAAATCTCTCGATTGTAAACTTTGCCAATGAGAATTTTACCTCCTCCTTCAGAGGGTTCTTGTCTTGGCTAGATGTTGCCAATGGTTTTTCCTTCACAAAGGAAAGAATTCTGCCATCATTCACTTTAGATGTCTTCCAAGCCTTAGTGTGTTACTGTACTTGCCAGTGCATTCCTTCCATTTAAGTCCCAAATTACTGATTTGATTTTGAAGTGTTTTTCTTCTTCTTCTTTTTTAGCTTGATGTGGGATTCCTTCACTCGAACCAACACCTCTTTGTTCCTATGAACTGCCACCAAATTCGAATTCAATGCTTGGAAATAATAAACATTCGAACATTCTTGACCTTTTATCTCTTTAGTTTGTCATGAAGTAAATAAAAAACCGGCCACAATTGGGAATTGAAACCAAAACCTACCACTGAGCCACTAATGCCCATATTGTGGACCTTCTACAACATAACATAAATGTAAATGGATCTTAGGCTGCAGCAATTTGCCCAGATTTTTTGGTTGTGTTTATTAACGATGTTATACTTTAATGGATAATAGCAACAAATTAAAAATTGTGATCCTGTGGTATAAGAGGAATAAAACACTTCAAGATGTGCTGTTTTAGGCTCTAACATTTCCCATAAAGTAATGATTGATCTGTCCGGTATTAATCATTAGTCTCATCATTAGTTTCATTTTAATGGAGGCTTTGAAATAAAACACAGTACATTGTCACATATAATAGTAATATAGCTGTTCTTTATTTTCTTTAAGTTCTTGCATTTTTTTTTTGTGGCTTTGCACAGCCTCCTGAAATCACTGGCACACACACATACACACCCACACATACATACACATACAACACAAGAAGTATGAATGTTTTTGCGCTTTCATTTTCATTTTTTTTTTCCATCTATGCATTTTGAATTGAGAAAATACATTTTGCTTGGTTTTTTTTTTGTGTGTGGTTTTTTTTCAGTGATCAACTTAAATATTACAGATCAGAAAACGAGAGAATAATTGCTAAATCATGTACGATATGTACGATGTCTGATGAGTTTTACTATTCTTTTTTCTTCTTCTTTTCATAAAATATGCCATGAAAGCTCACTGTTCGCTTTCAGCCTGAAATTCAACTTGACAATGAACAACAACAACAACAACAAAACAATGTTGACAATATAAAAATACATGGTATTGTATTTCCTTAAATAAAGCATCAATCTATATATAAAATATTATATTGAAGTATATAAAAATATGCCTTTTCAGATAGAGTAATAGCCATCAGCTTTCAAGAACCTGTCACCCCATGGCAACCACAACAACACAACGACAAAAAATAGGATTTATGTACAAAGAATGTGTGTATTAATGCTGAAACTGTCACGACAGAAGGGACGGGTTTTCCGAAATCATGTGTATGCACGGTGGTCTTGATGTCTTGGTTAGATTACATATAACGTCTCCAAGGAAATACAATAATTCTCTGGAAATAAATTAAACGTTAAAAGGCATAATTTGCTTTCGTACATTTACTCAGTGTATCTTTGGACAGAAGGAGTGGGGATAGCAGGGGAGGCGGAGATTACAATGGCCAATGGCACCCACGCCCGCTTTAACAGTATTGACGGCCTACTCGGAAATACACAAGACCCAGGCAGTGATGGCTATCACAGAAAAAAAAAGAAAAAAAAAAAGGACACTACTAAGTGGCCAGGGTGTGGAGTCTGCTTTTGAAAGTGATCTGCTACGGGCGGAGTGATGAAGTGTCTCCCTGGCTCTGTGCTTACACACTGCAGGACCTGCAGGAGGCGTATGGCAGTGACGTGAACCTTCGGTTGTTGCGGCGTATGGAGTGTTAAAGTTGTGTTTCCCATGTTGAGTGGTTTTTTTCCCCCCTGGTGTCTCCTGGCCAGGCAGTGTCGCAGCACGAGCGGCCCCGTCCTCCCGTCTCCCTTACGCCCCTCCCCTCCTCTTCCTCTTCTTCCTCCTGGCTCGAAATTGTGGCACCACGGGCCCCGTCTCACTCTCCGTCACAGGGTAGGGCGCCGCCTTCGTTACCGCCAGCGTGGGACGGTAGGGTGAGGCCTAATTCGTCAACGCACCAGCAGTGGCCACGCTGCATGCCTTTAGAGGACCGGCACTGAGGAATAACAGATACAGACTTTAATTAAAACAAGCCATGGTGGCACTTAATGTAACTATAAAGAGATAAAACTTATAATGGGTAATTAAAGTCAGTCACATGATCTATCTATCTACTCCCTCTATCTATCTATACAGAGTTTCTAAGTTAATAGTTGTCTACACACCTTTTTTTTTGACATCATATCCAAATATTTCAATTAGTAAAACATTGGACTATTAAATACAATAGAACATCACGTATAAATTGCATTAATCATTATGATACATTATTACTCCATTTCAATTGGACACATCAAGAAAGAAGTTTGATTTTAAAGGTCCCATATTTTGCTATTTCTTTAACAAGTTAACACAGTCTTAGGCTTTTGCCAAAGTGTGTGTGTGTGTGTGTGTGTGTGTGTGTGTGTGCTAATGCTCCAGCAGAAATACTCTTCACTCAGATGATACATTTCTTTATACCTTAACCTCCCTCTATTTCACTCCTCCACCAAATGCACTGGTTCAGTGTCTATGTAAATGAGCTACTGCTGAGCCACACCCCTCCAGCTGAGCAACAAGTCGGGGGAGGGGCTATTCCCATACGAGGTCACAATAGATGGAAATCCGAGCTGGGTAAAACAAAAATGGAAAAACTGATGTTTTCTTTTTTTCATGTTTAAATGCACACTGGTGGCTCCTGAGTCCCCTGAGTGTCTCAAAATGACTAAAAAGTGATTTCTTTACCTAATAGGTTTTATAACTTTATTCATCAAAAATACATTATTGGAAGCCATTGAGAAATAAGTCATGAAATTATACACTCATCATCATAATACATTTTTATTACCATTTGCCTCCATTATACAGTGTTTAATGATGCTGTATTCTAAAGTTCTATTAAATTATAGTACTGGAGCTCACGTCTACGCTTTTTCACCTTTATCGTGTTGCTTTTATGATCATTCCTAAGAAACGTATAATATATACCAGAAGATGTGCTACTGTTATTCTTTTTTCTCCCCTATATCTATTTAGATTGCCAGCTGTATTATTTACATATGTATCGTATACCTGCTTTTTCCTGTAGAAGCCACGAGTGTCGCAGTTGGGGATGTAGATGTCACGGTCGGACTGGAAAACAGTGAGCTCGAGGCCTCGCAGCACGGCGTTGAGCAGCTTCCTGCACGGAGCCTAGGGAGGAAATGAAAGCACAAAGGAAAAAAGATGAGAGGATAAGGAGGGGGAAAAATGAACGGCTCATGCTCTCCTCTCTGATCTTAATGCGGATAAAGACGCGTAACGGTTTACATTCCTCTGAGGTTTGGTGATCATCTCCCTGTATCACGGTACTGGGTGAATCTGACATCTTTCTGCTAGATCTTAAAGCTTTCTGAATCGAAAAGAAAGTGAACCCGAGATCATATTGGAGGTCGAGCCCTGATGATTCAGGGAAAAACCTGGAAAAGGCTTTGTGATGTGGCTTCTTAGGGTTTTCGGATTCATATCCTATTCTGGTGTTAAGAATAGAGAGTTTAATGGGGTTCATCTGGCTGAATATGAAGTAAGAAACGAAACAAGACAAGACGACACCCACCTTTTCAATTTCACCGCTGTGGGAAGGCGGTGGACCTGCGAATAGAGGAAGAGATTCATGACAAAAGCTGAAATAAATGATCATTTGTGTAAATGTTCAGAACCTGGTTTCAGTTTCGTCTTCACACATGCTGTCCTCAACGCAGTAGCTGTTAATGATCAGTAGATGGAGACGTCTGATGTATGAATCAGCACAAGGAGAATGTGGGTGACACTGACATGTTCTCTCTCTCTCTCTCACACACACACACACACACACACACACACACACACACACACACACACACACAGTCCTTCCCAATTTCTTGTTCCTTTTTTTTTCCTTCTTGTTTGACCCCATTTTATTCACACATGCCCAATTTGACACACAGAGGATTTTATATTCACACATACACACACACACACACACACACACACACACACACACACACACACATGCACACTGACAGTAAGCGCTCTCATAGTCATTGAGGTCACTGAATTGCTTTTGCACAGCAGAGGAATTTATTGTCATTGCATGCAAACTGACAGCTATAACCAGGATTTAATAGGGCTACACCATCCCTTCTTCTGCTAGCGTTCCCGCCATCCCCGTGACACTGCAGCATAGTGACCAAGGTGAGCGTCTGATAAGGCATCTGTGGAGGCTGAAAGACATGCTGCCGCTACATGCCGGTGTGCGTAAAGCGGATTACGGCGCTCATTCGGATGCTGCATGCAATGATACAGCATGACTCAGAGGCTGTCGTGCTTCAGGACGGCACGCTTGCGAAAGGCGACGAGTTCTTACCTGGAGGGGACGGGTTTTCGGTGGGGATCGTCCTGATCTGCTTGGTGCATACGCCTCGGCCCTGCAGCAGAGCCTGGAGCGGGCTGTGGTCGCGTGGAGGAGGCATGCAGCGCAGGCCCTTGGCACAGCTCAAAGTGTAAACCCCGCACGGCTCCCCTAAAGCCAGCACAGCTGTGTTGGCAGCACCGAAGGGGTCCCGGGAAACTCGAGTGTCTTTGCAGGATGGGCAGATCTTATGGGGACCCAAGCGACTGGCCAGAGTCCAGGATCCACAGTTAGCAATGGGCAACAGGACAACGGCCAGCAAGTTCAAGAGCAAAGGCATCTTTTGCGCTGTGGGACTCCTTCGCTGCTCGTACGTGCTCCTTGGGCGATGCTATTTCTGGAGACCTGCTCGTCTTTTCTCTCTTGCACGGTGTTCCGTTCAGCCAGAGTGCCAGAGGACACGATCCTGAGAAACGCACAGAGCAGCAGCTTTTAAAGATCTGAAAGGCGGTGATAGAGAGAGAGAGAGGGAGAGAGAGCATGGTTATGACACCTTCAGGGGCTGGGACTGAGAGAGAGAGAGAGAGAGAGAGAGAGAGAGAGAGCAAGGAAAGGAGGGAGGGAGAAAGAGAGAGGGGGGGAAGAGAAAGAGATTATTTTTCCTTTCAGAAATGATCAAGCTCCTTTCCAGTTTTTCTTCCTCCCGTCTCGCATCTGGAAGCACTCCTTAGCCTGAAACACAAATGTGGCACACGTCAAAAGCCGTGCAATGCACCGGAGATGAAAATGTCACAAAACGTTTGCCATGGTAACACACAGAGGGTGAGGGATTCAGAACCTCTTATACAGTACCTACATGAGTTTTTTTTTTTTACTCCATTCATAAAAATATTCAAAAGATCTGTATGTGGTTGCAGAAGCAAAAAATCAGTATCACCAGAATCTTAATAACTAAATTGTTTCTGAATAATTTTCTTATCCGTTCATCAATCTGATGCTTGCATGCCTATCAGTTCTGCAAAACTTTTTTTTTTTTTTTTTTTTTGGCAATGTCCAGGTACCTAACTATGACTCATTACCAAAATCTCCACTCACGCAACATGTGATAGCTGAATTTATCAAGGGATGATAAACATTTCTGGAATATACAGTATCCTAGCTAACCAGAATTTTGACAAAGAAATGCTCGTTTTGCACTTTTTTTTTTTTGGTATGAAGATTCATTCATTCATTCATTTTCTATACCGCTTTATCCTGTATTTAGGGTCGCGGGGACCTGGAGCCTATCCCAGGAGACTTCGGGCACTAGGCGGGGTACACCCTGGACAGGGTGCCAATCCATCGCAGGGCACACACACATACACACACTCAATCACACACTACAGGCAATTTGGGAACGCCAATTAGCCTAATCTGCATGTCTTTGGACTGTGGGAGGAAACCGGAGTACCCGGAGGAAACCCACCAAGCACGGGGAGAACATGCAAACTCCATGCACACAGAGACGGGAATCGAGCCTGGCCGGGGAATCGAACCCAGACCCTGGAGGTGCAAGGCGACAGTGCTAACCACTACACCACAGCACCGCCGGTATGAAGATTATAAAAGATTATTTTGTTGAGTCTGTCAGGTGTTGATTTAAAAGCTCATATCTAGATAACTGTCGGCAGCTCTTTAATGAGCACGAGACGGCATGTTCCAGTGACAAATAACATGATTATGCTAACTTGACATCATTTGAGTTTTAGCGTGAGGTACTTTGGCAGATGCATGCTGTATAAATAAAGTTGACTAGACTTGACTTGAAAATCTGTTTATTTGCCCAGTAAGATCTCCACAAGAGATTTCATGTCCAAGCCTGTGTCCGTTCACCTAAATACCATTACAGCTAAGCTGTAAACCTTTTCTTTAGACAGCCCTTCGATAAATACAAGTGTCTATTTTCTTCACATGACTGGGTAGAAAGTTTCTAGGAATGGACTCAAGCACAGTTGACTGTTCAGATCCTGGGTTTTCTGAAGTATCGTGCATGAGACAACTGAACTGCCAGTTTCTGCGCAATGCCTGTTCCCTGAACACTGGGAATGCGACCAGATCTCACTTTCATCCGCTCTGTTCAGATGACCACCAGCTGGTGGTGTTAACGCAATATCGGCAGAGGTGATCAATTTTGCCAAAGGGAGTAACGTTACCTGTGGTGTTCTGTTTCCATATAAGGCGATGCGCACAACCGATGCTTATTTTCCACACGTTCCAGCAGGGAACTGTTCCAAATGGATTGCAAACCAATGGGGGGCCTCTATGTGTGTGTGTTTTTCCTCTCCAAAAATTGTCTGTCAGAACGAGACTCCATCCCCTCCACCCAGTGAGGAAGCCGTTCTGTCCCAAATAACCTTCTCAGATATACTGTAGACATCTCCCCTCACCAGCTCTCCATCCATTTACACACTGCTGATTAAATCTCAGAGCATTCGGAAAATCTTTTACAAACAGATTCGCAGGATGGTCCACCTTGACAGGTGCCACCTATACAGAAGCTTTGAACTTCTGCTATTTCCATAACAATGCTTTAATATCCTGCAGATTTCATGTGATTCTCAGTAGCTAGACTCAGGAACTCTTTGAACCAGAAGGGAGTACACCAAGCATGCAACGCCGGTCCACCACATGACAACTTGTGCACAAATTCACACTTAGGGTCGATTTAGGTTGAATTCATTCGTAGGCTTTCCAGTAGAACCCAGGTCTTGACACAGAACACACTCACTCATTCTAATTCATATCCTGTTAAGGGTCACAGGGAGCCTGCAGCCTATCCCAATCCATCGGAGGGCACACACTCACTCACACTACAGGCAATTTTGAAATGCCAGTTAGCCTAATCTGCTTGTCTTTGGACTGTGGGTGTAAAATGGAGTACATGGGGGAAACCCAGTAAACACGGGGACAACATGAAAACTCCACACAGATCTGAGGTGGGAATCAATCCAAAACCCTGGAGATACAAGGCAACAGTGACTACCACTACGCTAGGTCTTGATGACTAGCATGGCTAAGGTGATCCTGGGGTGATCCATGCGGTTTACGTGGGAGTTTATGTGTCCTAATGAGTTGAGGTTGACTGTGTCATTTTGTGAGGTCAAATACCAACAATGCCACAGTTATCCAAGGTCAGGAGTCCAAAAAATTTCAAACCGGTTGTACTCTCTCTCTCTAAACGACAATGGCCAATGTGTGTGTCTATAAAAGAGGGTCTATAGTGCTTTCCTCTGGGTGTGTTACTCTGGCTTGTGATGCAGCATGAACAGCATTTTGAAGAAAATCAGTTCGCTGGACTTGTGCTTGTTCTTGAGAAAGATTGTTAGCAAGTCAACCTCTCTCTGGCTGAAAGCTGTTAAATGAGTCAAAAGCTTCTTCTTCTTCCTTATTGTTTAACCACATTCATTCATTTTCTATACCGCTTAATCCTGTGTTCAGGGTCGCGGGGGACCTGGAGCCTATCCCAGGAGACTTCGGGCACTAGGCGGGGTACACCCTGGACAGGGTGCCAATCCATCGCAGGGCACACACACATACACACACTCACACACCCAATCACACACTACAGACAATTTAGGAACGCCAATTAGCCTAACCTGCATATCTTTGGACTGTGGGAGGAAACCGGAGTACCCGGAGGAAACCCACCAAGCACGGGGAGAACATGCAAACTCCATGCACACAGAGATGGGAATCGAGCCTGGCCGGGGAATCGAACCCAGACCCTGGAGGTGCAAGGCGACAGTGCTAACCACTACACCACCGCGCTGCCTGTTTAACCACAGATGACAAAATAAGTTGGATTACTGCCACCTATAGGTCTTGCTCTTCCTCATAAACGCTAACCTCTTCTTCTTCCTCCCGGTAGGTCAGACCTGGCTGGTGGATGGGAATTGAAAAACGTTAATTTTCAACATCACTTTCAACAAATAAAACATAAACATCCCTCAATGTTTCTTTGTGTGGATAACGTGTCATACAATGACACACCTACAGTAACAACAAGGCTGCTGGTTGTAGCTATTACATTAATGTAATAGCATTACAGTAAAGTATGCCTTGTATACAATTGGTCTAAGCTGGTGAAATATTCTTGAATTTAGCCAAATTATCGATAATTCCCTAAGCTATGCTTATAATGAACCAAAAATAAGATTATTAAGCTTATTTCTAGCAAAATTTTACTAAGATTTGAAGCTAAAATGTCTTGTTCAATTGTCAGATATTTTCACTTCATTCACTAAATAAATTCCAAAAAACTAGCAAAATTATGAGTGGTTTGAACTTTTTTTCTTTGAACTAAAACTGGTAAGATCTTCTGTTGGAATCTAGCTAGCTTTATTGTTGCCGTCACTTACATTGAAACTCAAACAATTTCCTTATCCGCCACACTGAATTGCAATTTCCACCAAAAATGACTAATTTGCAAAAAAACAAACAAAAAAAAAAAATCTTTGAAAGTGAAATAGTCTTGAAGTCAGCCAACATATCTACAATTTCTTAATATGCCATTACAAAAATGTACTTTTTTCCTTTGAAGTAGCAGTGGTAAGATATTCAACTTCTTAAGTGTCAGCGATCAGGTAATAGCTAGCGCTACTGTTGATGTCACTTCCATTGAAACTCCAACAGTTTTCTTATCCACCACCACACTGAATGGCAATTTCCACTAACATGTCTTAATTTGCACTGGAAAAAAATACAGCTTAGAAAGTTAAAAATTATTGAATTTAGCCAGGCGGCGCGGTGGTGTAGTGGTTAGCACTGTCGCCTTGCACCTCCAGGGTCTGGGTTTGATTCCCATCTCTGTGTGCATGGAGTTTGCATGTTCTCCCCGTGCTTGGTGGGTTTCCTCCGGGTACTCCGGTTTCCTCCCACAGTCCAAAGATATGCAGGTTAGGCTAATTGGCGTTCCTAAATTGCCCGTAATGTGTGAGTGTGTGTATGTGTGTGTGCTCTGCGATGGATTGGCACGCTGTCCAGGGTGTACCCCGCCTAGTGCCCGAAGTCTCCTGGGATAGGCTCCAGGTCCCCCGCGACCCTGAACACAGGATTAAGCGGTATAGAAAATGAATGAATGAATGAATTTAGCCAAACTATCTACAATTTATTGCATTACGGTTAGAAGACACCTAAAATAAAATTAAGCTTATGTCTAGTCAAATGTTACTAATATTGCGAGTTAAAATGTCTTATTTCATGCCAATGTTCTATTGGCATATACTTTCGCTTTTATCGAAAAATTAATTCCTAAAAACTAGCAAATAGCATAGAAATAGAACAAGACATTTTCTATTTAGATCGCAATTTTCGCAACAGTTGAAGAGAAATAAGCTCAATAATCTTATTTTAAGAATGTTTAAATAGTTTGGCTAAGTTGAAGAATATATATATATATATATTTGAAGCATGGTTGCTTGACATTTGATAAAGTATGTTGTCTTGCCAAAAAAGTGCAATGGAAAGAACTGCTCAAGTGTGTGTGTGTGTGTGTGTGTGTGTGTGTGTGTGTGTGTTCTTTATTTATTTATTAAATTTTTGCAATTCCTGAAGTGTTTTTATTTAGAAAGCTCTTTTCCCCCAAGAAAAACGGCTCTAACGTTTTGTTGATCAGGTTTGTGGATAACCGCACACTAACACACTAATCAGTATTTTCCATTAGCCTGCCATGACACAGCAGTCCAGTACTACTCAGTATGCTAGTACGCCTCACCACTGACGTTTCACTCCAACGCATGCGTAAGATTGCGACTCGCTTTCTTATTGGTTAAAACCACGTCAGGGATTTCCCCCCCCCCAAACCCCCTCCCTGGCCTCTGATGTAAACAGGAAGTGTCTTAGACTCATTTCTGTTGAGTTTTCCAGGTGACACGCGCGCGCGAGCTAATGGAGTTCGTGGCTAGGATTAAACACAAGGGGCCCTAACATCCCATAATATTCCCCCAGAGCCGTGAGTAAGGTAAGGGGGTTTTTAATGAAAAGAACCAAAATGGCGGATTAGTGTCAGATTCCTTCGAGCGTCTTGTTCGATGCTAATGCTAACGCTCTAGCTGAGAGTTCACTTGGTAAATAACAAAGTTTAGTCGATGGTAGCCGTCATGGTTAGCGTTTAACTGTCTTATAATGTAAACTCTGTTAAGTAATGTACGTAAAGTCTGTTTTCTAACGTTTGGCGGTGTATTTAGCGGGTAAGTGACATTTGCTAGCTGTTGAACTTTGTGGAGTGAAATGAAACTGATTGACAGGTCAGTAAGTAAAGCTTGGACACAGCGCTGTAACACATCAGTGTGTGTTTGTGTTTTTTATTTTTAAAGATGCAATATCTGTTTGTTTTTAAACGTGTTTATTTGTTTAAAGAAACCATAAAATATATGTAAACATCTGAAAGACTAACAAAAAAAAAAGACACTTGGTTCAAAGTATCTTAAGTTTCCCGTATGGAAGACTGGCTTCCGGGCTGGAAGTCCTGTGCTTTATACTGTAGACTCTACGGTCACCATGGATACCGGGGGCGGAGCTTCGTCAAAATGTGCACGAATGATTAGAACGTCAATACCGAGCTGCGTTCACATTGCAGCACATGACAGACTTTTATGTAATTAAAATGTTGAAGCATATTTTCTTAGAAATGTCTTTGCTTGTGCCATCTGGGTTAAAACACATCATAACTGTGCGACGTCTTATACAATTTAAACAACGCACGCGATTTTAACAAAAAAAATTTACTGACCATTCGCATTGTTGTGTGTTTGTTTGTGGCGCGTTTACGATGACGTCACGGCAGTAGCGGCGCTGCAACTAAAACGACACGTGAGTAATCCCGCCCACTCTAAAGCGTTACTAAACTGCAGTGGAAGCGCAAACCGAGCCAAACTGCGCCGAACCGAAGTGAGTTGAACTGAACCGTGTCGTGTCGTACTATGCAGTGGAAAAGAGGCATTAGTGTGTTACGCTTCTTCTGACAAGTCTTCGAACAAATGTCGTCAGTTGCCGGTTTGGGGGACACACGTGATAGTCTACGTCCTCCCTGGTTGATACATAGGTTTGATGTGATAGTACCCTAATGACGGGTGGAATTGCCTACGACTAAATTAGACTGACAGTCAAGGAAATTGCAAGGAAAGTAAATGAAAAAACATATCTGTAGCAAATTAGATAAAAAAAAACTGAATTGAGTCTCTTTAGGCTGGTAATTCGAATGTAGCCTTAGAGAACTTACGGAGGTAATTTTACCAAATGGAACTTTAATAAAATATAGTTTCAGCCATTTTTGTAAAAACGAATGGGTTACATAGTTATTACATTACGGTCCAATTTGAACTCCTTATTCATCCGCATGAAATCGCAATTTTAATCCTGTAGTTTTGTGTAGCTACAAAATGTGTGATGAGCTGATTAGTAAGTGCACAATAAAATCACCCGTTATCAAAGTCAGTATAGTTCAGGAAACAAAGAAGCGCATGTGTCATACATGATACTCGGTACTCGTAAACCAAGACTTGTTCGTTTTCCAAGTCAGAATTTATTAAGAATCTTTGCTCGTCTTGCGGAACACCCGCAAACCGCCTTCCTCCGAGGTACAATTCCAAAACTGTTAGCAAACCCCCAGGCAAGATTAATAAATCTGTCACGTTTCTTTACAAGCACTCAGTCGCATCTTGGTTAGAAACCCAGAGTGCGAAGGCACTAAATATTTTTTAAAGCAGAAAATTTTTTCTTCTTCTATGTAGTTTATTTTGGTTTGTCTTTCATCTTCCTTTAGCGGGTTAGTTAATTAGCGGCGTATATCTCATATAGGTATACACTGTGTTCCAAATTATTATGCAAATTGGATGAAAGTGTTATAAACATTAAATGTTTAGTTTTTAAATTAAACTCATGGATGGTGTTGTGTCTCAGGGCTCTTTGGATCACTGAAATGAATCTTAGACACGTGTGATAATTAGTTTGCCAGATGAGCCCAATTAAAGAAAAAGTACTGAAGAAGGTTGTTCCACATTATTAAGCAGCCACAGGTTTCAAGCAACAGGGGAAAGAAAAAGGATCTCTGCTGCCGAAAAGCGTCAAATATTGCAATACCTTGGAAAAGGTATAAAAACATTAGATATTTCACAAAAACTCATCGTACTGTGAAGACATTTGTGGCTGATTCAGAGCACAGACAGGTTCATGCAGATGAAGGCAGAATGAAGAAAGTTTCTGCAAGACAAATTAATCGGATTAAGAGAGCAGCTGCCGAAATGCCATTACAAAGCAGCAAACGGGTATTTGAAGCTGCTGGTGCCTCTGGAGTCATGTTTTGGGCCAGAATCATGGGGAGAGAGCTGGTAGGCTCCTGTAGGGTCCTGTAGGGTGTGAAAATGACCTCTGCAAAGTATATTGACTGACCACTTTCTTCCATGGTACAAAAAGAAGAACCGTGGCTTCTGTAGCAAAATCATCTTCATGCACGACAGTTCACCATCTCATGCTGCAAAGAATACCTCTGTGTCATTGGCTGCTATGGGCATAAAAGATGAGAAACTCATGGTGTGGCCACCATCCTCCCCTGACCTCAACACCATTGAGAACCTTTGGAGGATCCTCAAAAGATCTATGAGGGTGGGAGGCGGTTCGCATCAAAACAGCAGCTCTGGGAGGCTATTCTGACGTCCCGCAAAGAAATTCAAGCAGAAACTGTCCAAAAACTCACAAGTTCAATGAATGCAAGAATTGTGAAGGTGATATCAAAGAAGGGTTTCTATGTTAAGATGTAACATGCCCTGTTAGGATGATTTTGATTGAAATAGCTTTAGATTTCTTTAAATATGACCTCCTAAAGCTGCAAATTCAACAAAAGCCCATTTTCAGTACTTTACAACCAATAAAATGTTTTAACTCTGCTGTGCATAATAATTTGGAGCAGTGCGTTTTCAGTTTTTTATTTTTAAATAAATATTATCATCATTAGGAGGTTTGTTCAATAAAATTAAAATTATACCCTAATAGTTGATGACTATAAAATTATACTGACTGTCATTTGCATTTACGAATTATGAAAATCAGAGAAAGATATCATTTGCGTAATAATTTGGAACGCAGTGTACATATAATAAAAAAAAAAAAGTTTTATATTTTTATTCATTCATTCATTCATTTTCTATACCGCTTAATCCTGTGTTCAGGGTCGCGGGGGACCTGGAGCCTATCCCAGGAGACTCCGGGCACTAGGTGGGGTACACCCTGGACAGGGTGCCAATCCATCGCAGGGCACACACACATACACACTCACACACCCAATCACACACTACGGGCAATTTAGGAACGCCAATTAGCCTAACCTGCATATCTTTGGACTGTGGGAGGAAACCGGAGTACCTGGAGGAAACCCACCAAGCACGGGGAGAACATGCAAACTCCATGCACACAGAGACGGGAATCGAGCCTGGCCGGGGAACCGAACCCAGACCCTGGAGGTGCAAGGCGACAGTGCTAACCACTACACCACCGCGCCGCCGCTTTTATATTTTTAGTTATATTTATTATATTTGGTTGTTTTTTCCATTCTGACGGCCAGCTGTCGTATCACACCGAACGTTCCCTCCATCAGCGACGTTCCAAATGCATCTGGATTGCAATCAAGAGAAGACTGTTGTGGCCTGTTTTATGCAGTAATGAGTTTAGACAATAGATTGCAGCTTGACTGCATTCTCTAAACATCTGTCCCCAACCCAAGAATTCTAAACAGTGTCGTTTTGTTTTTTTCCCCAACTTTTTCTTCTTCTTCTTTTTTCCCCCCCCCCTTCTGACCAAGATGGACGACATCAATTTACACTACAGGATCCTCAACTGGAGGCGCAGGATCCGGGAAATAAGGGAAGTGCGAGCCGTGCGCTATCAGGAACGGTACAAGCGCATGATGAAGGACGGAGACACTTTGAGGTGCGTCTGAGATTATAAACCTGTCTGTTTCTTGGAGCCGCCAGGTATTTATGTACCTGACACACACATGCATACAAAAGACACTTGTATGAGTGACCTGGTAGCTCATCTGCATCATGGCTAATCAAGTTGAAAAGCAGCGAGTTCCAGTTGCTGGTTGATCGAGCGGTGCGTCGTATTAAATCATGTAAAATTCATAACTGAACAGTTTTTTTTTCTCCCCCCTCCATCTCTACCAGGAACTCATCCTCACACCCTTCGACGTTTCTCCGTCAGCGCGGTAGAACCACGTCAGGAAAGCGGCATGCGTGCAGCAGAGCCATCAGCTTTCTTTCCAAAAACGCAAACAAGCCCGGCGTCTCGCAAAACCTCACTGATTGAAATAATAATAATGTCAGCGAATGTTATAGGAGAGGAGATGCTTGCTTTTTTTTTTTTTTTTTGCTCAGAGAAACATGAAAGGCAAGTTTGACGTATCGGAAAAACAAAACCGGATACGCGCGGAATGGTGTCCGAATTCCACAAATACACAAAAATGACACGTTTTCCATGTCACTGTCACATTCAATCTTAAAGGGAGAAAAATGTAAATGTGGAGGTCAGGTTGCGCGTGTAGACCACTTTCGAACACTCGAGCTCACGCGCAGGTGGGTTTTAGCACGCAGGTGCATTTTTAACACGATGGCAAGTGACCGATCCAAAAGGAATCAGTTCCTAGAACAATTGAAAGTCGATTGGATTAAGCGTGGATGTGGAGAGTTTTTTTTTAAATAATGTGTTCGAGTCTGTTGGTCAGTCCGTAGTTTTACATCCATTGGCGTGTCAAGACGCAGTAGAACAGATGAAGAATCGATGAAGCAACATTACCACTTTTTAGGCATAAATGAATCATAAGCGAAACTGGAACATAATTAGACACTCATAGGCGCGTTTTAAAATATTTACATGTTACCTTTAAGTGCGCGGAATGAACGTGTGAGATCGCGTTTAGGAAGTAGATTTCAATTGCTCACTCGCAAGCACAAATTAAAAAATGTACAGTAGAGTTTTAAGGTGTAATGATTTTTGTCAAGGTTGCATTTTTTTTTTGTTTGTTTCTATGATTTTATGGCATTTTCCATTTAAATTTCAAAGCAGAATATCTTCTTTTCCCGTGAAGAAGATTGTGATGAAACAAAGCCTATGGCTACGTTTACACTGCCAGGTCTCGATGCTTAATTCCGATTTGCTGCCTATATCAGATTTTTTTGACCGTCTGTTTACACGTTATTTCCACTATGACTCATATCCGATTCACGTGTTTACACTCGCCATACCATCTGAAACATCGCGCATACTTAAAGGGAGGTTCTTGCGCTACAACCTAGCCAAGAAAGATGAAGGTGAAATATGCTTAACGCGATTTCTGCTATATATGCAAAGTTCGCGCACCATGGTTTTAAAACGGAGGAGGAGAAAAAAACGCCATAATTGCAACCTGCGCATATGCTTTATTCATCAAATACTGATTTAATGTTATTTAGCCCAAATAAGCATTAACACAAGGCGTGTGTGTTGGAGGGGGGGCGTTGTTCTTTTCCTCTTACATGTCACGTGCGATGTTGTAATTCAACACGCGCTTCCACCGGAGAATAACATTACGTCATTAAACCGCGAAGAAGTCGCAGTTTTAATGACGTACAGAACACAATGACTCAGGGAATCCGATCTGTCTGTTTACACGGCAATCACATCAGCACATTTCTGATTTATATCCGATTTATTTCCACATATGAAGGAGGCCTGAAACCGATCTCAAAATATCGGAATGCATGCGTTTTTTTCCTGTTTACACGGACACAGAACATATCCGATATGAGTCACATATGAGCAAAAAATCGGAATTGGGTCGCATACACCTGGCAGTGTAAACGTAGCCTAAATGTCGGCCCAATTCACCTGAGAAAACCCCCATTTAAATTCAGTAGTTCAGAAGCTTACATGTGATGCGTGCACAAACAGACAGATGAAAATGAAAAAAAAAAACATCTTGATGTCTCCTATTACTCCAAAATTACTATTACCCCCCAAATAATTTTTTCAACGTACAGACACGCCAACTTTGTTATATACAGTATAATGTGTATATTTATACTGGATGATATCGTCATGCTGTGACTTGTTACTGAATTAGTTCTCAGTTAGTTGTATTCTTTGAGAGCGATGTGTAATAAATAGAGACGGGGGAGAAAAATCGTTTCAGTTAGATATCGCGATTCTTTCATGTAGCGATTTGAAAATAATTTTTTATGAAAGTATATTTGAGGTAGCGCAATTTTGCACTTCCTCTATAATCCTACAGGTGGTGCACTCTAAACTATTCTCACGTTGGCAGGCAGCATAACATCCTGTGTAGTAGGAGCGAATCGATTGGAAGAGTTGTGTAGAATCAGAACAAAATCTGAAAGAAAAAGGTTTATAAACCAATACAAATCGTATCCTGATAATATCGTAGCGGGCGATCCCTTGTGATTCTCATACCTAGTAATACATTTCACCATTTTTCAGTGTATAAAGATACAGTATACTGTATGCACACAATGTTCAGGAAAATTTTAGACATGACCCTGGAAGAAGGAGAGATAAAAGTACCTGCCGCAGCAGTGCTCTTTGTAAAGTGTTTCTAAAGTGCTGTAATTTTCTCCGCTCTAGTTACCAAGGGAACTCTGATGAAGTTGGCTGCTATGTGGCTCCACGGCCTTTATCAAAAGGAAACTGCTACTTTGAGGTAAGCAACGGCAGCAGTACGAGATTTAAGGCGAAGTAGAAATGATGACTGATCGATAATGTGAATGATAACGTCGTGAGTCGTCGTTTTCTTTTAAGCTGTCGTAATATTAAAATGTAAATTTTACTGCTGTTTTTTGTCTACCTTGTTTTGGTCTCATTTTTACATTAGTACAATCACCATCGCATCGTTTTATTTATTTATTATACTTTTTTTTTTAAAGTAAGGCCATACTAGCTTGAGTGGAACCACATGAAGGGACAAAACAATCTGTTTGTTTCCATATTCAGAACCACAATTCTCACAGTTTATGCGTTCAACCTTTTCCCTTATATTATTATTCCCTTCTCAAACTCACAAATATGAAATGACACATACTGGAAGCCCCGCCCACTTTCTCATAGTAATCTGTTGGTTGGCCAGTTCCCTTTTCTTGCTTAGAAGATGATTTGTTTGATTCTATGATTAGTCGAGTACACTGAAGACCGAATACACTGCTCGACCGAAAGCTTTTCACACACTCCAAGATTTCATTGACTGTTTTTAACGTTGATTACAGCACACCATGTGGCGAATTCATGTGTGAAAATGATTCCTCACGCTCCCAGAAACATACTTTTTACAATTTGAATCCTGGAGTATCCTCCGTGCCATCAGTGAAGAAAAACTCCATAGATGTGATAATCTGGTCATTCAGTACATTCAGGTCGTCAACTGACTTCATTTTATTACCACATAACGTTGCTGAGTCTCGACCAGATTAACTGAAGCAACCCCAGATCATAACACTGTCTCCAGAGACTTGTACAGTGGACACTATACGCGTCATTTCATGCGCTTCCCTTCTTCTTCATTTCTTAACCCAATTCCAGTAATTTCAAATCTCCTTAATTGTTTTTGGTGCTTAAAGATGACCAATAATTTGAACCTTCTGAAGTGGTGCCTTTTATTCTTATGTTTTTTTAAATTTTTTTTTATTCTAGGCAGTTTATACAAGTAATATTTCTTAACTTTCAGAGAGCTTTTACTGTTTTCCTTTTCTTCACGCACCTTATATCCCGTCCTTAACTCGAGTGGGATCACGTCAAGTAATGTTAAAACTATTCGTCCTCACACTCTGTCCCTTTCAGCATCAGAGAACACAGCCTTGACTTCAAGATGTACCAGAACAGTCTTCTTTTGTTTTTCTTAATGAGATCCGCAGATGAACCAGTTGATCTATAAATTTGGAATGCATGACAGATGAGTAGTTCTGAACCAACGAAGCCCCGCCCCTTTCCCACAGTAATCTGAGGCGATTCTCTCTTCCTGCATGAAACATGGCTTTAAACGATAACTTGAATCTAGTTACTTTATTTCTGAGGAAATTTTCAGCTACCAAAAGGAAACCACAAGGTTAAATATTTTTTTCACAGTAGTTTTAGAGAAATCTTTCAAATCTGTAATTATTTAAATTCAACAATCAACAAAATTTTATAAAAAAAAAACAACAGATGTTTGTGTTTTATTAGCATGTTTGTTTAATAAGTAGATTCCGTCTGGAAGAGGATTATGGCCGCAAAAAAACATGTTTGAGTTCTGACTTTTTCCTGACTTTCTCAGAAGTTTCTTGGAATTCTGACATTACGTGCAGAATTCTGTCTTTCATCTCAGATTTCTAAAAATCCTGACATTTTCTTAGAATTCTAACTAAATTCTGAATTCTGAGATTAGACTAAACATTCTGAGAAGTAGAAAAAAAAAATCAGAATAATGAGTTTCAAGTTAAAATGTTGAGAAAAACATCAGAATTCTAAGAAAAAAAATTAGACTCCAAAGCTTAAATTGAAAATTTTGAGGAAAAGGTCAGAATTTAGTTTAAAAAAATTGAGTTAAAATTGAGTTTTTTAAAAATAAAAATTTACTTTAGTCACATATTTTCTGTAAAGCATCCATAATTAACAGTTGTATCTGGTTATAAATTTTATGGATTTATTTATTTATTTATTGTACACGTTTTGAGACTTTAAAACACATTCAATCTTCTTTCAATTTTCTTCTTGCTACTGTTTGAGTTAAACACATTTTTAAGATCGGACGGCAACACACGATTCCTCTACAGACAGAAACAAATACCACATTGCGATGCATCGAATACAAACATTGAAGCATGAAGATTACATAGTGACCAGCACGCTCTTCATTCCACTCTGGGTTTTTTTTTGTCTTTATTTTATATAGCTTTATTAAAATTTAGTGTACCTTTTGGATTTAGATATTTCTCAACACTTGTGCTAAATTTAGTTTTTTTCCTCCCATTAAAACAGAGGACCTACTCAGAAACTCTGTTAAAAAGAAAACTCTGTTAAATAAAAGAAGGAAGCTTGAATGTATTATATCCCATGTGCAGTTTATTATCTGAGGGTCATGTGGTGAGTAGAAAGTTCAGGAACACAAGCTGCAATTTTTTATACAGAATAATTTTTGCATTTCTTTCTGTTTTTATTTAAAATTTCAGCAATTAGTTATTAATACCTTTTTATAGTGGCACAGTTTCGAGTTGCAGTGCAGACAGAAAACCAAAAGTTAGTCCTTCTCGTGAAGGATACTCTCAGCATCGAGGAACAGCTGAATAAAGTGTGACTTCTACGGGATACACTGCTGATATGGGTATAAAACAGCGTTTGGGAAAAGAGCATGCATGTGATTTCAATATGGAAAAAACCTGCAAGGATGTGGCTGTAAATCTGGCTTTGGGTGAAGGCAAGTCTTGAGTGATGTACAGTGCTGGTTTGAGGTCGCTGCCAGCTTGTCGTGGTTTAATAAACTTCCACTTCCTCATGGGCATTGGAGCTGGAAAGCAGCACCCCGTCCGTGCCGCAGTGCAGAACAGTCCCCTGCGGCCACATTTCCGATTTAAGCATTCAAACGCTTTAGAATTAAGCTGACTTTTCTGAACTAAGTTTTTAGTGCCAATAATTCTGGATTTGAATGCGTTCTTTGTTTGTTGTTAGGTTTATTCAGTCATAAAAAGCTGAAAGCTAAAAGCATGCTTCCTCCAAAAGCATCAGCTACACTACAGAGCAGCCTCACACTCCAAAAAAAGAAAAGAGCTATCCGCCCTCTTTTGCTTGCATGAACACACGATTGGCCAGTTCTGCTCTGATAAACAGGAGAGAGAGGACTTCCATTGTTCCCTTGTGACTTCATTATCAATTCTTAAACCTATGCTGCAAAGTCCAGAATTATTGGTACCCTCATTAAAATTAGTTTAAAAATTTGAAATAATTAACAACAAAGATGCGTTTTGTACTTCTAACTTTTTATCTAAATCCTACATTCGGCCAGATCCTTTTTAACAAACCAAATGAAACATTTGAAGAAGAACAGAAATGCATTCTAGAAGCAAGGACTTTGACCTATGAACCAAGAGTGAAAACATTTATCAGCAACTTTACGATACGAACAACAGCTACAAGACAAAGACATGCTAAAACCAGAACTTAACTACACAACCTAATCAGTAACAAACGCAACAAGAGCGACGTCTGACTCTCAGGGGTTGATCAGGGGTCCCGGTGCTTTCCTTCCACGGTGTAGTTTTAAACTGTGCTCCCTTTTGAGGTAATGTAAGTCAAGGGGACATCCCCTGACCTCACCGCACTCTTTCTATTTGGTCATTGGATTTCACTCTGCATATTTGTGTGCGAGTTTTAGCAATGCTTCACTTCCCTAATGACCTCATCGTCTCTTTAATGATTAAAAGAAAACAAAAAAAACTAATGCCTGTTATATATAGTATACAACCAGGACTTTAGAAGTGATGAAAAAAAAAAAAAAAAGAGTGAGTGAGGAGATGAGACTCTTAGCTGCAGTGGAACATTCGAATGGTGCACACGTTATAAAAACAAAGGCAATACATCCGTGGTGGCGCGAATCCCCCTGCAGTCGTTCCCGTGAAAGTTCTGCGGATGAAACACCCGATGTTTGAAAACGGATGGATAACTTGTGGAAAGAAAAAAAAAAAGGACGAATCTGAAAACTTTCTGAAACATCCAAATAAATGCATCGAGAAATTAAGGTAGATCAGGAGTCCCGGTTTGACTCGAACTTCAGTGTGTTTTTTTCAAAGTGTTTACATTGACATTTGTGCTGATTGGGACGGACACAGCTCTCTGGTATACCTGGTTAACGCAGCAAATCTGCTACCGATGAACCATCTCCAAAAAAAAAACATCTCCCAAATCTCTGTAGAACAGAGCCCCCAACCCCCCCCCCCTCCCCCCACCTTTCAGTCTGCGTCAAAGGCATGATCATATTTCCTCGTTAGATTTTCATGGACGTTTCAGTTCACCTCCTTTGACCTCCACGAGTCAGCGTGATTACCCGCTCGCACATCAATCTCTGCTCTCACTCACGCACACACACACACACACACACACACACACACACACACACACACACACTGCTGAATCTCTTTCCCCTAACTGTGATCTTAGGCTTCTTGTTTTTTCAGTGTGTGTGTGTGTGTGTGTGTGTAAATCAATTTTGTCCTTAGTCAAGTGGAAATTTTCTCTATTAGCCTAATTGAATATTGCGTCTGGAAGCCTGGGCTGAGATTCTGCAGCTCCCGAGTTCACAGCAGGGTTCTCTTTTCATGGAGCGCTGCGTCTTCGGCGCATTAAATTCTCAGCAGGGCGCTCCGAGCGAGTACATCGGACAAGGAGATGTCTTTAGGAAACTCTTCTAGATATATCTTAACCATTTTAAAGTTCGGGAAACAAATCCTCGAAAGAGGTGTCTGGATCGTCTAGCTCTTTCTCAGTTTATGACTATGCTTTAAGTCCCTGGCAGTAGGTTTTAAGTTTTAGAGCAGGACGACGCGCCAACAGCTGGAGCCATTTTCCTGGAGAGAGTGAAAAACCATTAATCCTTGCAGCCTAGGATCAACTTCTATCCTCCCGAGGCCAAGTTTCCACACGAATAGATAATCTGATGTAGTTCTGACCTTTATAGAGGTCATACATTAAAAAAAAAAAAAAAAAAAAGATTACAAGGGCCGTTCGAGTCGAACCGGGAAATAATATCGATTTGACATGATGCAGTAAAATATTTGAGCTGTGCAAACATTTTTGAAGAAGACTGTACGTCCACGGATGTGGACAATCCCTTGAAAATCAACGGATAACTTGTCTCCAACTTGCTGAAGAGACGCATTGGTCTGTGGGAACTAGTACCCAGAATACCACTTGCTCGTTACAGATTGAGTAACTGCCACATCCCCATACAGTCCTAACCTCCCTCCAAGCCATTTCTTGAAAGGAGTTCCTGGGAGGCCGGCGTACTGAGAAAACGTTCTACCTTGATTGTATCCAAGAACTGGATGATGAGTGCATTAGTGTAGCAGGGGATTATATTGAAAAATAAAAAGGAGTGAATAAGTGCACAAGTCCCGGTTTGACCTGAACGCCGTCCGTAGTCAAGGAGTCTAATTAGTGGAAGTGAATGAAGTTCGTGTGTGGGATTTCCAAGAAATCAGAATCAATTTCGGCAAACTTTCAAGGCTTAATTGAAGCATTAGCTGCGAGGTCAAACTTCTTTTTTTTTTTTTTTTTTTTTTTTGTTCCCGCTACTATTTTCCATCACAGCATGCACTCGTGATTTCCTGTGGTCCAGCCCTCCATTCAGTGCATAATTCCTGTTACCACGTCATCATGAGAAATTTCCCCACCGACATAAAGCAGCGTCGTGTTTTCTTGATATACAGCCAGATTTTTCAGATTATCCCGCTTCCTTGTCCTGCTTAATAAATCTAACAATATACCAAAATAAATCTGAATGCTGTGTGAGATTAGATAACAGAGGCGTCGCAGGATTTGCTCTGAGGTGTTGTGTTGTGTTATTTCAGGTGACTATAATGGACACGGGGGTCCGAGGGACGATCGCAGTGGGTCTGGTTCCTCAGATGTACAAGCTTGATCATCAGCCAGGCTGGCTGCCTCACTCGATCGCCTACCACGCTGATGACGGGAAGTAAGTGTCGGAGCTTGTCCTGTTGTTGTTTTTTCTTTTTTTTTTTTCTTTGATGGTTAAAAAAAAAAAATTTATTTATTGTGGTTTCTAAAGGAAGATGCTGTAGTGTCATTCAGGGTAAGTCCAAAGACACGATCGCAGCCAAACAAGAACTACACGAGTTTACATGTGACATAAATGAAATATGAATCTTTATCAGTATTTTGAAAAACTCCAGGTGATCAAACACTCTGACCTGCCACATGACAAGGCAGCAACCCTAGACATACTGCAGTTATAATAGTATAGTCATATATACTAGTCATAGTGCATTTATATGAGTGATTATTATTCTTATTATTGTTATTTATTTTCTTTTTCAACTCGATTCCCTGGTGTGTTTTATATGTCGGGGTTTTTCCCCCTGCCTCCGCGTTCCAGACGAGCAGCTAATCAGAGGTTGCGGCTGCAAGTCTGCTGACTCGTATCTCTCCTCTCCTCCACAGACTGTATAATGGCAACCCTGTCGGCCAGCAGTTCGGCCCCAAGTGCAACCGTGGCGATCGGATAGGCTGCGGGATCCACACAGACACTTTCGACGCCGGACTCACCACCGTGTTTTTCACCAAGAACGGCAAAGAGGTGGGTCTGACTCCGTTCAAGAAAGCGGTTTTGCCTGAACGTAACCAGAGGTCTGTTTAACCGCCCTCGCCCTGCTGTATTGGATCAGGACTTCCTCAGCTTTATTTATTTATGCCGCTCCTGTGTCCTCAGGACGAAGAGCCTGAAACGAATCGCTACGACACCGTGCTCTGATTGGAACGTGGCCCGCAGCACGCGTATCAATACTTTTGCGGTGATGTAACGGACCGCTCTACCGCTCTGCACTGTTAAACACCGGTAAAGTTCACGTCCCGTTGTAAAAGCAAACATTTACATGTCTTCATGCTTACTCATCCACATGGTGCGTCTCCGAGGCTAACGAGGCCGAGCTCCGCGTCACGGCCGACAGGAATCCAGGTTTCATTCCGCAGTGCAAGCTCCTCGTAAACGAACGCCCCCGTTATGACTTCTCCGTTCTACGCAATCGTTCAATACTTAAATAGCCTGCAAACAATTACAGTACTGTAGAGATAAAGAAAACCCGGGCCAGTGATCAAAACATTCATTCATTCATCTTCTATACCGCTTAATCCTGTGTTCAGGGTCGCGGGGGACCTGGAGCCTATCCCAGGAGAGTGATCAAAACAGATCTGTTTATTTCTTACATTTTTTTCCCATAGGTTGGTCTTTTAAGGGCACAATTAGTGAAAAAAAAAAAACCCTAATTTTTATCGAACAGGTGGGATCGGTGGTGGTCCCCGTAGCCCCGGGCGGCCTTTTCCCAGCCATCGGCATGCACTCTCTGGGGGAGGAGGTGCGACTGAACCTGCAGGCGGAGTGGGGAACCGAAGAGGAGGACAGCATCATGATGGTGGACAGCCACGAGGACGAATGGGGACGCCTGTACGACGTGAGAGTCAGTGGAACGGTAAGCTGAGACCTCGATTATCATTATAATTATAATTTTTTTTTCAGGTGAATTTGAAAAAAAAAAAAAAATCAATGGTTCGAGGTTATATTTCTTGCCACAGCCGCTTTATTCCTCACCTTTACACCGCCGGCATTGTGTGATTGTGGAATTAGAGATTGTTGAATTGATGAGAGTTTCTTAAGGTGGAAAAGTGTCAGTATTCCTGGAACATCCTGAGATTATCCTGATCGTCTCCCCGAAGACGACGAATGCCCAACTGTTTTTCAGTGCATGAGGCATACTGTATAAGCAGGAGATGAAATGGAGCAGAGAGAAACAATCTTTCCAGCATTGGTATGTTTGGAGAAAACCTATGTTTGCGAATGACAAGAAAACCGAGGGGCTGCCACACCGAGCTGATAACGGCACACTTCGCCAGGCGGTTGAGTGAGCTGTGGAACTAACGCCTGACTCGAGCTGCACTTGATTTTTCCACATTAGATATTGTGGAGGAAAGTTAGTCAGTCCAATTAGTCAGAGACTCTTTATGGCAAAAACATTGTGTTGGCGTTATGGAATTTTTGAGTCACTTTCCAGGTAAGTTATTTGTCGGTATGTTGATGGAGTGTTGTGATGAAGCGATCCAGAAGTCGGACGGTTTTTAAACGTCCCAGACGTTTCCTTAAAGCGTTCTGCAATTAAACGAAATCTAACACATTCTTGTTTATCATCTAAACTATTCAACAATGAAGAACACATGTCCTTGCGATACCAGTTGTGGTTTTTGAAGCCTGCAGCGCGGAAACAGCGTTAGCAGACAGCGCTACGCTCACATTAAAAGCCACATTTTTCAATTCCAGTTTTAAAATTTTTGTCCTTTCAGTTCACGATCATAATTACAAGTGACTCCAACGTGGACACGTCTGTCCTCTGAAGCGGTGCACATCAATATGTCTTTGCACGCGTCATCTGGGTTAAAACGCGTCATACTTGTCGCAAGCACTCGTTCATTTCAAACAATGAATATGCTATTAAAAAAAAAAAAAAAAGCCTGGGGTTTTGCAAGCAGTTAGTCAGCTGTATTCGTTGAGGTCCAGACGAAGACAGAAAGCCAGACGGCTTCGTGCTGCTGATGCTGGTTGACGTCCGCGAGCGTCTCATGCATGCGCAGAAGCGCAAAAACATTGCATGAAGTTCCAAACTGATCGGAAGTCACATGATCTGTGTATCTGATCTAGGAGCACGTACGAAAGTGGATCGGATCCGATCTGAAAAACATCAGAGTTGTGCGTTCAGACAGCTCTAAAAAAAAAAAAGTCTAATCTAATGTGATTCAAATCTGTTTTGTTTTTTTAGTCACTTCAGGCTGGTAATGTGAACATTAGTCTAACAGTCTGTACTTTTATTTTAAATAAAACATATTCCTGGGTAGTAAAAAAAATTTCATTAGTTTTTCATATTTTGCATGAGTTATATTCTAGTCTCGTGCATAGATCGCTGTATATATCAGAAGGCTACCAGGCGCTAACATGACACGCTTATAATTTCCAGTCCTGACATTAGATATCAGCCAAAGGGAATCAAGGTGAGCGCTTTGCTAACGCAGCATGCCAGAAATAACATCATTGTCCCAAACACCGCAATCAGAGCAAATATTAGTCCAGTTCAAGCGCTGGGGAAGCCGCAGGTCGACAAAGGTACCACACCACGTCATGCAGCAGTTATTTTTTCGCCAGCTTCATCTAGAATAAATTTGACCCCTGAACCTCCTTTTTTTTTTTTTTTTTTTTTTTTTTTTTTTTTTTGTGGCTTGACGATTATTTGAATGTATTCGAACACGCGCATTCGTGTTAACCCAGACGCTTTGGATGAATTCGTAAGATCACATTTTAAAACTGGAGTCCGATTTCTTTATCTTTATTTCATTATTAATTTTTATAAATTTTTTTTCAAGGGTTTTTTTTTGGCAAAGTGTGTCTTTAATTTCAGCTTGAGCCAGGAATATTCTCTTTTCCAATATAGATGTCTCTGACTGGTAGGTGCGGTCTTGTCCTCGTACAGAGACCTCACAGTCGGAGAGAGAAAGTAGGTCGGGTGGAGTATTACAGGGAAGGGAAATAACATTGTGGTTTGTGTTCTACGGTAATTTTCAATATGGTACTTCCAGTTTGTTTCCTTCAGCACAGAACCTTGAATTGAACCGGTGTAGCTTTGTGTCAGAACCCTTGTCCGTTTCCGTTAGAAGTGTCTACAAAATGTAGGATATTCTCCAAGAAGTAGCCTGTATTACACCGCACCGGTCCACTCGATGAGCTCCGAGCGTGTGCGTTTCTGTGTGCTCAGCGCTGTTGACTGGTATGTATTTTATGAGCTGGGTTGGAGGAGGGTTCAGCCACAGAATGCGCAGAGCCTTGAGCTGTTGCCTTCTGCGGAGCCGAGGCTTTTATTTGCTCTGTTTACATTAATTGCCGGTGGAGTGGCAACTCCTGTTTAGATACAGGAGTACAGTGTACAGTACAGTGGGGCAAAAAAGGATTTAGTCAGCCACCAATTGTTTAAGTTCTCCCGCTTAAAAAGATGAGAGAGACCTGTAATTTTCATCATAGGTATACCTCAACTATGAGAGACAAAATAAGGGAAAAAAAACCCAGAAAATCACGTTGTAGGATTTTAAAAGAATTTATTAGCAAATTATGGTGGAAAATAAGTAAATTTCATCTCAATACTTTGTTATAAACACTTTGTTGGCAATGACAAGGTCAAACGTTTTCTGTAGGTCTTCACAAGGTTTTCACACACTGTTGCTGGTATTTTGGCCCGTTCCTCCATGCAGATCTCCTCTAGAGCAGTGATGTTTTGGGGCTGCCGCTGGGCAACACGGACTTTGAACTCCCTCCAAAGATTTTCTATGGGGTTGAGATCTGGAAACTGGTTAGGCCACTCCAGGACCTTGAAATGCTTCTTACGAAGCCACTCCTTTGCTGCCCCAGGCGGTGTTTGGCATCATTATCATGCATTCATACTTTCCTTTACACGGATCAGTAGTCCTGGTCCTTTAGCAGAAAAACAGCCCCAAAGCCTGATGCTTCCACGCTCGTGCTTCACAGTAGGTATGGTGTTTTTTGGATGAAACTCAACATTCTTTCTCCTCCGAACACAACAAGTTGATTTTTCTACCAAAAAGTTCTATTTTGGTTTCATCTGACCATATGACTTTCTCCGAATCCTCTTCAGACACGTCTGGCACTGCAGGATTTGAGTCCCTTTGCGGCACAGTGTGTTACTGATGGTAGCTTTTGTTACTTTGGTCCCGGCTCTCTGCAGGTCATTCGGGTCCCCCCCCCCCCCCCCCCCCCCCATGTGGTTGTGGGATTTTTGTTCACAGTTCTTGTGATCATTTTGACCCCACGGGGTGAGATCTTGCGTGGAGCCCCAGATTGAGGGAGATTATCAGTGGTCTTGTCTGTCTTCCATTTTCTAATAATTGCTCCCACAGTTGATTTCTTCACACCAAGCTGCTTACTGATTGCAGATTCAGTCTTCCCAGCCTGGTGCAGGTCTACAATTTTGTTTCTGGTTTCCTTTGACAGCTCTTTGGTCCTAGCCATAGTGAGTTTGGACTGTGACTGTTTGAGGTTTTGGACAGGTGTATTTTATACTGATAACTGATGCCATTAATACAGGTAACGCGTGGAGGACAAGAGGAGCCTCTTAAAGAAGAAGTTACAGGTCGGTGAGAGCCAGAAATCTTGCTTGTTTGTAGGTGACCAAATACTTATTTTACTGAGGAATTTACTAATTAATTCTTTAAAAATCGAGGTTGAGGTATACTTATGAAAATTACAGGCCTCTTTCATCTTTGTAAGTGGGAGAACTTGCACCATTGGTGGCTGACTAAGCAGTTTTTTGCCCGACTGTAGCTATTGCGTCGTAGTTTGGCGGTAGCTCTTGACGCAGCTGTGTAAATCAAGCTTAAATGCCCCTTTATGCTTTATTGGAGTCCCTGAGTGTATACAGATAACAGCTGGGGGGTATTTCTGCATGGCGTTTGTTTTTTTTTGGGTTTTTTTCTTCCTGTGAAATCTCTTTGCTTGACGTCAGCACTATAAAGGGTTGCGATCAAGATTATATCTTAACTCCTGAACTAGCTCGAGGCCATCGGTGAAAATCACAGGTTTATCTTTGTGTAAAATAAAGTAGACGCAACCACACACACACAATTTGAGAGTGTTAAGAATCAGCTTAGTTTCCGTAGAAGAGGAGGTTATTTATCATTCAACGGTCCTGGAAGGAGTCTCCAGTTTCAGCGCTTTCGTAAAGCAAAGATTTGTTTTTTTCTGCCGTGGGAATGTCTTCAGGACAGCCGGCTTTGGGAAAAACTGTAAAGTGTCAGTAATCTTGCAGTCATTGATTATTTTCCTCTAACAGCACATGATCGGTGTAGTTTTTCACCCCATATAGCAGGTATCGCTTTTGTTGTGGTGGTGATGCAGAACATAGTGGTTCATTTTTAACAAACGTGGAGCAGTAAGTCATCCAGAAAGTGTTTTGCCCTCGCCAGAACATAATAAGTGTTGCTGCTTCGTGTATAACGATGTCATTTCTGAGGAAAAACGACAGCTATACCTGCAGCTACTGTGCGCAGTGAAACTGAAGCAGCAGTTTTGGGTCATTTCTCTTTCTCCCTCTCTCTCTGCACAGTTTGTACTGTTTGTGTAAGGACGTGATTGGGTGGTGCCGGTGTGTACGTGCCACGCCATATGAGCACACGGCAGAGATCGCAGCGCACACTGCTTCAGCAGAGTCTCTCTCTCTCTGACCTTCTAATCCCTCATGGAAGCCAAGACTCCTATACCTTTCTCTTTCACACGCTCCTGTCATATTTGCGATCACAACACAAGTGTACTAATAGAATATAATGTAATAATATAATATATTTTTGCAAAAGTAAGAAAACAATACTACATTTACCGAGCTCCATCATCCTGGCACTTATCCATCCTGAAGACTCAAATATTTATAATCGGAAGGTCGGGGGTTCGAGCCCCAGCAATGCCAAGTCCACTGTTGAGCCCTTGAGCAAGGCCCTTAACCCTATCTGCTCCAGGGCCGCTGTAAGCTGGCTGACCCTGCGCTCTGACCCCAGTTTCCTAATTGGAAAATGCGAAGAAGGAATTTCACTGTGCTGTAAAGTACATGTGACAAATAATTTAATATTCTTATTATTATTCTTATATTTAAAAAACCTGGGAACCCCCCCTCCCCCAAAAGAATTCACACTAACATTTTGTTGAATCTATTTTAGCTTCGATTTAGGCGATCATTTCTCTTGATTGGTTCACGCAGCGTCACGATATTTCGTCCTTATTTCTGTCCGGAGTTACTTTGATTTTTGTCCAAGGTCTTATATTGATGACAGAGGAGTCTAATCACTCTCTCTGTCTTCTCCAGCATATCCGAAAGACTTGTGATAGGTCAGGATTCTGTGGTAGTCAGTTCATGTTTGAAGTTTTCTCGTGCTCCCAGAGCCACTCTTTCACAATTTGAGGAAAGGGGGGGAAAAAAAGGCATTGTCATTCAGTACAATCAGGTCGTCAGCTGACTTCATTTTTTGCCACAAAAAACATTCCTGAGTTCTTAGACCTGAGTAATTGAAGTAACCCCAGATCATAACCCTGTCTCCAGTGTCTTGTACAGTGGACACTATGCCTGATCTCTTCATGCTCTTTCCTTCTTACCCTGACACGCCCATCAATCTGGAATAGGGACTCATCAGACCACATGACCTTTTTCCATCGCTCAAAAGTCCAATCTTTATGCTCCCTAACAAACTAAAGTCTTTTTTTCATAAATAGTCTGACTAACAAGTGGTTTTCTTATGGCCATGCAGATGTTTAGTCCCAATCCTGTGCGTTCACGTCACATTGCTTGCATATGGAAATGCTCTCGTCGTCACCTTCCAGCTTTTAATAATGAGTTATACAGTTGTTCTCAACTCGATTCCAATCAAATCAGGATTCTCCCTGGTTGTTCTCTTTACTTGATAAAGATTAATAATTTGACACTTCTGAAACATCTTTTCCAGGACAATGGGAATCTGTACGTCTTCCGGTAAAGATGTTTAACACATGAGAAGTTACTCACTGCATCATTTAGGGTTGAAAAACATTGTGTCGCTTTATATTTGCTTTTGTGTACAGTGGAACCTCGGATTACGAGCATAATTCGTTTCGGAAGCGAGCTCGTATTCCAAAACACTCGTAAACCAAATTTAATTTTCCTATAAGAAATAATGGAAACTTAAATTATTTGTTCTACAGCCCAAAAAAATAAATACATAAAAATAATTAATACAAAATATAAAGTAAAAATAAAACAAATTAACCTGCACTTTAACTTTCAAAAAAGTAAAAAATAAATCCCGACAAATAATGTTTCTGTTTGTGCACGGAGGCGCTGTGTGTGCGTGTGAGGCTAGAGTAAGTGGAGACTCTTGCTTTTAGCCCCTCCTGTCTCCCCCTTCTCATCTTACACAGTAAAACTTTCTCCTCTCATCTGAAAACACACACACATTAACGGAAAGACTGTTGTTCTCTCCTAAATTATTAAAGCTTCTCCGCTTTATTTTAATGTTGCTCGCGACAGCGTAACAGCCCGTTAATTCATGCTTATGTAATGATGAGATGGACAAACTGCTCGATGCCCCGTTCTTTTATTTGCTGCATTGTCGGGTTATAGTACAAACTTTCGGGTGGATCCTGCACTTAAATCCAACTGACAAAACTACTGAAGAACAAAACTCAGGCTCTATATCCTAGCTTACATCTCGCAATCACTTTCACACACACCGGACTGCATTACCCAGAATGCATCTCCCGCACTGGACTACACTTCCATAAAAAACGTTCATAAATCAACGTCTCTGTCCCGCTACACTGTTTTATCTGAAAATTTGCAATAAACATCGCTAATGACACTCGTGTGAGCGCAAACTAACAATCACTGCTGTAAAGTAAAACAAATGAACCGCCACTTTATATCTGTGTGTGTCAGAGCAGAGTGTGTGTCTCTTGCCTTAATGTGTGCGTGTGTGTGTGTGTGTGTGTGTGTGTGTGTGTGTGTGAATTGTGATTACCCACAATTCTCAGCGCTCGAGAGAGAAAAAACGTTGGCTCAGTTGTGATGACATGACGCTCTGCGTCAAAACAAGAAGCGGATACGTGATACCCGGAGCTTGTAAACCAAGACAATCCTCGCTTTCCAAATCAAAATTTATTTAAAATCTTTGCTCGTCTTGCGGAACACTCGCAAACCGCGTTACTCGTAATCAGAGGTTTCACTGTATTTCCTTCTGGTTTTTAAAGTTCTGACACTGGGGACTTCGTAGGTCTCCGGCAGTCAGGTGGAGAGCGTAGATGCTGCGAGTGCTCACGATGCTGCATGTTGCCGATTTAGTGCTGTTGAACCTTTTGAAGTGCTACAATTTATCCACATGTTTTAAAGCTCGTCAGGCAGAAAAGGCAATTTACTGAAAAGGAAAAGGTTTTCGACTTGAAGTTCTGTGAACCGTTTATAAAAAAATAAAAAAAAAAGAGAGAGAGAAAGAAAAACCTTGTTGGTGAGGCCGTGTCTCTGCTCACGACGCCACTGAAGAACACTACTGCTTTTATAGTAAAATCTGGGGCTCCCCCCCCTCCCTCTCTCAACATTGTTTTCTGGACCAGTTCAACTTTTTTCCATCCAGAAACTTTTCAGAAACTCTTCTCATTATTGTTCATTCCGCTCACTTCTTCCAAGAACAGATAATGATCCGTGTTCTTGAATAAAAACAGGGTTGTCTCTTATTTCGCGGTTTCGCTCCTCTCTCAGAACGAGAGCGCGGGAGTGAGAAGGAAACGCGGCGTTCGGTTGCTGACAGCGTACGGTCTGCTAACGTGCTTTAACAAGAGCGATTTCCACCGTGGGTGTGACCCTGTGACTTGTTAAAGATGGAAAGTAAGATGACTCTGGAGAAAAATGAGTCATTATTCTCGTTCAGGCTGTGTGTCGTGGTGTTGTTGAAAATTAGATGCATAATTGAGACATGTGTAAGGTACATGGGATTGAGTTTTATATAGCATTTAGCTTTTTAAGATTTGAATTTAGATTAAAAACAATTTTTTTTATTAGAGTCTCTGGTTCTTGTTCAGCAATACGATCTGTTTCCGGCTCCTACTGATTTTATTCTTCTCTTGCAAATTGGAAACAGATTGTTTCTCGTATGCCTTCCAGCCACGTTCTGCCTCTGGGATCTCAACTTAACAACTCTATACCCCGTCAAGTTTCAACGTAGGCCAGAAGATTTTTTTTTTTCTTTTTAAAAGAATATTGTTTTGACGGTTTTATCAACAGAGAGCCACTTGGAGAGGCAACGCAAAGAGTCCCTGGAGAGGAGTTAAAACTTTACCGCGTGCGCCACATTTCTGCTGAAGGCATCAAAAAGACTCCAGCTCGGAGACACGCTGAAGTTCATTTGCACAATATCATAAAACGATTAGCCGCTGCGTTTACACACAAGTACCTAGTGATTAGCAGCCGGGGTTGGACGAGGCTTCTGCTCGCCAGCAGTTAGGGTCCTTAAATCATACGAGGAAACGAATTTTATGTAGGGCGCTGCGAGGAACGTTCAGGACAACTCAGAGGATTTCACTTCCAGAATTTGTCCTTGTCCTCGCAGCATGGGTTAAAAGGGGAGGGGGGGGGAGGGGGGAATCCCATTCAGGATGAAGAAATAGAAATGTATTAATGAAACACCTTTTTGTTCTATTCGTGTACAGACGGTTGGTCTTAAAAACAGTCTGCTGTTGCAGCTTTAAAGAGACCACAGAGACCACAGGTCTAAAATATACCTGCTGTGGTCACGGGCCAGCAAGCATAGAAGTGCTCTACTACATCTAACAAACAAATACATCTAACAAACAAATACATCTAACAAACAAATGCATATGACCTTTTAGGGCTGCTCGATTATGGAAAAAATCATAATCACGATTATTTTGGTCATGATTGAAATCATGAATATTTTACACGATTACTTATTGACTTTGGAAATATGTTGCATTTATTGAACAGAACAGTGAATTCTCCTTAAATCAGATTAAGACCGATAAAACAGATAAAGGCAAACAAGATCAACAATGAATCTTTTGAAAACAAGTAATAAATAAAATATAAATATTAAATAAAATAATAAATAAATTAGTCCAAAATAAATTGGCTCAATAAATTCAAAACAACATTTTACAACATTCTACATTTTAAACGTAATTAACAATAAAATTCCGGTCAGTAACTCAGTCCAAGAATATTTTAAGGCTGGCACACTATCGCTCAGAACTAACAGCAGATATTTATCATTTTCCTGAGTCCTTCGTTCTCAACCGTGCTAATAGGGCACATGTCTTTGGCTAAAAAGTATGCAACGGCATCTGTTATTTTTTTTGTGCCTTTCTGAGCTGGATGGATACGGAGTTGCACTGAAGCGCGTGTCTTTAATGGATGACTGTGTTGCGGAAGATGTTGTGGCGGTTGTTTGTTGTTCTTTCTTTTTCTTTATTACTTGGTCATATGTCGGTCTATGTTTAAATTTTAAATGGTTTACCAAATTTACCAACCGGTGCCGACACAACCGCGTAGCAAATCTTGCACCTAATATGTTTTTGATCCATGTCCGCTTCTTCGAATCCAAACTGTTCCCAAGCAACAGAATTGCTTCTACTTCTTTTGTTGACCAAAGACTTCTGTGGCTGCTCTTTTTCTGCCATCTTCACTCGCGCTGATTTTTAAATGCGATCAGATACAGCTGACAGTAATAGAGTGAGGGCTTCTGGGAGGGCGAAAGTGCGGATGCGCGCTCACGCGTCAGAACGCAGGTCAAAATTACTTTAAAAAAAAAAGTGAATAATCTTTTTTTTTTTCAATTACACCATTTTTGTGATCGTTGAGACCCGAAATCGAAATTTTTGTTCATATCACATTTAAAAACATTAGGAACTATACATTCTTTGCATTACGATGGTTTAACAAACAAATAAATAAATAAAACATTAAAATATTTACAATATAGAGTGAAATATTATATTTGTTGTAATAAATACAGTGGCTTGCAAAAGTATTCGGCAACAATGGAATGGTTTAAAACAAAACATGTCCATGTGTTAGAATGGCCCAGTCAAAGTCCAGATCTAAATCCAATCGAGAATCTGTGGCAAGATCTGAAAACTGCTGTTCACAAACGCTGTCCGTCTAATCTGACTGAGCTGGAGCTGTTTTGCAAAGAAGAATGGGGAAGGATTTCAGTCTCTAGATGTGCAAAGCTGGTAGAGACATAAGGTGATTCTACAAAGTATTGACTCAGGGGGCTGAATAATTATGCACACCCCACTTTGCAGTTATTTATTTGTAAAAAATGTTTGGAATCATGTAGGGCTGCACGATATTAGGAAAATATGCCATATTGTTGTTGAATATTGCGATAGCAATGTTTCTTGCGGTATAACATTTCCCTAGAGAAATGCATTTTTTATTATTATTATTGCCTATTTTAAAACATTTTTTATTTATATGTAATGATGATACTAAAATAAACAGGTAATAGATATTCGTCTGATGTAATTAAATCTAATTCAGGCTAAAAAGAAACTATATGTCAAGGAAGTTGCAAATATTTAGACTTCAAAACACTATGAATGACTTAAAACCCTCAGCAGATATTCTGACTTCTGGTTTGCTGTTACTATAAACCTAAAAAAAAAAAAAAATATTATTTAGCAAAAAATAAATAAAAATACAATTTGTCACACACACACACACACACTCGCTCCGCGACCGGCGCTAGGACCCGGAAGTAATGCGGTCGCGAACCCGGAAGTATAAGTGAAGTAAACAAACCACCGCATAGAGCTCAGTCACTGAGTTCGCCATGTCGGTTCAGATTTACTTTCTGATTCGAGTGTGTTTATAGGACGCGGGTTAAATTTGTGTTTTTCCATTGCTCCCCTTCTGTGAGAGTCATTAGACTAATTCGCGTGGTTATCCTGCCTACTCGCTTGCTTCCGCGTTTGGGTTTACCGTCCACGCTACAAAAGGGTAATCGCTAAGTCTTCTGACCATCCCGGGTTAGTTCGCGACAGAATTAAGTATAAAGATATAAATAAATATATATATATAAAGATATAAGCGGGTATAAACATAGTAATGCTTTTGATGCCATCTGATTGGTCAAATTTGAACACACAAATGCTTGGCACATAAATTATTTATTGCAACTCTTTGCGATATGGTTATCGCGCATGCCATTATCGCGATAACGATATTTTTTCGATATATCGTGCGGCCCTAGAATCATGTATGATTTTCGTTCCATTTCTCGCGTGTACACCACTTTGTATTGGTCTTTCACGTGAAATTCCAATAAAATTGATTCATGTTTGTGGCTGTAATGTGACAAAATGTGGAAAAGTTCAAGGGGGCCGAATACTTTTGCAAGCCACTGTAGTATAATTATTTCATTTTAACCAACTATACAAACATGACTGAGCCAAAAAAACTTAATAAAAAGGTCACAAATTTTTGCACAGATTCATAAGATTCACTTGTTTTTAGGTTGTTTATTTTTATATTATTATTATTATTACCGGGTGTCCCAAAAAATTAAACCTTATTTTGTAGTCTAACAACAAAAACCATTTCTCGCTCAAATGATCTCAAATGAAGCTTAATGATGGATCGGGCGTCCAAGTGATGATGACAATGTGCTGTTGAATTGGCCACCACGTTCACCCGACCCGACACCTTGTGATCTTTTTTTTTTTTTCGATGTGGCTGCTGTATGTGAAAGGACCGGTCTTTCTTCCGCCTCTTCCTACAAGCATCCCTACGAGATGAACTCGAGCAGAAAATCATTGAGGTGCTGGAGAGAATGTTATGTTTCAGTGTTTGGCAGGAGCTGGACTACCGACTTGATGTGTGTCATGTCACAGAAATCGGTTATGAAATCTTTATCGGTTTGATAACTGAATTGGGATTTGGAAAAAAAATTAAACTGGAGCCTATTTAATTTTATTTGCCTAGGACTTGTAGTTACTCAGATATTCATATTTCAAAGGATTTCTCCCGCATTTCAAATTCGAATCTCGTATTTGAGTAGTGAATCTTCTCCAGGGACAAACAGGACGTCATATCCCTGAGCCACTGGGCGCGGGTGGGTGAGGTGACATCCTTCCACTTGAATAAAAGAGAACGCCGGGCCAGGAGCGACGCAAATACGTGTATGCGTACGAAACATATATCTGTAAGAGGGATGTAAGAGGGTCTATGCGAGGAGATATCCTTTCTGTGCCAGGGGTTAAGATATAAAACCAGTGTGTAATGAACTGAACGTTTACAGCTTTTCTCTACACTATTTGATAAACCTTGCAGCCCTGCCGGTGGCATAGAGTGTCAGAGCTGCTTTAATAGGAGAAGAATCAACACCTTTCAACTCAAACAAGCTGTAGCATAATAAAAAGATACGACTTGTTTTGATTTGGCTGTGATCTAATGTGCTATTAAATTGTGCGCCGATCTTCACAATAAGTGTTTAAACACCCGTTGTGTTTTTACAAGGAGCTTTAAGCCTTGCAGTCATGCTAATGGGAGGGTTTTTAAGGATTAGCTTTTATTTATTTATTATAATATATATATATATTTTTTTCCTTCTTCTTTTACTGGGTGATGAGTTACGTTTGCTTAAGAGCTTCAGAAATATTTTGGAACTCCTTGGAAACCTTGAGTGGCACATGAGAAAGAAAGAGCGTGCAAGTGCACCATCATGCCTGTTTAATGGACGCTTGCGTTAGATTGAAGTGCCTCTCCTTTTCGAGTGCATGCAAGGTTACCGCAACGGCTTCGTTTCGGCTCTTGTTTTAATGGCACGAGATGTCTTTATGAGTTTCGTCATAATAAATCACTGGGGTGTCGAGCAAGTAAAAACGCGTCCAGCGGACCATGTGTACAAACGTCAGGAGCGCTCTCGGAGATGGCCGCATGCCAGCAGGCGTCCTCCTCCTCCTCCTCCTCATGAGATGCTCCAGAAAGGCAGCTTTGCAGTAGTGCACCTGTTGCCCAGGCAGCAGCTCAACAAAACAAGCAGAAGGGCTGCAGACGCGAGCGACCGTGAGCTGTTCGGATCTGTCGGTGCTGTCACCGGAGCGTGCCGGGAGCTGTCGGGTGCCGCCGGGGAGCAGCCAGCCTTCCCGTTACTCAGCACCGAGTAGGCAGGGAGGCGTTACCCGAGGAGATTTAACGCTATAAGAAAAGCACGTGACCGGTCTCGGCACGAATAGTCCGTGAACAACAAGAAGAAGAAACATCAGCAAGGGCAGAGAAGAAGAAAGAGTCTGGTACAGAATTAATCCTGACGAACCTCATAAGGACGAGAATAGATGCAGAAGGTGGGGTCGGATCTGAACAGTGACCCGTTTTGCATGAACAAACACATTGGTGTGGTTTTGTGGATTGGGAAACTGTAGAGATGAAAAACAGGCACACTGGACTATTCTGGTGTGTGTTTGTGTGTGTGAAAGAGAGAGAGAGACTAATTTTCAGTTCAACAAGTGACTGGTGTTACTTTCTACAAACATTCTACTTTAAATAAAATGCAATGTAAAATTACCCAAGCATAAGCTTTTTCAAATCGGGTTCATGAGTTTATGCCGTCTAGGGAGGTAAAGGATAAGCCTTGTTTTATGCAAGTCTTTGCCTTCTTCAGCATGTTGAAACCTCTTTTACTGACGTAGGGCCAGGGGCGCTCATGTTCACGTTCCACGCTGCAGTCCCGGGGATTGATTGTCTGAGTTCGAGGATTTATACGTCTTGTTACTTTGCCCTCTCTGGTCTGCTAAGCAAACTAATGAGAAATTCAGAATAATACAAAAAAACAAAAAAAAAACCTCTTGCAGAATGAGTCAAATTATTGGACCGCTTCAAGCTAAGAAAAGATTTAAATAACTAAAAACCTGGACGCAACTTTGTAGAAGGGGAAAAAAGTTGTGAATGGTGATCACAGAAGAAATCAGAGCTACGTTTAAGAATGAGAGTAAGAGCATTTCCATACACAAACCAATGTGATGAGAACTCACAGGACTGGGACTAAACAGCCGTGTTGGTGACCAACCACAACAAAAAAGTCTTCAGTTTGTTAGAGAGCATAAAGATTGGATTTTGGAGCGATTGGAAAAAGGTCACGTGGTCCAATGAGTCCGGATTGAGACTATTCCAGAGCGATGGGCGCGTCGGGGTGAGAAGGGAAGCGCATGAAGAGCTGCTCACGTCTAGACTCGGGAATAAAATGAAGTCAGCAGATGACCTGAACAGGTTATATTTGACAATCTGATCATTTTGGTTCATACACGTTCACATTTCATACAAACTTCGATGATTCTTTTGATTGTGTAAAGCTGCTTTGCGACGATGTCAATTGTTAAAAGCGCTATACAAATAAAATTGAATTCTAAAATCAATGGAGGTTCTCTGTCCTGATGACGCTGGACTCAAATTGTGAAAGAGTTGTTTTGATGTTTGTTTGGGCCACAAAGTGTATAAATGGGATAAATGGACTGAGAAGTATGTGAGTACCATCTTGTATTCAGAATTGATGGTGCTGGTGGTTGTAGTTAAAAGTGACACAAAACATAACCGCTGTAAATTCTTATTGATGGCCATAAAAAAATTAAAAGGTAAGCAAAGATTTTTTTTTTTCCCCCCCAGATTTTTTTCAAGTAACGGCTTAGAAAGACAGTTTTAAAAACTTTAAATGTTTTTTTTTTCCCTGCTCCATCACCACTTTCTAGCTTCATACATCTGTCAGACTGTGTGACTCTCAGTCACTCTCAGGGGTAAACAAGGATAGCAAGAGTTGTAAATGGTGATGGAGGATTGTTTCCACTGCTTGGGCATATGGTGATTTTGACATTGTGAATGGAAACTTTGGGTCAATTAATGAAGCGTGTTTTAAATCTGAAAGTCATTACGCTTCTGTGTTGTGGCTTGGATTCAGCGCCTTTGTTCTACCAAGGAAGGGATAAAAGATAAGTCGAGTGTCCTGGGCAGTTCTACAGCCCTCCTGCACGCCACATTTTATATAAGATTTCTTTTGTATTTACTTGAATTTCTACTCGAGTTTATGGGGAAGTTACGGCGATGAGTTGCGTCGGAAATATTCATGGTTACGGAATGATGGGAAATGTACTTGCGTGAATGATAATGTGAACAAAAAAAAAAGCCAGAAAATCGACTCGCACAAGGTTTTAATGGTTTAACGACAGAGAATTTATTTTATTTATTTATTTTTTTTGTAAATGAGCTACATTTTGTCAGAAAGCATCATGCACTTGCTGAGCATTCTAAGCTGTGGTGAAAGTAATGCGGCAAATATCGTCTTATTAACTGATGTAGGTTGTTCAAACCATGCACATGTTGGTTTAAAAAAAAAATAAACTTCTTAAGCAACTCTTGAGAATGTTCTTGACGAAGGAAGGGTGCAGGGTGTCTGACATCCACAGAAGGCTACAGAACGCTTACAGAGATGAGCAATGTGCACAGATGGATGAAGAGGTTGAAAGAAGGCGAAACCAGCTTTAAAACAAACCACACAGTGGGAGACCATCTACTGCGACAAAGGGGATTTTCAAAGAGGATTCGAGAGCGAGAGTCGGGTTCAGCGGCGGTGCAAATGCAGCGCTCGTTATGGAGACGGTGTTGAGAAGTGCCTTTGTATAGAGGAAGAACCATGCCCGCTTTTTACATTAGTTTCAGTGCAGCCCTCATAAGAACTGAAAAGTGTGTCTGCCGATGTATTTAAGTAACTTGTTTTTTTTTTTCACCCTAAGTCCTTCATTTGAAGAACCTTCATGTTAAAAATGTGGTCACTGCATGTATTCGTCACTCCTAATATACTGAAGACACTTAAATTCGTAACTCTGCCTAGCAGTGGATTAAGTTTACTATTGTAAATATGTGAAGTAACGCTGGCTGCCACATCCTCCTGTCACACATCTGCTGCATCTGGGTTCTTTTTTTTTTTCTTTTCTTTTTTTTTTTTCAGTTGGTTACCTTGACATTTGTTTGAGAGAAACAAGCACTAATAATTTTCACGCCCCATAAGATCTTTCAACCGGTTTGAGAATGACCATGGGCTTAAGAGAGTCTTTGTATTCTTTCTAGCAATTTTTAAGTGACTGCACATTGTGGAAATCGACTGGTCGCTCCAGCTGCTGGTGTTTGTTTCCTTTATTTGTTAATTGGCGAGTTGATATTTCCCAGACGCTCTGTTACGCAAGGTGTGTTTTGGATTCCTGGTATTTATTCTTGCAAGTTTATTAGGCATAACACTGACTTTGAAAATGCTTGTTTTTTTGTTTTTTTTAACTTAATACTGTAAATTGCACCACATCTAACCTAAAATCTTATTAATTTATTGTTGGTTTGCGGAGAGGAACATCAAATGTTAGGACTTTGATCTCTGCCCTAATCACTGCTATTTGTTTCTAAACCTTTAGACATAATTAAGGGTGGCGTATAGTACTCCTTTTTAACAAGGTTACATAAGCCAAAATTACCCCTCTCCACCAAAGTGAACCAGGTGTTACTGTAGTTCATGTCTGGCGCTAGTGCCGGTTCAGAGCCGGTTCAATAGCAAACCTTCTAAGAACTGCCGTCACCCCCCCCCCCCCCCCACCACCACCACCCCCCCATGGGCCAGCATCGTGCTACCATTGCTGGGAAACTAGAGATCTACTCTGATGTACAAACAAAAGAATAACAACAATGGCGAACTTCAACATGGCCTTGCGAGCAGGTCTTCTGCCTTATTATTATTACTAGAAAGCATTTGAGCCGCCCACCATAATGGTGGTCACAAACTTTACGTTTGTTGTGGACTTAAACTTAAGTTTGTTGTACGTGGTTCTTTGTTCTAGCCCAGCAAAGTCTTGGAAACCAGATTTTCTGCTCAAGGCTTCAGATCTGCCTTGGAGGGGAAAAAAGGGAATTGTGTCTGGTGCTGTTCTAGGTTTCAGATCATGCATCCAGGGAAATCCCTGAGAATTCTTGTGTTTTAAATGCAAATGCGCTGCTTTGCCCCTTTGTGGAAGTGCACTTTTTTAGCCAACCTGATCGAGGAAAATGCACCTCTTAGAAAACGGTGCTTGTCTTAAATAACACCCTCATTTACATTTTCAGATTTGGATTTTGTACAGAATTTTACCAGAAAACAAAGTTTGTTAATGTTTCTATAAAAGAATTATAAGGTAGTAGTGAATTAAAAACGGTCACGTTGTTTTAAAGCAATATTCTCCTGGTAGTCGGTGCCGAGTAACCATGCTTTGTGTGTGTGTGCGTTGACAGCTGCTGGAGTATGTAGGCAAGGGGAAGAGCATCATGGACGTGGGACTGGCTCAGGCTCGCCAGCCGCTCTGCACACGGAGTCACTACTTCGAGGTGGAGATCGTGGACCCTGGAGAGAAGTGCTACATCGCACTGGGCCTCGCTCGCAGAGTGAGTAACCTGCACCGTCTGGTTTATACTCACTGATGTATTGATGAAGCTTCAAAACGTAACCGTCATGTGATGAACACGAATTCTGCTCAAATGAACTTCCTAGGCATTCAGTATAGAAATGGGCGTGGCCTAAACCTGAAATCTTTTTTTTCGTTCATTCCTTCCGTCTCTCAAACTCCCTGATTCATCTTTCCTTACTTTCTCCTTCTCTCTTTTATTCCACCCTTCTTTAATCTCTCTCTCTCCTTTCACTTTTACTTCCTTCTTTCTCTCATCCTTTCTTTCACGCTCTCTCCTCGATCTCTCACGATCTTCCTTCACTTCTGCTTCACACTACTTTTTTTCCAGGTTTCTTCCTTCCTCCCTGCATTCCTCCCTCTTTTATTCTACATCCCTCTCTTCCTCCCTCCATCTTTACGTTCTCCTTTCTCCCTCACCTTCCTTCACTCCTTTTTTTTAATTTATTTTACTTTTTCCTTCTCTGTCCTTCTGCTCTCTTCTCTTTCTTTCTTTTTTTTTTACTTTCTTTCTCCTTCCTTCCTTTTTTAATTTCATTCATTTGTTCATTCATTCCATTTTCCCCTCCTTCTCCTTCTGCCTCTCTTTTCATTCCTGCTTTGGAATTTGCTTCAGAATCAATAAGGTATATATTTAACCATCCATCCATCTATCTTCCGTGCCTCTTTCACCCTACTTATCTATATTTCTTCTCCCTCTTTCCCTACGTTCTTTCTCTCTCTGTTACTTTCCTTTCTACTTAAAGTACCTTCCTTCTTTTTTCCATCCTTTTGACTTTTCTTTCTCCTCTCTCGATTTCTTTCATTCTTCCTTCACGTCTCACTCCCTTCTTTTCTTCCTTTTTTTTTCACAACACAATGTCAAATCCTTTTGAAATCCTCTGTGCCTCCTTGCCTTTGTGAGCATCGTACGATGGAACCACACATGGCGCAACATCCATTTTCACCTGCCCCGAGGCAGCGCACGTAAATGTGGAGCAGCCTTGTGACAAATCACCCCTCGCTCTTTCCACCACATGAGACGAGCCGAGGAAAAGAACACTCAGCACTGTCTGCGAAGCACTTAAAATCTGTGCTCGGAGCAGAGAATTTTTTCCATGAACATGCAGTCCAGGCCTAATCAAAGGACTCAGCGGACGAATAAATCACATTCCCCTCCGACTCCCCTTACTGTTGTCTTTACACATAAACAGTTCCGCTTCGAGCTCTCGTCCGAGTTAGGCTGGATCATTCTGACGGTCCGTCGTGCCTTCCTGCGTCTCGTCTCAGGGTGGCCGTGGACGGCGCTGAGCTGATTACTCTCAGGTCTCCAGACCGCAGACAGTAAACATGCTTGTCAACTGAAGGGTTGAGCAAGACCGCTAACTTTGCTGTCCTCTGTGGGGAGGGGGATGGTATTGGAGACGTCGGGTAGGGGTAATGGGGGGAAGGTTCATCAAAGGTGCCATAACTTTCCGTGGAACATAGCAGCCTTTTTTATGCATCTGTATTTTATTATGCAGCAAAGGGCAACAAAGGTGGTAAAGCAGGTAATTGCAGGGCTGTTTAATTACTGTTTACTTGCCTTGGACGTCGCACAGCATCCTGTGTCTGCAAGATCATCCCAGGAATGCTTAAGAGCTGCCAGTAGACAGACAGACAGACAGACAGACAGGCCTGCTAACCTTCACGCATTTTGCATCCTCATTCTAACATCTGCTTGCTTTTTAATACACTTTGTCCATTGCGTTTGTATTCCCTCATGCAAGTGTGTTTTATGGCTGAGCTGTGAGCCACGAATGGACCGCTGTCTTCACTTCGCCATCCTACGAGGACAAAGATTGACTTCTGATGAAGGTTTCAGGAGACCAAACAGATGAAAGTCCGATGGACTGAGATCAGGACTATAGGGAGGACGCTTTAACACCTCAAAATGAAGTTTTTACACAGTGTCGACAGTGTGGGGTAGAAGTGTGTGTACGTGCATCGTTATGCAAGATCACAATGATCCCTGGATAGCAGTCCTCTGTTTAATCTGAAGTTTAGTCTTAAGCTCTATATTAAGAGTCTCACTGTAACGAACACTGTTGATTGTTGAACCTTTTTTCCTGATAATGTTCCAATACTGGCCCTTAAGAATCCCAGAAAACTGTAAGCATTGACCAATTTTCCAGCTGATGATTGACTTTTGATTTTTGTCGGCGTTTGAAGATGTTTCTGTTCCATACTCTGCCGTGGTAATGAATCCATGTCTCGTCAACAGTAATGAATCTCTTTAAGAAAAAAGGAAAAAGTATCGCTCTAAATTTTGCTATCCAACGCTTTCCTGAGTTGTTTCGCCACTAGATACACCCTCAGACCACAAAAAATACTAATCCCTAGGCCAAAACCATGACCTGACCATGCTTTACCAGTTCGTGACCCATTCCAGCTCGCAAGTCGATAAAACCTTCCACAGCTTCTAACGTCTGAAAGTTCAAAAGGTAAAGAGTGTCCTTTGGAGTGACTGAGTTTCCCAGTTCCAGAGCAACTCTGTTTTAAATGTTCTTTGAAAGCTGACAAGATAGTGAAGGTACAGTATACTGTGAGTAGAAAGCTTGGTTCAACGTTGAAGCGATCTCACCTACTGTAGCTCATTACCTTATTGCTGCTTCAGGTTCAGTGTTCTACATCTTGTCGATTCAGCACCGCTAGAGACAAGGACAAATGATACACTTTCCATGTTGTGTTTACATGGAAACCAAATTGACTACTTGTGATGCTTTCCTTGGTATATCGTCAGTGTTTCCACGTCCCTGCATGCTCCTGATTCTGAAAAGATTGTCTGTCATTCGTGCGTGCTAATTAATCCATTTATTAAAAACCGTTCTACCATCAGCCCGATCACTCCTCGGCCTAAGTGAGTTGTTTCTAATTGTTGAACCTACTTGTCTGCCAGGCAACTACAAATAAGAAAACAAAACTCTGCCTGTCCTGTCCTTGACCTCATAACGCACTAGAAATCAACAGTTCCTCCAGAACCAATTAAACCCAGGGAATGATTTAACTCCGGGTTACAATCTGACTGCATGGTGGTTCAATTCTGTGATCCTCGCTTCAATACATCGCCTTCTCTTTTTACTGATAAGTCAACAGAGCATTGAATCCTTCTGAATTTTAAATTCTCGACGTTAACTAGCCCTGACTCCCCCACCCGGCAGGCGGCCAGCAGCTCGTTTGTAGCTCGAGGGCGCGCTTCCATTTACATCTGGTTGTTAGGATGCAGGACGAAGGTCTGGGTGGACATAATGAGGGTTGGAGACGGGTACTGGTACGCCAGTCTCCATATCTTATTACCCTTTGGCCTTTTTGACCCGAGGCACCAGTTTCCCCTTCCCTTCCCTTTCCTTGAGTCGGACTCAAAGACTCCAACTCCTTGTTCTGTTCACAAGGCCAGCACAGACTAGAGCATTTCCCCCCCAATACAAAAACTATTCCATATTTCTTATTCAACAGTGACGAGAGGTTAGCACAAAGGAATCTCTCAACACTCAAGGTCTTCCCCTCGTTATGGTGGCACTGAGCCCGTACTCTAGCTGCCTCCCTCTTCTTTTCACTTATCTAAGTGCTGTATTTGTTAGGAGATGGGCATCAACCTCCATCAACAGCCTCTCAGCGGCTTGTTGACTTTGCCACAGTGTGGAAATGCAGGTGGCTCAAATAACGCAGATTAACCCCCCACACCCATGCCCTGGATCAGATAGGATTGAGGCAGGGACACTAGCAAAACAGTTTATGCTGTTTAGAAGAGTGATGCCTCACGCTTTATTGTTGGATATAGCACGGCTGTGATGCGGTCGTAGACAGGATAGTGCAGCAATGCAATCACCATTTACCGTCAGCAGATTATAAATTGGTTATGTAACCTGTTATTTTACGTTGCCAACACGTATCCGTCCATCACTGGCAGAACTACCTAACCGCGACTGGCAGAGCTGATGACTAACAGTTTGTGTAATTAACAGGGATGGAAGTAGTTTTAAATTCTTATTAGCATTATGTAGCCAAAAGGTGAGGAGAATAAACCATTAAGGCAGTGATTCTCAAACTTTTTCTGTCATTCCCCACTTAAGGGGGTGAGCGAATTTTCAAGCCCCACTTGTCAACAAAATAATAACGAAATCGACCAAGTTTACTGTTTATTGAAATATCAATTCCTAAACCAATACGATCAAACACCACCAAGTTAAAAAAAGATAAAATACACGTGCAATTGTTATAAAAGGCTTATGTTGTCACTTATCTTTGCATAATTGACCCCATGTTTATTAGCTGCTCAGCAATCGTTTGTAGTTTTTTTGCACTGGCCAATTCTGTATGCAACTTTGAATGAAGCCATTTGTGCTTTGCTGTCCACTGATTCAGATGTTACCATGCGATTCTCCTGCTGTCTGTATTCAGCCAGCTTTCTTTCAAAGACGTCCAGTGGTTTATTAACGTGACTGGAGTGTGTTGTCTCTAAGTGTCTTTCTAATTTGTTGGGTCTCATGCGGTCTGCTGCCAGCGGTTTAAGACACAAAACACACACAAAACTCTTCTGCCCCCACCATCCCCACCATGAATCCAAGCTCAAGATAGGCTACATTACCCCTAATGTATATATACGATATACCCAAAATCTTCTATCACGGTAGAAGCTATTTTCTAACTCAATAATGATATATAACACAATATAGCAATTTGTATCTGAAAATGCATGAATAAAAATTCAAACACAAAGAAACTGTTTTACATAATGTAATTTTATTTAAACTGTGAATTGCTGAGGTTTGCCGCATTTTTTTACTTTGGCCATATTCGATTGGATGTTTGTATTTCAGATTATAGAAAAGGTTTGACGTGTTTCCACCACTTGTTAAAACAGTGCACTTGTGTACCTTGCAAATCACGTTCATCTCATTCGTATCACTTTTCTTTTACCCAAACCAATTCCACACCACAGACGAGGCATATTTTTTCTTTACAGTCTCCTCGTCACATGCAGAGGTGGAAAGAGTAATAAAATTTTGTACTCAAGTACAAGTACTGTTACTTCAGTGAAATTTTACTTAAGTACAAGTAAAGTTACCATTATAAAAATCTACTCAAATAAAAGTAAAAAGTAGCTCATTAAAAAATTTACTCAGAGTAAAAGTTACCGAGTTACTTTTTTATTTAAATTTTTTTAACAGCGGGGGTGGGTTGAGGCATTCTAGCGTAGTTAGATGAGCAGATATAAATCTCAAACTAGTTGTTTTTAACTGAAGGAACACCTTTGCATAATAAAGCTGTTGTTTTTCTTGTGCTTAAAAATCAAAGTGGTCACTTAAATATGGTGTTACGTCCCAGTCTAGGGCCATACAGCAAAAGAACGGTTCAGGGTTCTATTTTAAACTGTATGGAAATGGTAGTATATGGCAGAAAGAATTAAGAATTAGATCCAATCATATCTATCTATATATATATATATATATATATATATATATATATATATATATTATACATATACACACACACACACACACGGAGGATCAGATTCAGGTTGAACCCAGGCCAAAATAATAAACAAAATGGTATTTATATTTAGTAGCTAGATTACCTGCTAAAAAAAAAAAAAAAACACAAACAAAAATACAGGTACCTTCCCGGACTCCCTAAACCAAAAACAGTGAAATTAACTACAAATATATACAAAGACCAACCAAACCAAAGGGACAAAGCAATAATCAAAGTCAATTGGAGGCAAAAAGTCAAAACCGGAATACACAACCAAATATCAAAACGCCAAAATCACAACCTCTTTCATCTTTCCCGCGTCTCTCTCCGGTTTATACATGGTCGCGCTAGTCGATGACGTCACTCAGGGCGGAAGCGACCGTGTGGAAGGTCAGGAAGATGCCGATGTCAGAAAACCTGGAGTGGAGTCTGGAGCGGCGCGCGACCAGGACATGATACACACACGCGAGCGCAACGGGGCATTTATACAAAGCATAATATTTTTATTATTTTATCATTTTCATTCATTTATTTTTTACTCAGTAGCGAATATGATTTAAAATGTAGCGAATTACAATACTTCAAACAAAACGTACTTAAGTAAAAGTAAAATTACAAATTTTTAAAACTACTTAAAGTAGAAATACACAAAAAATCTACTCAATTACAGTAACGCGAGTAAATGTAATTCGTTACTTTCCACCTCTGGTCACATGTAAGTAAACTCAGTGCTGCTGCAGTGTCTTCTTCCATTGTCGAAGTGTATGTGAAGCCAAACACATCAAAAGTGGGACGAAACCGCGGCACCCGATTGAACCAAATATCTGCGCAAATGCAGCGCAGCACGACTATCTGAATAGCGCAGTGATGATCTGGTTTATTTGCGCAGCCCGGTGGATCACGCAGCGCCGCTCGATTCACAAACCTGCGCGACCCACTGTGTTTTATTTAAAAACAATTCATTTAAAATGTCAGGACTGTTTAATATTGTTTCCGCCTTGCCATGCCTGGATTGTACGTGCGCATACCAGCGGGGTAAAATGTATTTTGATGGTCGGCGCAGTTTATTTCTGTCAGAGTCGCGCAGTGCTGCCCAGTGGGTCGCGCAGGTTTGTGATTCGAGCAGCGCAGCTCAAGTTTGTCCGACGTTAAACCATTATTGTTCCACTATGGTTCCACTTTTTCTCCCGGCCCACAACTGATGTTATTTTAAATGTACTTGTATTAATGATCCATTTATTTGTGTGTGATTGTTTTGAGCGTACGCTCTTCATTATCAATAAAGAAAAGCATGAATTAGAATAGGTAATTTCCTGTTTTTCCTCCCGTTCATTGCGCCCCACCTGTCATGTCTGTATTCCCCACTAGTGGGGCGCGCCCCACAGTTTGCGAACCACTGCATTAAGGTGATGTACTATCCTGTAAGTTTCTCTTTACGCTTCCACTTATTCAGCTTCAGAATATCAGCTCCTCCAGGTTCTGAGGTTGAATCCCAAATAATTTTGAATGTAGGGTGTACAATCCATTGTTGCACACACCAAATGGTCACTGGTTGGAGAACGATTTGGAATTCAGCCTTGAGCTAATTAGCTTTGTTTCCATAGATAAAAGAACACAGACGGTTTATTGGTGATTCAGAGTGATTCAGAGCGTTTATTGGTGATTCAGAGCGACTTTGAAGCAATTATTAATGAGTCAAAGTGTTGTTTAAGATGTGAAATAACGTAATCAGATGTGTTTCCTTGCTGAAAGTGTTTCTGTGACTGGTTTAGAATCTGAGTTTTGTCAGGCAGCTGCTCTCTCTTCGGTACTGTGGACCGTACAGACCTACCTTCACCCATAATTAGTCAAATTAATGGTTATTAGATCGCCTGTGATGCGGAGAGATACATATAGTTAAACATCCCCAGTGGGGTTACCATTACAGATTCCTCATTTGGAATTAACTGGCTTTTATCCACCAGATTGTAGAACACAAACTAGTTTAGTTCATCAGGAAGGGGTTAATCGAAGGTTTTTGTACACGTCCTGTAATTGTGTATTTCTTTGCATCCTCCATGATTGACATGATAATGTCTCCTATTTTGGTCAGATTATTGTTGTGTTATCGTGTGGATAAGAAATGCCGATGTAAATCATGAATGTGTGGAATGTGCGCTTGTTCACCATGGAGGAATGCTTTTCCAAAATAAAGTTAAATTCTGTAATGATTTATTTTGACATGCACAATGTTCCAAGACGGACTCCTATTGTGGCGCGCTCATCTAACGTGTCATCATCTCAATCCTGTTTTCCATTCAGTGCCGTGCCCCGCTCCTAATGCCCCATGGAATGCTTATATTGAGCGAGTTCTTGACTGGAACCCGTGGGATGAAAATGAAGGGGATGGATGCTTAAGCGCATTATCCATCTTGCTAAGACTGGCTCTGTGGCTTTTTTACCGAGACAGTAAATCCGTCAGCTTTTGCTCCGCTGCTTTCTCATCCCCGCTATTTTCCTAATTAGATAAACAGATCAAACGACATCCAGCTCTCAGCGCAACACTGCCGTCGGCCACATACTTTACTGAGCCCGAGCCAAAACAGTTTCCACGTAATCTTGGAGACGAGTTTACAAAAAAGCAGGTCTTGCGGTTACAGAGCAGAAAATTAGGATTTGGCTGAAGAGGAACGTGTAAGACACATTCCGCTGTCTCTTCTCCTTCCCTTTCTTCTTCTCTTCCTTGGTACTGCTTTCTGAGAACTGGTGGCATTTCCTTAACTTAATGATTTGCATATAAATCTTTGTAGTTAAGAGAACAGAATTAGAGATTAAGAGAACATAGAGTGCAATAAATTTTCCAATGCTTTAACTTTCATGCTAATACAACTGTTAATTCTGTGTCACGCTTGTCATTTTGTAGATCGTTAACTTGCCGAGTCTCTGCTGTAACTCGGCTGCAATGCATTCTGAGTCCAGCACCAAACACTGCTTTAGTTCTAGGTTGGATCCCTCATTAAGACAATAAGAAATTAATAGGTTTTTGTTTTTAGGAGCTAGGAGCAATAAAAGACTGCAAAGAATGATATTCTGTATTATCAAGCTTGAATTTAGCTCAACCTACAGTACTGTGCAAAAGTCTTTTTAAGTACACGTGCTTATGTCTGCATTTAGTATGTACAAAACCATTCCATATAAAAAATAGTTTTTCCACCAAATATTGACTGTTTATTTTATTACCATTTAGTGCTTTTTATAGAAGTTTCTTTTATGTAGAAATGTTTTCAATGTCATTTTTGCTTATACTGTAGTATTTTGCAAGGTTTTACTGAGCATGGTGGAGAATGAGTTCTTCTGGTCTTTTATAAATTTTTAAGGAAATAATTAATGGCTTTGTACAAAATAATGCAACCATGATAAACATAAAGTTTGTTCTAAAAACATTAAACCTTTTGCCCAGTAATGTAACTATAAGTTCTGAAAATTATTTTGCAACACATCAAATTAACCTTATTTCTAGTCAAACGTTATTAAAAGTGCAGGCAAAAATAACTTTAAATTAGTTGGGGATTTCTCTTCTTTTAAGAAATAAACTAACAAAATTATCTTCTACATGGTATTTTTCGCTTACAAATTTAGTAACTTTTGATTAATTATTTTCCTAATCTTCTATTTGGTTTGTCATCTTATTTTAAAACATTCTAGATGGGTTTCTCTAAATTCAAGAATATTTCACTTGCTAAGATGTTAAGATTTTTTTTTTTCAGTATTATCCTTAACATAACATGAAAATTAAGTAATGTTGAATATTTTGAAACGTAAGGAATGGTTTTAGAAGTACACTGCAAAGCAAAATTACATCTTAACAAGTTAAATATTCTTGAATTTAGCCAAACCTTTCTATAATTTCTTAAAATAAGATGACGACAACTAGATTATTATAATCAAATGTTACTAAAATTATATGTAAAAAAAAAAAATCTTGTGCTATTGGCAGAGAATCTTCTTTTAATGAATAAATTCCCCAAAACTAGCAAAATTATGTGCCAACAGAACAGGTTTTGCTTGCAAATTTGGTAACATTTGACTAGAAATTAGTTTAATAATCTCATGGTTTTTTTTCGTTTTTTTTTTTTTTTTTTTTGGCGAACTTATTTTAAGAAATTATAGATCGGTTTGGCTAGACTCAAGAATTTCACTTGATAAAATATATATATTTTTGCAGCATTGTGTTTACATTTTAAAATTCAACATTACTATTAATATTCATGCTTTGTAATTACAAATACTGCAAAAGATCTTAGCTCTTTTTCACAAATGTTACTAAGATTGTGGTAGGAAATTTCTTTTTCTGTTAGCTTGTTTATGCTTCTTAAAAAAAAAAAAACTTTTAGCAAGATTATCTTGCCAACCGAACAATAATAATAATAATAATAAAAAATATATTTTAGTAAAAACGTTTTATAAATAAGCATACTAATCTTGCCCTTGGTTTGTTGTAATGTTATTTTAAGAAAGTGTCAATATAAATGTTACTATATTTAAGATATTTCCACTGAATAATGTGTTGATCGTCGTGTCGGTGAGATCTTCTGAACGATTTTGCACACTCGAGGGCAAAAGAGGTAACGTGTTATTTTTAATGTCTCGAACCCGATAAGAGCATCAGCATCAAGCAATGAATGCCTCATTTGTGCATCGAGCCATTAGGAAGAGGCAAAACATTTCAGGAATGAATAACAGTTGTGGAGTACTTGTGCAGGTGCTTCAGTTTGTAGAGACGCAAAAATGTCAAAACACATTTCCGATCATTAACTCTGACTCATTCTCTGATCTTATCAGGACAAAAATAAATAAATCATTTGGCTGCTCTGGGTGGATCCTGCTGGCATGGGACTGTTATGTATTCGGGACGCATCCTGTGCTGCTATGTGAAAGCAATCAGGGTCGGACAAATCATACATTCATCTTCTTGCACCTCAGGCAAATGCAAGCTTGGTCCCACGTCCCACTCACCCAGAAGTCCAAACCTTAAAATTGTAAAATCCCACCCCTCCGAACAAGAGGAGCTGAATTCTCGCCAATGAGTCTAATCTGTTCCAAAAGTGTAGGGATTCATCTGAATACACACTGTTCACCTCTTGTGTGTTTAGCAGAAGAATTTTCCTTGGGGTGAGACCATTGCAGTGCGGTTTATTACTTATTGTTCTTAGATAACTTGTTCCAGTCTTTCCAATGACCGCTCTGTTCTCTCTCCCCAGTGTTCAAGGTTGCTCTCAAATCTACTGCGGCACACCTGTCCACAGGAGACAAGTTGTTGTTGTTCAGTGACAATTACACCTTTGTATTAGTGAACACAAAGGAGTTCTTGTGTTAAGAACTTTGCTGTTTCTATTTAAGCACTAATAATAACCTTTTTCTTTCTTTTACTTTCATCATGACTAGTCTTGTACTTGAACTCTTGAACTCTTTAATAATGAGAACACTTGTTTGTACATTTATATCATGTGTGATTTCATTCCATCTATCTATCTATCTATCTATCATCTGTCAACTCCTCCTATTCATCTGTCACTCGCCTATTGATCCATCAGCATCAACAAATCCATCCATTAATCTGTCCATTCTATGAATGAAATAAACTGTTCATCCACCATTTTTGTCTATTCATCCATGTGTTTGAACGATCATACATCTGTTCATCTATCCATCCATCAAGTTCACACATCTATCCATCAGTGTCTGTCAATCCAATTACCATCATTTATAATCAACAAATCCGTCCTTTCAAGTAAGTCTATTAACATAAAGGAGCGAAACGTTGGTGAATGGTGGTTCCTAGCTGAAGACCCTGCAGCTGACCCATGGGCACCGGAGGAGGTGCAACAGGCAGCAATGCCAAGCAGGTTATACTACCTACCTGTACATCGACTGAAGTTCTGGAAACCCCGGTGACTACTGTGAACAGGGCAGTTGGAGGCCAGGAAAGACTGGATGGCAGCAGGGAAAGACCGCATTGGGAGTGGGCAGCTAGTAACCTAACCCACTAGTCCCTAGCAAGAGGGACACCCACCTAGAACTAGGGGTCAGGGGTAGCTCAGTGGTTAAGGCATTGGACTACGGTTCAGAAGATCCCAGGTTCAAACCCCACAACCACCAAGTTGCCACTGTTGGGCCCTTGAGCAAGGCCCTTAACCCTCAACTGCTCAGATGTGTAATGAGATACAAATGTAAGTCGCTCTGGATAAGAGCGTCTGCCAAATGCCTAAATGTAAATGTAAATGTAAACTACAGAATATATACGAAGACAACCCGCAGGCCCTCCGAGAGGCGGGATGGAAGATGGGCCTAATAGGACGGACCACACGGTAATGGCAATGGCAATGGAAAAGGATAATGCGAACATCAGAACTCCAGTCAATGAGCAGAGGATCCTCCGGAAGTGTGTATGTGTAACAGCGACCTTGCACCGCAGTAGCCGGGGAGACAAGAGGGACCAGAAGCCAGGAAGAAAACCACAGTGTCGATGGACCCAATGTCGCTGAAGGCAGAGGAGGGACAGAGGATGGAAGCCCCTTGGAGGAGGCGGAGCCTCTGCGGTGGCAGCAACTCCCAATCCCCACCACTCCACACGGTACAGAGCCACAAGCAGAGACCAAAAAACCAGCAAGAAGGAACAAGCTCAAATGGCCCAAGACAGATGAAGTAGAGGTATGGCACACGCTGGACATAGACCTGATAAAGATTCTGGAGGAAAGGCTGCGTGGAGGCGCCGAAGCCAAGCTCAATTTGTTTGAAGACGTATTATACAAGGCCTGCAAAGACAGGTTTGGCGAAGCAATCTCCAAACAGAGAACTGCTCCAAGAGAAAGGGGGAGGAGGGAAAGGGAGATCACACAGCTTGTGCAAAGATGCAGACAACTCCGCAAAAGCTGGAGGAAGGCACCCCACGCAGAGAAAGAAGGTCTGAAAGTCCTGTGGGAGGAGGTGAGGCGAAGGCTTGCCAGCCTCCGCAGAGCAAAACACATTCGCAAGCGGAGCAAGCGAAAGCAGAAAGAGTGAGCCAGCTTCTTTAAGGATCCCTCCAGACACTCCAAGCAATTGCTGGAGGGAAATAAGTCCTGGAAGTTCGAAATCACAAGGGAACAAATGGAACAGCACGTCAAAAGGCAGTGCAGTGACCGGTTAAGAAATATCCCACTAGGAACACCAGGGTACGTGCCCCGGCCTGCACCACCGACGGCTGAGTTCAACATCATGCCCCCCAAGCTTAGCGAAGTCAGGCAAGCCGTGAAGAAGGCAAGGTCCTCATCAGCACCAGGCCCCAACGGAGTCCCCTACAAGCTATATAAGAACTGTCCCAAGGTACTGGAGCTGCTATGGTATCTAATGAGAACTGTCTGGGAAAAGCAGCTCATTCCATCAGAGTGGCAAAGGGCCGTAGCGGTCTTCATCCCAAAGGAGGCAAACTCCAAGGACATCGGCCAATTCAGAAACATCGCCCTGCTGAACGTGGAAGGCAAAATCTTCTTCTCAGTGCTGGCCAAGAGGATGACCACCTACCTACCTGCTAGAGAACGGCTATATTGACACCAGCTGCCAGAAAGCAGGGGTTCCAGGTTTCCCAGGGTGCGTAGAGCACTCTATGATGATCTGGGACCAGATCCAGAAAGCCAAGCGGGAGAAGACCGATCTGCATGTAGTTTGGCCCGATCTTGCTAATGCATATGGTTCAGTCCCATATCAGCTGATCAACTATGCCTTGGAGTTCTTCCACATGCCCCCTTGCATCAAGAACTTGGTAGCGCTATACTTCAGTGACCTGCAAATGTGCTTTGCCCTCCAAGACTTCACCACCGGGTGGCAGCAGTTGGAGGTGGGAATTGCAATGGGGTGTGCCATCTCTCCAATCTTGTTTGTGGCAACCGTCGGGGGAGAGAAAATCCCCCTTCTGGCTGAACAACCCATTAGAATCCTGGGAAGGCAGTATACTGCAGATCTGTCAGACAAGCACATGGGGAGGTCCGTCATGAAACTGCTCACGGATGGCCTGCGAAAGATCGATCGGAGCCAACTCCCTGGGAAGTACAAGGTTTGGTGCTATCAGTTCACACTCTTCAGGAGGGTGATGTGGCCCCTGAAAATGAGCGAGATCCCCTCATCCGCAGTGAGTAAGATGGACGCGAAAGCCAACTCGTTCATCCGAAAATGGCTGGGATTGCCACGGTGCCTTTCCGAAACGAGCCTCTTTGGGAAGAACACATTACAGCTCCCACTGCAGTCCATTAGTCTGGGTTACAAGCAAGAAAAGTCCAGGCTGGTGCTCGAGCTAAGGGAATCCACCGACCAGTCAGTGAGGAATGCCAACGCCATGGTTTCCACTGGCCGGAAGTGGAATGCCCAAGTGGAGGTTGACCAAGCTGTCAGCAGGCTTCAACACCAGGAGATCATCTACCCAGTGGAGGTAGGATGCCGAGGGTATGTGGGGCTGTCAACCACACGCCTCCTGAGGGACTCAGGGGTGACTGGAAGGAACCTAAGAAAGGCGATTAAGGATCTGACAGAAGAGGCAGAGAAAGGCAGCTTTTGGCTCTGGTTGAGGAGAAAGGACAGGAGCTGGGGAAAGAATGAATAACCCCAATAACAGCTGCAGGGGGTGACGGGGAGACGTCCCTGTCACTGCTCCGCCACCAGGAGACGTTCTAGCGATTAAAGGAGCGAAACGTTGGTGAATGGTGGTTCCTAGCTGAAGACCCTGCAGCTGACCCATGGGCACCGGAGGAGGTGCGACAGGCAGCAATGCCAAGCAGGTTTTACCACCTACCTGTACATCGACATCCATCCATCCATCTATTCATGTGTCCATCCATCCATCCATCCATCTATTCATGTGTCCATCCAGCCATCCATCTATTCATGTGTCCATCCATCCATCCATCTATTCATGTGTCCATCCATCCATCCATCCATCTATTCATGTGTCCATCCAGCCATCCATCAAATTCACCCATCTATGCATCAATGTGTGTCAGTCTCATTACCATCAATTCATAAATACATCTGTACATTTATCAATCCATGCATTCACCCATCCTTCTATGCCTCCATCCATCCCTCCATCAGATTCAGTTTTCAATCCAGTTATCAATTTACCAATCCATCCATCTAAATTACCGCCCAATTATTTGTCTATTTTTGGCACAGGAATAATATTACATAACAAAAGCAAACATGGCCAAATTAAATTTTTTTAACCCTTTGTCTAAGTAGAGATACATAGACTGTCATCTAACTTCTTCATCTTTGCAATCTGTGTGTGTGTGTGTTTTTCTCCAGGACTACCCTAAGAACAGACACCCAGGTTGGAGCCGAGGCTCTGTAGCATATCATGCAGGTGAGTCCCAATCAGCACTGCTGGGGAAAAAAAAAAACAAGTTCACACCTGTTTGTTCATTTGTTTATCTGTATTAAACACATGATGTGGTGTTGTGATCCTAGTGAGAAGATGGCTCGTGCATCAGACTTATTATAGTTTCTCGCCATGTTCCTCAGTCAGTTATATTCCTGCTACGTCAAGCACGCGCACACACACACACACACACACACACACACACACACACACACATTCAGTTTGGCTGCGTTTATGCACTACACACCCATCTATCCAGTCAGTGATCAAGATTCTGTGCTAGGGACCGAAGCATTACGATTGTGGGCCGCGAGTGAGATGCCGTGTTCTAAGGCGACACGGTTTCTGTTTAACAACCGTTTGCGTTACACATTTTTTTCCACTTGTGTCTGTGTAGCAACTCTGTCCAGGCCTGTTAAGAAATTTTCTAAGAATTAAAAATGAATGTGTGTGTGTGGCTGAATCTTTGTTTTTGTCTGGAGGTGTGTATGCGTCCCTAAGCATTGCATGTGTCTGTTCGTGTATGTGTGTATATGTGCGCGCTGTGTTATTTTCGTGTCTATAGATGTTTGTTTTTCTGTTTATGAACGTGTGTGTGTGTGTGTCTTTGTATATGGTGGTGTTTGTCTGTCTATCCGTTTTCATGTATATTTTTGTGTATGTCTGTGGCTGATTTTATTTATATTATATTTTTGTGTTGTATATATCAGTTTGTGTGCGTTCGCGTGTAGGTCTGTGGACGTCTCTCTCTCTCTCTCACACACACATACGTTCTTTCCTTGCTTCTTTTGCATTTTCTCCATAAAGACATTCATGCACACTTTCGAGGCAGACAGATAACTGCCCCTCACCGCTTCGCTGAACTTGTGTAACGTCTCAAACAGTGACGATGAAGCTCAGACCATTTCCAGAGCCTTCATCATCATCCAACTCTTCTGTTACTACGTAAAGCTGTAAATCCGTTCTATTGTTTGCTCGTTTCCTCTTTGCCTCTGCTTGTCCGTGGAGTACATGGAATTTTTCTCCAGGGCTTACCGACTGTGACCAGGAGCAGCAACAAGGATGCTTCTTTGTATCTCAGGATGTAAGCAGCATGGACGCTTCCGCGTATCGCTGTGTGTCTGCGGCTCGCTGAAGGCCGGAGCTCTGATGATGAGCTTCAGGATACGAAGATAAGAGATGGAGTGTGATTAGTGATGAAATGGAGCTGGAGCTGTGAGTCTGTCTGACTCGTGTGCTCTGAGAGCAGCGTATCAGATGGAGTTTCGTATAGTTCACGACAACTTCAGTACTAAAATCAATTTAGAATTGACGCAAAGCAAGATTTATTAGCAACACGTTCCACTGAACGCTACCGGCGATACCGTCACGCGGGCTGACCGTGGCCTTTCTCTCTGCATTGTTTAAAAAAAAAATTTATTGATTGAACTAACAGAATTCCAGCCGTGCTCTAATGTAAATGTCCCTATCATGCCTGCACTTGACTTATCGCACCATCCCTGCACTTCCACTATTTTTCTTCCTTACGCTATGAAGAAAGCCTCTCAGCTTATCGCACCCATCAGGCCACTGCTGTTTGTTATCAACACCTAAAGGAGTGCCATGAATAAGCTTCGGCAAGACCCCAGGAGCGGGCCGGGTGAGGGCGTCACGGGTCATTAAGATGCCACAATCTATATGAAGCCTCCATCTGTGACTCATCGGCCTTCGAGCGATTAGACCTGATGCTAGTGCCAGGTGCGCTCCAGTACACAGGACCCTCAATGGGTTTCGTCCCAGCTGTTTTTTCTGTTTGTCTGTTTAGAAACAAACGGATCTAGGATACGTGGTTGCACAACCTGTATGATTTCCAGTTTTGTTTTGAGACAACAGCAACCCAAATGTCATAAGAGGAGTGATCGGTTGTCTGTTTGTTGTTCTTGACTACTCCGCAGATTTTTATTTATTTTTTCCTCAAGCAGACTGTTGGCAGGGTTTCATCCATTTATACTGTTGCGCTGAGACAAACACAGTAACGTTCTTGGCTGGATGGAACTGCATGTGAATTGAGTCATCTCCTTATGGCACGGTCGACTCTTTATATCCGGTCCTTCGCCTCGAGTTGTTTCGCGGGAGCGGCAGCATCCCGGTGGAGATATCTCCTCTCAAGTATAAGAGGAGATACGAGGAAACGCAACTGTGTTTTGCTGGTGTATTATTTCCTGTCTGTGCAAGCGCCAAAAGTCTTGAAAGTGTTCCAGCAGGCCGAGACAACGCACCTATGTCCTCTATCTATTTTTAGTCATCGTCTTCTTCCACACTGATAGCAGTGTTTTCTTTGTTTGTGGTGTAGTGTTGTGACAGGGGCCCGCACCGGAGTCTTAACGATACACTGTCTCCATCACCCTCCCATATTCAGATAGAGATTGTTGAAGCACGATCCCGAGCCAGGAACGGGTCCCATGACAACTTCATAAATATTTACCCCACTACACGGTTGGCTTTTTGTCTGCATTCTACCTTTTCAGTGTTTTGTTTTTCTTTTCACTTCATATTTTCTTGGTGTATCAGTCTTGGTATCAGGTTTGTTTTTTTCCACTCTATCAGAAAGGTTAAACATACAGATGAGTAGTCACAACGACATTTAGATGAAGAGAAAAGAAAGCTGTTCTCTGTTTTGGCCTGTTTTTTTTTTTTTTTGTTTTGTTTTGTTTTTTTGCTAAACACATTCTGGGATCATTAAGACCGGAGCATGAGTGGAATGTTCTAGCAATACAAGGATGTTTCGTTGGAGATTAGGTCTTTAAGGTTAGAGCAGGTCTTCTTAAAAGAACCAGGTGTGGATTCTGTTTCGCATCTGCATTTTTAACAATAACTCCCTTCCTAGGTATCGAGGCTGTACTCTAGGTTTGGGTTATGACACTTTTATAAAGCGTTACAAGTCTTAGAGCACTGAATCTGTCTTTAACATGACGTCACCTTGCACCGAATCGCAAAACAGAGCCTTTTTCTTTTTTGAAATTTATACTCTCGAAGATGGATGTCAACACCATCATCAACATCTTCAGCAACTCTCTGATCGCTTCTTCCAAAAATGCACATACTTTTGGCATAATGTTTGATCAGGTATCAGTCTTGTTCCTCCATGTGTTTCTGGTTCAGAATAGGGAGTTTAGACCAATTCTTTCCAAGGAGACTTGACGGGTGCTGATCAAGACGGATTGGTTGGTTGGATGTTCTGAAGATTCCGATTTTTGGACCCTTGAAACTGATTCTGGATCAGAGGTCTGACTTGTCTATGGTTTTTCTCAGGACTCTCAAGTCAGTCCACTGCTGCATCCTTTTTACCGGTCGCTGATCCTTGTCAAGAATGTACCAGTCAAGCCCTTACCTGAAGGTAGTGGACAAATCCTGGATTCTATCTTGACCCCCATCATCTGACATAATATTATAAAAAAGCAGGTATTAGGATTGAAATCCTTGTGGTGGTGATGATGGTAGTGAAATGAACCTTTACCATTTGATGGTTCAAGCATTGTAGATCTTTGGCGGCTCAATTGCCTCGTCAGTTAGCATGGTCTCCTCGCGCCTCCAGGGTTAGGGGTTTAAATCTGGCCTTCGGCAAAATGTGTGTGGAGTTTGCCTGTTCTTCTCCCTGCGTTTGATGGGTTTTGTCTACTTACTCCAGGTTCCTCCTACAGTCCAAAGATATGTCTTGTAAGTTGATCGGTGTTTCCAAAGTCGGCTGTACCAGGGTGTACCCATGCCTTGTGCATTACGCTCACTGGGTTAGGCTCCAGACCCCTCTGCGATCCAGGATAAAGATGTATAGATACTGTAATGGGTGGATGTTTTGAGCACAGTTCCTGGAATTGCTTCCGCTTGTTGGTATATTAGGACTGGGGCCAATCTGCGATAACAAAAAGACTTGTTTCCCTTATAGACAGGTCTAGTTGTTCTCCATAATGTTAGAGTCCGCTAAACGCCATAAATATATATTGCTTGGATGTCTGTAGCCTTGAGGTGAACTGAGGCAGCCAGTCTTTGCAGTCAGTAGACTAGTTGTATGCCCCTGCTGGTACCAGTGCATAAAGTGAAATTTATAGCCTTTTGACAGTCCATGTAATCTGTCTTTGTCATTACTGCTAAATTACACTTCTTCGCCCAGATTGAGACCGTTGCCAAGTATTAGCTGTACAAATAAATTATACGCGCTTGCAGGAAGGTTTAGACTTCAAAAGGCAAACGGTGGAGAAACACTTCTAACGTCAGCATCTATTCGCGAAATGTAAAATGGTGTTCTGTATTATGGTCTATTCAGGCTGTGTCACTCAGAGATTTTACTTTTGCCACCGTCGCTAATTCTTTGATTGGATTTCCATGGGTTGTGTCCTACAGATGATGGAAAGATCTTCCATGGCAGTGGAGTTGGAGATCCATTCGGGCCACGCTGCTTCGAAGGGGACATCATGGGCTGTGGGATCATGTTCCCTCGTGATTATGAAGGTGAGATCTTGTACAAGGATTGATGGAGCACATGTCTGGCAGCATGAAATTAAATCAACTCATCACCTAGTCCACCAGACAAGCAATCGCTCCAGTCAGCTTTAAAAAATAATAATAATAAAAAATTCAGCGTGCTTATTTGTTGTAATGGAGATGCAGACGAACATTTAATTTTTTTCAACATTTAACTTTATGATGATTGTGTGGGTTGCTAACAAGTGCACTCTCTCACTGCAAGGAGTCTTCAGTTACGCAATTTTTTTTTCTAAATTCCGATAGTCTTCAAAAGCAGTTCAAGTAGTTAAAAAATTTTTTAAAGCTAAGTTTCTGTCTGTAAGAGAGACAACATGAGAGGCTGATTAAGTAAAACACCTGTTTGCAGCTGCTGAAAAAGCGAACTTGTGGAACTATAAATGGATAAAACACATCACACACATTTCTTTAAATAATAAAATTCAAATTGTTTGGCAAACAATTGGGACAAAAGAAACAAAACACTTGTTATTGGAGTGATTTACCTATAAAAGGCATGCCATTCAGTGTATTCTTACTTCCAGCAGTTTGAAATCACTTTGAAAATATTCCTGTTCCCTTCTTTTTTTTTTTCTTCTTCTTCTTTTTAAAAATTATTTTTTTTATCAGATGAGGTCGATGATGGGGAGGACATGGCTGAGAATCCCAAGCTAAACCGCATTCAGAACGTACTGTACCTAAACGATGAAGAAGAGGAGGAGGAAGGAGACGATGCAGAGCAAGAGCAGGAAGGCCGCAAGGTCATGGTGAGCTGTCCCGGCAATCCCACATTATCTTCAGTTTAAAATGTTCAAACTCTAACCATCATATTTCATATTATTCTAAATAAAGAAAGCACACCAGGGGATGGGGTCGCATTGCCACATGGCAGCTCTCGAGGTCAGTCAGAGCTTAGAGGATTCTCAGGTTCCTGTCGATAAGGATTATCGCGCGTTGGTTATTTTAAATTGCTCTTTTGCTATGAATGTCTTCATGTAGAGCTGTGTAGGGGACCGTTGTGCCATTCGTGGTGTATTCTGGGTGTGAGAATACTCATTCATAATACCTGTAAGAATAGTCCTGAACAGTATAATAGTACCTTGGCTAAAGAAAGAAATGTGTTCATTTCTCTTGGTGAAATTGCAATTATAAGAAATCCATTTGTTAGAGAGACTAATTAGAAAATGTTTGCTAAGGAGCATATAGATTGGACTTTGGAGAATTTCGAAATGGTCATGTGGTCTGATTGATCCTATTCAAGAGTGATTGGTGCATCAGAGGAAGAACAGAAGCTCATGAAGCGATGCGACCATCATGTCTAGTGGCGACTGTACAGCCTCTGGAGGCAGTGTTATGATCTGTGGTTGCTTCAGTTGCTCAGGTCTAGACGACCTGAATGTACTGAATGACCCAGTTATCACATGATGTTTGGAGTTTTGGAGAGAAACTATGGATTTCCTCTTCCCTCATGGCATGGGGGATATTCCAGGACTCCAACTGTGAATGTACTGTATACACAAGTATTTGATTTGCGATCCTTATAAGAATCTTTCAGGTATTTGCTGCTAAACCAGAGGATTTAAAAGTATGCCTCTGCCCAAACATAGTAAGAAGTGTACAGTATGAGTTTTACATTTGTAAAATTCGCCTGTATTTCTATGCTTTCGATGCCCGATTGTGACCCGTGACTCTTTTGTTAAAGCCGTAATTTCTTTTCTATAGCGACTGCGGACTGACAGGTGGTCATTTGTCTTGGAAAAACCTCACCGTTATTGCATGAATCATTTTTTTATTAGACGCTGTTAATTTATTTTTTTTTAATCAGCAATGTTGTGTTATAGAAAAGGCCAGATTTCTTTGTGTGCTGACGTTTGCCTGGGTGTGAAAGTTGAGCAGCATTCATCATTGGGGATTTCAGTACTGATATAAGCATAAAGAATTTTGGCTTTGCCTCTACAAATCCTGGAGGGCTAACGTGCACTTTGCAATTCTTTTGCAACAACATTTATGCATCCATTGCTGTACTGTATGTCACTGAAAATCTAGTACTGTTAGTTTAGAACTCGGGTGAATTGTTGGTCTACGATGTTCCTGTGTACATCATAGACTTTTGTTGCCCCCTCAAAACTTTTGCAAATAAAAACCGAAAATGCCTGTCAGCTATCCAAGCCAAGTATTGCGTACTTCTAATTCCTGAAAAGTACATGGCATTTATGAGTGAGCTTTCTGTGCTATGAGAAGCAGCTGGCGTATGAGGCCGTACGTGCCTTTGCAGAAATGTGACTCGCTGTCGCCCCCTAGGTGTTCTTCACTCGCAATGGGAAGATCATCGGAAGGAGGGAGGTGGTGGTGCCGGCTGGAGGATTCTACCCTACTGTCGGCATGCTGAGCAGCGGAGAGAAGGTCAAGGTGGATCTCCACCCTCTCAGCGGCTGACGGACGGAGACTACGGCAAAATCCCACATCCGCAGTTTAACTGTGAGCTTGTAGCAAAATCAACGGTTTAAAATGGAATCAGGGAACACTGAGTCTGCAAACTGATCTAATGGTGTCTTTTTGTTTGTTTGTTTGTTTGTTTGTTCTCTTTATTCATGGATGCACACTGTGGAAGTCAGTGAAAGTATTTTCATATTAATGGCCATGGAACCAAAAACAACAGTGCATGATTTTCACTCACGCTGGAATAACGATGCATATCTTTCTGTCTTTAGGTATTTTTTTGTTTTGTCCTTCAGGGACCGAGCTTTATTTATCTTCTTACGGTTCTATCGACGGTTCTGTGTGAAACCATGTCGAATGGCTGTATTCAGAGTTGCGCAGTGTGTGTGTGGTGAGAGCTGAAGCTGTGTACACTCGTATAATTATGTGGACTTAAGGGCTACTCGGACGGTTACGGTTATGATGTATAAAATAGCAAATATTTAAAGTTATTATTAAAGGGCTTTTCTCTTAGTTGGACGTCCAGCTATGACACGTTTTTGTTAAACTTCACTTTGTTTTAACTTAACTTTTAAGTTAAAAATATAAGCAATAAAATAGTAGCAAATCGCCATCTACGCATCTTAAATCATAAATTCATCTGAAAGTAAAATCTCCTGAAGTGTTGCCAAATTTAATTCACTAATGTGCATTAATACAAAGAGTTTAAAATTCTCAGCACATAAACTGATGTCACAGTGGTGCTCTTGACAAACATTTTACATTTACATTTAGGCATTTAGCAGACACTCTTATCCAGAGCGACTTACATTTTTATCTCATTACACATCTGAGCAGTTGAGGGTTAAGGGCCTTGCTCAAGGGCCCAACAGTGGCAACTTGGTGGTTGTGGGGTTTGAACCTGGGAACTTCCGAACCGTAGTCCAATACCTTAACCACTGAGCTACCCCTGGCCCTCTCACGTCAGTAAGTCGTTGGCTAGTGGTTCAGCGATTAGCCGTGATGTTTTTCTCCACACCCAGTTAGATTCCGTGTTAGATTATGCAATTTAATCGATCTTCTGTTAGTTGATTGAATTGATTAAATTGAATAACAAAAGATTGATTTTAATGTCGAGTCGTTTTTTTTTTTTCAAATCGGAATTGATTCACACTTAAAATAATTTACGTAAATAGTTTATGAAACAATTCATGAAATCCATTAAAATGTATCAGAACTTCCGCGAAAAATACAATTAGCTTCCATCTTCCACACATATTCTTTCATCTTCTTTTGAGTTCATCGGCGGTTGGTACAATACCACCACCTACTGGACTGGAGTGTGGGGCAGAAAAACGCTTGACTTATTATTCACAATATTTATTTCTAAATGTTTACCCGTGAGTAGACGGTGTGTTGAGCTGCTCAGCAACGTTTCATTCAAACTAGCAAGAGACGAGTCACAAGTGGTTGTCTCTAGTGAGCATGCAAAAATAACGATAGCATTGTAACGGTACTAGCTGTGTACTGGCAAGTTCAACACAAACGCTAATAATTCACTAAACAGAGTGAGAATTGTTTGATGTACAGTGATGTAATTGTTAGGTTTTGTAATAGCCTTGTTTGGCAGATTATGGAGCTAGTGCAGCTAGCCTGCTTTACTAAACACATCTTTCTTTACATCATTGATAGATATGTGGATAAACGTCTGTCTCAGAACATCCCAGAAAACTATGTTCACTGACCTATTACAAGTTCAACAGTATCTAAGTTCAGGCACATGCTGTACCTCCAAGCCTTTCATCTCTGTCTTGCCCTTTATATGCTGTAGGTAGGAACACTCCAGTGTAAGAGTTATCACTTACAGATTCGAGTTTTATTAAAGGATAACAATCTGTGATTTTTATTGAAGTTGAGTATCTGATTAGTTTGAGAAGGTGATGTAATCGGTTATGCTGTACAGTCGATCGTTTGTTTTGCTCGACAGTTAATGAGACTGATCGCTCAGTTTTTGTTTTGTTTTTTAATTTAGAAAGGATTCACATTTTTTAAAATGATTTACAGAATGCAAATGTATAAACTTTAAATGAAAAACTTATTATTCATTAAAAATACAGCCCAAAATACAAACCCGCAAAGCACTCAAGCCTGGAAGCAGAGGTTTGGCAGCGGAAAAGAGAAAAATAAAATAAACGGTTATCATTTGGTCTGAGACAAGACATTTATACAATCAGTAACACAAGATACATAACATTTCAACATTTATTAGATACTTTTTTTTTTTCATTCTTTAAAACTTTAGTGGCTTGAGACAAATCAGACAGTAAATTAGTGCTAATAAATCTAATTCAAAATTGTCTTAAGCGGTCCTCACCATAGTGACCATTTACATCTAATATATATTTTTATATATCATTATAAATGTCACATCAATCAAATGCCATCAGTTTATGCCACTATTTTAATCATATAAAAATTCGAGAGCTTTATCTAAATGCAGATAACTATTTTTTTATACACATTTTTATTTGATGAACGTAAGTGGCCGACTCTGAATACAGCGAGACAATGAATTGACTAACGAGAGTTGTACGAAGCTGATTTTCTCAAAGATGATGCGTAGGCCATGTAGCTACATACAGTATATAGTATATATTTTCTAAAAGCTTGTACATAATGTACAGTTAAATATCCTACACACACACACACACACATACATATATATATATATATATATATATGTGTGTGTGTGTGTGTGTGTGTGTAGGATATTTATATAAAATCAGTCACCGGCTGCACTGATGCCACAGCGAGTATCAAAGAATCACTTCAGGAAATCTCTGAATGAATGAATAAATGAATGGAGAGAGAGAGAGAGAGAGAGAGAATGGCATTTATTTCGTTTTATAAACAGCATGCAGTCGAGGGACAGTCACGTCCCCGAGCATCAGCGTCCCGGTCCTGCACCACCTTCGCCTTTCCTTTACAATCCTAAAAGCTGGTGACATTTCTACTTCGTCATGCTTTTGTTGTTGTTGGGTTTTTTTTTTTCTGTTTTTCTCTCTGTTCAACTGACATTCAGAAAGAAAGTGCCACTTTGTTATCGCTGCCTCGTGGAAACGCGGCCCGGGGCAGGACCAGAGAAATGTCACGAGGTAATTGCATCCTCAGCAGAGGTCAGTCACGTAGTTTGAAGTGACGTGGGCTTTACTGAGCTGGGGGAAGGAGGGGGTGGTGGTGGTGGTGGTGGTTCGGGGGGAATCTAGAAATAAGCCGGGGTTTTATTTCTTTATACCGGTGTGTTTGTACGGTGTGTATGCGAATCAGCAGGGCCGTATTCAGAGAGTATTCAGAATCCTGCAATTCTGAACTTGGATGCGTTATTCTTCAGCAAATCGAATAAGTGTGGAAATAACTTGAATCCAGTGTACACTTAATCATATCTTAAGAATCTCAAGGCTTTTTTTTTTTTTTTTTTATATTTAATATTTTATGTATTTTTGTATGTTGGAGTATCAGATGGTCTGTGATGTAAAATGATAAATTGCAAAATAGAATAAGCTGGATCAAGTGCTGTTTTATACACTATATAATATTTATTCCTTAGTCTGCATTTTCTATCCCAATCGTATTTAAATAAGGTTGAAAATTGACTTAAGCTGTTCTACACGCAAATTTAACCGCCTTAATATCGACCGGACTCTGAATACGGCCCTCAGCGAGGTTTTAAGCGGAAGTCTTAAGACCCGTGTCTCAGGTTGGACATGTTTGCATCTCTCTTTATTTTCTCAGTCTCTCAACACCAATCCATGTCTTATGTTCTTAGTTTTAATTTGGCTTGTTTTTGCCACTTTTTTCTTTTTTTTTTAAACCGTGATTTGTGTCATTGACTAGATGCTACCACACTCATCTTTCAGAAAAGAAGAAAAATGAAAAAAAAAGCTGAAGATGTTCTTCGGCGGTGTATGTGCTTTAACGTGAGCTAATCCGGTTCACTAACGCCTTGAGCACTTTACGGCAGATTGACGGTGTGGCTCGCAGTGTGGCTGGAAAGCTGGTTTTACAGCTGTGTGTGTGTGTGTGTGTGTGTGTGTGTGATGAAGGATGTTGGAGCAAGGATCAGCGTGACATTTACTGTATATCGCATATGCATTTTCTGCTCCAGCCATCTTGGACCGAGCCCACCGATCTGCAATCTTCAAACAGTAATAGTTTTTGTCTTGTCCTTACGTTCTACAATTCAGAGAAAATGCGATGTATTTTATTTTTTTTTCATGTTGGTTAATGCCAAAACTGTCATTATGGATCCTTCAAACTCTCCCACTAAAAGGGGAAGACGATTATGTTACGTATCTGTTGAATGATGACATTAAACCACATTTGCTTCAATTTAAATAGTTTCAGCTGTTTTTCTGCTTCATAAATCATAAGGTTTCCTTGTCTTGTATTATTAAGTTGTGTGTCTGGAAAGTCTGGGGGAAAAAAATCTGGAATCTTTATTAAAAAAAAAAAAAGATTTAAATAGAATTGAATGCTTTAAAGTATGGGCTTTCTGTCATTAAGGAAATACAGGAAATATAGACTGAAGCTTATTCTGCCTCACTGCTATACAGTTTATCATTTCATTATACGGTTAACCATTAAACTAGCAGGAGTCAAAGCCTGAAAAGGTCCAAAAAGTGATGTTTCTTTTTTCCTAAAGTACAGAGTATATCTCCCCCCTCCCCAAAAACTAAACAATGTCTACTTAATATTGCAAAGCCAAGTTGCTGTTAATTTGTCACCACTTATAATTTGTAAATAAATTATACGCTTGTATTTTTTATCTATTTACAGTACCTTATATGACAAGAAACAGCTATCACCTCACCAACTCTCCTCCTCTACCTAAAATATAAGATGAAATAGGAAGAAAAATCAAATCGCAGCTTATGATGTTCTGTGCCATTATTCGGTGTTAGTCTAGATAAATACATTTGATAGTATTAACGTGTCAAAATAATCATCATGTAAACACTTCAATCAGAGAAGTTTAACCTGATAAAAGTGAATTTTTAATCAGAATGAAAGGGGCGGTGTAAATATTTGATAACATGATCACTAAGTTAAATGTTACCATGTAAACACTTGATGTGATCATTTTTCTCCTGTCGGTATAAATGTATTCTTTCTGCGCACGTTTTCCCCATGCATGGGTAACTTCAAGTGACGGGACGAGATTCTGGGGAAATACAGTTTTGCTTCTTTTCTTGATTGGTAAACTCCATGAAAAGAACTCTTCCCCCATCTGTGTTTACTTTAGACTTCGATCCACTTGGTCTTTGACGAAGAAGCACTGATTTCATTCATACAGTAAAGCATCTAACCAATCTGAGACGAGACTGAATACGTCGTAATCAATCGTAACGCAGAAGGCGGGATTCATTAGCCAAGATAAACCTGAAGGAAATCTAATCTCAAAGTTGAATTAAGAAATACAACAACTTCTACCTACTTAATATATTTCAAGCAGATTAAACGCTTTACAGCGAGTCAAACTGTTTTATGCATGTCAAAAAAGTTACTTTCTGATAAAATGCTTTGATTTATTGAAAAATTTAATCAGATTAGCGTTCATGTTAGAATCTCTGATCCAGAATGATTTCGATCAGATTGAAGAAATTAGGGCAGGGGTCGCTCAATGGTTAAGGTGTTGGCCTACAGATTGAAAGGTTTCAGGTTCAAACCCCACCACTGCCAAGTTGCCCTTGACCTTTGCATCATCATATGCATCATCTCATTCTTTTAGCCGCTCCCGTTAGGGGTCGCCGTAGCATACCGTTTGTCTCCAGCCAACAGTCTTCCACATCTTCCCATGTCACGCCAACCTCCTTCATGTCCTCCCTCACCACATCCATAAACCTCCTTTTGGGCCTTCTCCTTCTGCTTGGCAACTCCATCTCCAACATTCCCCTCCCAACATACCCCTCGTCCCTCTTCTGAACATGTCCAAACCATCTTAATCTGGCCTCTCTAACTTTGTCCCCAACTTTCCTACCTGCATTGTCCCTATATACTCATTCCTGATCCGGTCGCTCACAAAACAAATTGCAGCATCTTCTGCTGATCTTCATTTAGAAGGTTATGATTTTTCACAGAAATTTACAATCTAAACTTTAGACCGATCTTTTAGAAAGCTAGCATTTGGCATTCATTAAAATAAGTCTACGAACAGTGTTCACTTCATTCATCATTTCTTCTCTTCAGTGTGAAAAGGGACATTTCTATGAGGTCCAATCAATCAATCAACTGGTCATGTTGAAGTGAGAGGAAAAAACAAACCACTTATGCATAAAATTTTTATTTATTGAAAGAAAATTTGGTCCATTGATTTTTTTTAAGAAAAAAAAAAAGGAATCTATAAAGAGCCTGCAGTTTTTGATTGAGCATTACGAATTGTCACTCAATGCTCAATCAATTATTGTCTTATTTAGGAAAAGACAAAATTAGGAACTAAATACTTTTTGTCCTTGTACAACAGGTTTTATGGTGAATTATAAAAAGAGGTGCTAAATCAGAACTACAAGAATCAGAAAAAAGAAACTATTTTACCACAGAAATCCTAACAATTATTGGTACATAAATGGTATAATGAGCAATTGCTACCCTGTGCTTTTTTTTTTTTTTTTGACCAGGGTCCATGTTTTGGTTTCTGTTGGTTCACAACACTTTTATGATGTCACAATCTTGATCAGTCTTTCATGTCCTGTGCTTTTTTTCCCCCTCCAGAGAATTGTCTTTTTCCCTGGGAGAATTCACGACTTTAGCTTTAGCTATAAAAAGGAGATAAGGGACATTTTCAGGTGTCCTCCATATCGTCATAGTACAGAGTCTGTCATTCTTGGCACCTCATCTTAACATTCTTAAAACTGTCATTCTTGGCACCTCGTCTAACAGGATAAAAGATGCTAGAAAACTGAAAGCAACATTAAAAGCCAAACCCCAAGCTACAAAATGACATACAAATACACACACACACACAGTACATACATGAAAAAAGTACCAATAAAAACTATAACCTTGTGCATCTTCCTCATGTGGTCCCATGTGGAAATCTCTACTGGCTCACCGATCAAGCAGAAAGACTACAATAGATATACAGACTTTAATTTCGTTTCACTCGTTTATTGGGAACACAGATCAGTCTTCATCATCTTCATCGCCATTGTCGTCTTCGTAGTGACGGTTCTTCCTGATCAGGTCCTCAATGGTCTCGTCCTGCTCTTCCTCGCCATCCCAGAATCCCACATCCTGGGAATGTTTCTGCTCGAACCCGGTGCTTGATTCGCCCTCACTGATGGGGGAGGAAGGAGGTGTATCCTCCAGTGATGTACTTTGGCATGTGAACGATTGTGGCTCCTCCTCTTCCGGCTGAGGTCTCTCTTCCTCACACGGGACTTCAACTTGTGCTTCCACTTCAACTTCTTCCTGTCCAGCCTCTTCATTTATTTCCTCCTGTTCCAGTGCCTGGGGTTGAGTGGAGTGTACCACACCGACTTGATTGACAGCTGAGACAGGGCTGCTGACTGAAAATGGAAGGCTGCGCTCTTTAAGCGAGCAGCTCCTACGGATATCAGAGAGCTCAGGGTTATCAGTACAGAGTGGGCTCGTGTCGCCCTCTGGTGGCCATTTTGGGCGGCTGGGACACACTGCGGCCTCTTCAGCCAGCGCACCGCTTTGGAACAAGGCTTCCTCGCTGTTCGTTCTCGGAGGCCATGAGATCTTCAGCTTTCTGGTTTCCATTTGTTTCTCCGTTCTCTCGGATGCATCCTGAGCCCGTGTCTCCAGCGAGGCAGTGAGGACGTTCACTTTAACCAGAGGAGATTCCTCCACTGTTGGACTGCTGGTGTTTTTTGGATGATCCTCTTTGTTCTCCTGGTCCTCACCTTCCTCGCCTCGGGGGTCCCACAGCTCCTTGTGGGGTCGGTGTCCAAAACCTTCGTCGTAGTTCCCTTTGGCCTTGAAGAGCTGGCAGAAATGCGGCTTGCAGTAGACGTTGTTGTGCAGCGAGGCGTAGTTTGCAAGACTAAACCGCAAGAGTGAGTTGACAAAATTTAGCAATTGCAAACATCAAGGAAAACTTAATACTAGAATTTATAATGTTTTTTTTTAGATGCAAGATTACTTCACCTCAGCTTCGTGTTGCAGTGAGTACAGCGGAAGCAGGAGTTGTGATAAATTTGCTGGTTGGCGACCAGTCGCTCCAGGGGGTACACCGTTTTTGTGCACGCCACGCAACTTTCACGTGTCGGCAGACTGAACTTCTAAAACACACACACACACGCATTTCATTCAATAAGGATTAAAGGGAATATTTTTCAAACGTGTTTGTGATGTAAACGAATGATTAACAAATTACTGAGACGAAAAGGATTCTCAAAGCAGACTTGCAATGAAAGTCCAGTTTTATTACTCCAAAATGTTCAGGAATATTTATACCGGGGTGGCATAGCGGTAAGTAGCGTCAACTTCCACCTTCAGGGTCCGGGTTTGAGTCCCACCTTGGGTCTGTGGGCAGGAAGTTTCATGACGTTGTTCTCCTGTGCTTGGTGGGTTTCCTCCGCGTACTCCAGTTTCCTCCCACAGTCCAAAGACATACATATTATTCTAACTAGCATTTCAAAATTGCCCATAGTGTATGAATGAGTGTGTGCAAGTGTATGTACAGTATATGCATGTGTGCCCTGTGATGTATTGGCACCCCATCCAAGGTGTAAGCCGCCTTGTGCCCCAAGTCTCCTAGAATCGGCGCCAGGCCTCCCATGACCTTGTATACAGGATAAAGCGGTATAGATGAGTGAGTATTTCTATGGGATTAACTGGGACATACTCTTTGTAGATGCTATACATGGAATATTCTTTAACGAAAGATCTCGGCCATTTTCTACACCTCTTATTCTGTTCAGGTTTGCGCGAAGCCTGTAGCCTATCCCAGGGGACTCGTGGCACGATGCGGGGTGCACCCTGGACTAGGAGCCAGTCCATCACAGGACACACAAGCGCATGCTCTCACACACTATGAGCAATTTGAGAATGCCAATTAGCCTACTCTGCATGTCTTTGGACTGTTGGAGAAACCGGGAGTACTCGGAGGACACACTCCAAACACACAGAACTGAACCCTGACCCTGGAGGTGTGAGGTCACAGTGCTAACCACTACACCACTCTTTAAGCAAAGAATCCAATTCAAATACTCCTCATTTTAATACGTGTACACTGGCAAGAAATCCAGAGACATTTTTTATATTGCTGTAATTTAAAAAAAGAAAAAAAAAAAGGGCGACTTACCTTAACTGCTTTAGCCTGGCCATGCTCAGACACAGGAGACATCACACTGGAACTTGCTGAAAGAAGAAAATCTTTATGAAGTAACACGAAGGCCGAAGACACACTGAAGAATTTACAACGCAGTACGAGTCGTTACACCGGATGCGTTTATACTACAATATTTTTTTGATGCTGATTTCTGTAAAGGTTAAGTTGCCTTACAGAAGTAGGAAAGGGTACAGCAGAAATCAAAATAGCCATAAAAGCTGTACTCGACAATGTATTAGAAAAAGCGTATTATGTAAACGACAACAACACAAAAAAAATAAGTAAACTTTCAGGCTTTCAGAGCTACTGTTTCCCCCAGAGTAAATAAGGGTGTGTTAAACCCGTTGTTTAATTGCAGAATAGGATGTCTGAGGTAACGCGAATCCTGCTCCGCGTTATAGTGTGTACACAATAATATTAACACCTTACACCGCCATGCTGTGGCTATTGTGCAGCAGGATTCAGGTTGTGATGGCGCTACTGATTTCTCTATTCTGATCTGTCAGTAAATTGCAGTCATCACTCATCTTTATAAAGTGGTGAATTTACTGTTTAAACAAAAATGCTTGAAGTTTAATCTTTCTTGTGCATCTTTGAACTAATATTTAGTTGTATAACCATGGTTTCTAAGAACTGCTTCACATCTGTGACAATTGTACTACACGCCACAATTCCTCTGCATTTCTTGGTTTTACCTCCGAAACAGCATTTTTATTGTCAGTCCACAAGTTTTCTATTGGATTAAGGTCTGGGGATTGGGCTGGTTACTCTATAACGTTAATCTTGTTGGTCTGGAACCAAGATGCTGCTCGAGTACTGGTATGTTTGGGGTCGTTGTCTTGTTGAAACACCCATTTCAACGGCATTTCCTCTTCGGCATAAGGCAACATGACCTCTTTTAAGTATTCTGATGAACTCAAATTGATCTTGTTGATTGAACTTTGACACCTTATTTTTATAATGTACCTCTCTAACTGATCTCCACACTGCTATTTTTTTTAACAGACTAATATTTGTTTTTCTTCACTTACATTAAACTAATAATACATTTAGCACATTTTTCTTCATGTTGTGATTCAGAATAGAATGTGCAGGGGGTCCAATGCATTTATTTGATTTAAATTAAAAGTTATTATATGGATATGGAGCTTTACTCACTTTTTTCAACACACTGCTATTATTTTGAACACCACTGTATAATGACAGTTACACACACACACACACACACACACACACACACACACACACCAGCCACCTCATTACACTTTGCTAGTACTGGGTTGCACACCATTTTGCCTTCAGAACTGCCTTTCTTCATGGCACAGATTGAACAAGGTGCTTGGAACCTTCCTTAGAGATGTTGGCGCACATTAGCATGATAAATCTGCAGCAACTGCGTGATGCTATCACCTGCACGTCTATGATGTGAATCTCCCGTTCCACCGCATCCCAAAAGGGCTCTGTTGGAATGAGATCTGATGACCGTGGAGGTCATTTGAGTCCAGTAAACTTGTTTGAGATGCTTTTAGCTTTGTGACATGACGACAGGTTATCCTGTGCTCATAGAGGAATGGACATAATCAGTAACAATACTCTCGTAGGCGTTGGCATTTAAACAACTCGCAGTTGGTCCAAAGGGACTCAAAGTGTGCCAGGATGGATCCATGCTTTCATGTTGTTCATGCCAGATTCTGACCTTAACTGAAAAATGCTCAGCAGAAATCGAGACTCATCAGACAAGTCAATGTTTTTTCAATATTCTATTGTCCAATTATGGTCAGCCCATGTGAATTGCAGTCTCAGTTTCCTGTTATTGAGTGACAGGAGTGGGCACCCAGTGTGGTCTTCTTCTGCAGCTTCGAGGTTTAATGTTCTGCGCTTTCAGAGATACTCTTCGGCACACCTCTGTTGTAAAGAGGTGTTATTTGAGTTACTGTTGCCTTTCGATCAGCGCGACCCAGTCTGCCCATTCTCCTCTGGCATCAAGAAGACATTTTCGCCCAGAGAACTGCCACTCACTGGATATTTTCTTTTTTTCAGGCCATTCTCTGTAAACCCTAGAGGTATACATACTATATACATACTATAATAAACAGAAATGGTTGTGATGTAAAAATGGATCACATCACATCATCCATGTTGCTGATCATTCTCCTGTTGTGTTTTATTCCTTTAGAAAAGCTTTTTAAAACATAGATTGAAGTGTAAACAGGCTAACCATTGGCATCCGTACTCTTGGTTGCAGGCTCAGGACTGGAGGTCTGCACAACACAAAAGAATATGAATAAGATAAAAAAATAAAAAACTTGAAATGGTGCCTTCTACATGCAAGACACAATCTGTCTGTCGTCATAAGCACGTACCACATCCAGCGGAACTGGAGGGACGTTTTCCTTCTGCTTCGTGCTATAAGCATGTGTCTCCATGTCCACTTCACTCTGCTCCTGAGAAAAAAAAAAAAAAAAAAAAAATGGTCACAAGACAGAATGAAGACGAGCAACTTCATGACACCTCGCCTCAGCCCAGGAACTTATCAGGCTGAATGATTATAGAGAGTTTAGAAAGCAGGACGCTCACACAAGAGGACGAGGACACGTCTAGTTTAGACACAGCGGCCTGGTAGAGAGCCATTCTTTCCCTGAGGGGCGTGGTCTCTAGCATTGTCTCAAACGCTCCTGAGAGACAGAGGGAGAGAGAGAGACAGAGAGAGACAGAGTCAGGACATAAGGTCAGATTAGGGATAGGAAACAGGCATTTCCATGGCAGGTAGTAAATCACTTCGAGGTCAGCCGTCAGCCCTTTCCTTTGCTCTCTCGATTCTGATTCATGGACAGCACTCGCTAGGAGAAAACAATCGCAACTTTTCCACAAATTTTTTTTTTCCCCTGTACCTTTGTCTCCGATTTCCATTTTGTCAGGGCCACTTCCTGATGTTTGTACCGTCTCTCCAGAACCCTGTAGACAAAACATTAGATCAGTGATGGTTTATTCAAAAAGAGCACACAGTCAAGAAAACTCAGTGTTAAAAGGTTTGCACAGGGTGAGAGGACAATTATTAGTTGGAAAAAAAATGCTTGTTTTCTAAGTAATCTACAGAATAAAAAGAGACGAGGGAATATACATTTGTACATAAACATACATATAGTACAAACTAGGGATCCTACAGTAATGATTTTTCATTAATTAATTACAATTTTTAACCAGCAAAAGCTTTCGTATTGTTCGATAATGTTTTGCATAATATTTCACCATTGACATAGTTATTAACCTGTACACCACAAGAGGGCGTACTTGCAGAAATCTTTATTCATTTTAATAAAAGATGAATAAAAGAGAAAACAAAAGACGCTGGTGCTGTACAGCTGATCATAGCAGGAATTAAACTTGTTTCATGTTGGATCCACAACATTACATGTAATTATAGTATGACATGATGCTCATTAATAAATTAAAACTACAGTAATTAGGCCTGTGTAAACTGCTGGTGTGTACTGTAAATATGGCTGGTGCTCAACTTGAGGGTGGTAACAGTAACTCTTCAAAGCGACTCGTCATTGTTTGTTTTTCTAGAGCAGCTCCTCCTTTGAGTGTTTTATCTCTTCTATTACAAACTGAATGTAATTTCCACCTCTTCGTCAGCCTCGGTGTCTCCTGAAGTGATTATACTGTATGTAAACTGCGGCACTGTCGGGTAAGTCGACTCCTGCGCTGTCCTCCAAGCCTTTAATAATCCTCTAATGAGCTCAGGATAACGAATGCACTCAGAGACACCACCGTCTAGCCACACACACACACACACCTGCCCCCAACCCCCCACCCCAAAACACTCTACACCTGGACCTGTTGGAAGAACACCAGACGACATCACGCAGCTGCTCAGGCCGCGGGATTAGTCTGCCCTGAGCTAAGCGGAGAAGAAAGGTCGTCTAATCGTAGATAAATAATGAACAGCAGGATAACGTCTACTGTCCAAGTTCCGTCCAGCGTCAGGTTCTTCAGATGAACAAAGCTCAACTGCTGGTTTCTGTTCAAAGCCTTGAGAGATTTGTGGGTAAAAGGGTTTAGGAAAACCAGGCGGATTGAGGTTCATCATCAGGGCTTCCCTCTTCTGTTTTGATAAGAGAGACGATCAGTCAGAACCACTTGTCTACAGCTGCATAGCTGAGTTGCTTGTTGCTCTCTAGGGCAAGTGGTGACTAGGTTGAGCGCATGGAATCAACAGTGATGAAATAAATTGAAAATTATTATTACTTTTTTTTATGTTAATGGATTGCTAATAATTATGCAAGTTTAACAATACCAGAAGCGATTTTTGCATAAATTGTAAAATATGCAAGAATTTTTTTTTTTATCAAAACTACAAATACATTCCACAGTATTTAGTTATATTTTCTATGCATTTTAAATGAACATTTCAAATTCAAATTGTGTTATTATTGTGCCTTTGTTAATTTATTTTTATTTATTTTTGCACTTTTTTGTACTATTTTATTGTGCACGGTTTCAACTAGGACTACTTTTGCCCTGCTTTTCAGCACAGAAAGCAGAAATGGTCATTTCCCCCCCTTTAGAAATAATACTCCACTAAATATACAAATTTTATACAAAAAAAAAAAAAAAAGCTAAACTACACCACAAACAGCAAATGTACAAAAGTGAAATCGCATCATGTTGGATTTTTTCTTCCCTTCATTTTAGCCCATACCAGGGGCAACATTTATTCATTGCATAGTCTTAAAAAGCTTAAAAAGTTTAAGAAGATTGCACTATTAGTAACTTACCAGACGAGAAACAGAAGTAAAGCGGTTTAAAAAGACTTCAGATAACATCTACAAGATCCTGTTTAAACAAGCACAGCCTAGCAGTCCTGGAGTCTTGTATCTTACTGATTAACTGTGGCTTCAGTCTGATTCCTGATTCTGTGGCAGAACCGTGTGTGTGTGTGTGTGTGTGTGTGTGTGTGTGTATGTGACTTGTACTCCGAGCCCCAGATTAGAAACGGGGAGCTCGCCTGGGTTTTGTTGGCAGGATTGTGAGGAGGAAGAGGAGGAGGAGGAGGAGGAGGGGAGAAGGATCAGGCAGCTGGTGAAGCTTTCAGAGAGAGGGGGCTCAAATCGGTGCTGTTCCACAGTGGAGAGGCCTGAGGTAGGAGGCTTGTGACACCGGGAGAACAGGAGGCAAGCGCAGCACAAAGAGCAGCAACCAAGCGGGGGATCAGAGCAGACAAAGAGCTCATACACTAATCCAACGTACAAAAGGGCTCGAGGATCTGAGAACGGCTTGACATGACTGTGTTAAAAAATAAATAAATAAATAAATAAATAAAAGAATGCCTTCTACTTTCTATCACCGCCATAATAAAAAGGACTCGTGCTAAAATTGAACATTGAAGTTAAATGTTTCACACCAGTCCTGAAAAACATCATCATTCCGAACACTTCTGATGGAAATCCATTTTTTTTTAACATGTACAGATTCAACAATCAAAATGTTCAATGTGGCGTACGTACAAATAAAGCATGAGCCACCCGTTACACCCCATATTTCACCCCCACTCTGGTTGCCACACCCCAGAGTCAAGCAGCAGCATATGGCTGAAATTTAATCAGACGTTAACCCCCCCCCCCCTGCCCCCCCGAATGCCCTTTAGCAAAACATAACGCATTTAATACGATAGAAAATCTCAGCATTATGTACAGAATGTACACTACCAGAACTAACTGGTTAATTTTACCCAATCAATCAATTTCACGTTATTCATATTCAGTGCCCTAAGAGGGAGGGGAAGGAAAAAAAAAAACAAACAAAAAAAAAAAACACCCAGATTTTTCTTTGTTAATAAACATAAAAAAAAAGTTCTACTATACATTTCTAATGTATAGAGCCCCAGAGTCGTCGCATCATAATTTCCTTTTCTTGTTTGTTAGTTCATTTACGTGTACATTAGATACAAATCATTTCCATGTTTTTCCGTCGTGCACAAGACACCGTTTATTCCCACATTTTGGTTCATTTGTTCAGAGCCCCCAGGGGTCATGTGGCGCAAAAAGAAAAAAAAAAAAAAAAGAAAAACCCCCAACTTAAGGATACAATCCAGGTGCACGGTTTGCTAAACTGATTCATCCAACTGATCATTTCCATGTTTTGCTTAGACATTTCCACTTTCTGGTCAATTGGTGCACACTCCACTGTTTTTTGCTAATTTGTCTGCACAATTTAGTTAAAAAAAAAAAAAAAAGACCACTTTAAAGCTCTGTTCTACAAACTTTCCTGACCTGAAAACATCCTGCACTTTTGCTTCGACATCATCCATAAATAGCATTCTAGCATTTTCATGATTTCATTGTAGTTCCACTGAATCCTGCTCCTCCTGCCTTTACATTTAAATCTACTGACAGAAAAACAATAAGACACCCATTTTATTTAAATTGTATAATATACCTGTTTATTTAATTCGAACCAGTGCGTCTCAACACCTGGGGGAAAAAAAAGAAAACTTGCAGCATTTAAACAGGAGTCTCATCTCCACCTCTGTAGCCATCAGCACTATATAGTGTAAGATAATTGTTCAGGCATTCATTTGTTCTTTTAGCAATATTTCTCATTATTTGGTTATTTAAACGTTTCTAAATCTTCTCTACAGTGTGTGTAAGCGCTCTTCTCAGTTTTGATGCTGATGTGATTGCGCAATAACATTAGGGCCATTTTGAATCTTATAGCAAACAGAATTTATTAGGCTTATTTTCATATCTCTAAATTCTATTCCAAAACCTGGTGGTCACTATTTCGCAGAATTTGCCATTGATGACATAATTTAAAAAAATTTGATATGTAAATTTTCGCGACTCCAGGTTAAGACTCCTAAACTAGTTAGTGAATATTTCCCTTCATAATGCACTTTAATATCACTACTTGCTAAAAGATCAAACCAGATATCTGCAGTAAACATACATCACCACCCCCCCGACAACAAACAGCTCTAGTGTACCAGAGCAATTTCTACTCAGAATCTTAAAGAGCAAACTATTACACTAAACTCTAATCTCTGTGCCTCACTAATGATGTCAATCCCCCCCGGCCAGAGCATAAACCACCAGACTGGGATATGAGCACGTGTTGTGCTCATATGACGCCTGATCCCATGATAGAACCCCAGGGAGCAACCCTGCACCCAGACCTTCAGTTCTATGACCCCCGGTCATGTGACCTGCATCATCACTCTAAAAAGAGGAGTGTGTGTTCTCTCAGAGCATCCATATGGAGAGAACCATGACTCCTGACCTTAGACAAATACAAGGGCACATAGGAGCATTAGGAAATCTACAGGACAAGTATGCATTTTACAAAAAAAAATATTTTTTATATATATATATATATATATTAGAGCCTAGAAAACTGTAATTAATGGAACAAAGTCAGTGACACCGCTTTGGGGATTCTTCAGTACAATTTGTGGAATTTCATAAGGAAAGTAGCTATCAAGTTTTACTCAGTATCCTGCAGAACCACATACAGTTCTAAGGGGGGCTTTGACTGTTATGTTTTGCATGCAAGACCCAGCAGCTTCCGTTTTTTGTCTGAAAAAGAGTCTCATACTGTATTACGCTAGTTTCTTTTCTGGCATACAGATATTTATCATTTTGTCGTACAATGGGTTAAAATTCTCATAGAATAGGATTCTCAAAGCATATTTGCTATGAAAGTCCAGTTTTATTATTACAAATTGTTCAGAAATATTTATACTGGGGCAGCATGATGGCTTCGTGGTTAGCACTGTCGCCTCGTACCTCCAGGCTGCGGGTTCGGTTCACACCTAGAGTTTGCAGGTTCTCCCTGTGCTTGGTGGGTGTTCTCCAGGTACACTGGTTTCCTCTCACAGTCCAAAAACATGCAGATTAAGCAGGCTAATTGGTGTTCTCAACTTGCCTGTAGTGTGTGAATGAGTGTGTGTGCGCCCTGCGATCGATTGTAACCCCACCCCCTCACCTTACAGGCTCCTGGGATAGGATCCAGGCCCCCCCCCCCCATGACCCTATATACAGGGTTAAGCAGTATAGACGCAGTAGTGAGTGAAAGTTTGAAAATCAGAAATGTTTTTTTTTTTTACTAACTCAGTAAAGTCTTACAAAAAAAAAAAAACCTTCCATAGGAAAGTTTGTACTAAATATACAGGGTGCCTGAGACTTTTGCACAGTATAAGTATTTGCAACCTCATTTAATGAGCAATAAATTCATTATATATCCATAAATTTGAGTCTAAAAAAAAAAAAAAAAAGAAAAAGAAAAACCTATAGTGGTGTTCGGGAAAAAGTTAGATAAAGCAGACTTTCACTTTTAGTTCAGTTTGTTCACGGAGTTATTTTTTTATCCTCGTTTTCCAACAGGACGCAAATCCCATCGGAAAAGAAAGCTCCATTGTCTCCGGGTTATGACTCACGTAAACTGTACAGTCCAGATGAAGGGAAGCCTGCACACGAACATTTATTTCCTCTCTCTCACCGCCAGTCTGTTTTCGGTTTTTTGCTCCAGTTGTGATTTAAGTCAGCAGTACAAACTTGTGCCTCATGTTTACTGAACCCTCAAAGGCCTGATATAGTTTAGATCAGTTTGCAAGCGAACAGCAAAAGGATAACAGAATACAAACGGAATCTGGACGCTATTAGGAGCGTCCAGATGATGTTCCTTAAAAAGATGCAAATACGAGTTTTCCCCCCTTACATCTGGTTTATGCTAGGAGTGGCCAGAAATAAAGCTTGAATGGTAAATAAATCTAAAAACCGCATTGATGACCAAACAGATTGCTCATTTATTTATTCTTTGTGCTTAGTGAGCACCTGGTCAGGGTCAGATTTAACATCTAGGTTGTTTTATTTATTTATTTATTTATTTTTGCGAAACAGAACCGACTAAACCTGTTCGAAGGTATCTCAGGAAGCTACTGTACAGAGCTCGTTCTCGGTTTTGGTGAGGACGTGACTGAGTGGAGCACAGCGGACATCTCCATCGTCATCTTGATCTTAATCAGGTTTATTTTTGTTACAGTATGAAGATGTTTAGCTGGTCAAGTTTTAGACATCAAGACTGTATCTGAGACGAAAAGTGACCTGGAGTGATGCAGCTGAGATTGAGGAACTGTCAGAGCTAGGATTCCATTTCTACCTTTATAAATGGACACCTCTTTATCTCTATATTCCACGTCCATATTTAACTGATTTACAATAACTTGCATTCTAAAGTTCGTGGCAACTCGTTTCAATACCAAGTTTGCCTCTTCTTATACCTTTCCACTTAACACCACTTCTCACAACCTCCTGTCCATGACAGCTCAAGCACTCACCTTGCTCTCGAACACCATTTTGAGGCTGCTGAGAGGGACATTCGGCTTGTCCGTCTCCTCTAGGTCCCGCCGAGGTGTCTTGTCCATCTCCGGGAGCCCCGAGGTGAAGTTGGTTTCAGCAGAGCGTACAGATCTCGGTGGAGTGTATACCGAGGAGGTGTGTGAACTTTGCAGGGCTTGTTCAGCCTCCCAGCGCTTTTTCAGTACGCTCAGGGAGCCGGGGTGAGGAGTGACCCCGTCCACGGCCTGGAAGAAGAAGAAAGAAGAAGAAAGTTCATTTACTTACTGGAAATGAAAGATTTTTAAAAAAGTGATGAAGTCAATGTGAATCCATTTCTGTAAACGGAAAAAAAACAAATCATGCAAAAGCATTAAAACAAGAGGGTTTTTTGTTCTCTAAACGTAATGCCACAAAGTCAAACAGAAACCTGACGGAAAACAGATGTTCCTCAAGAACCGTCCTCACCGATCCAAAAGAAGGAAAGAAAACACAAAAGCATTTAATCGACACGTTAAGTAAGATAGGATCCGAATGCAAGTTGGAGCTTTTGTTTAGACAGTACAGTAATGTCTGTAAAAGCTGTAAAACCTGGAGAGTTTTAGGAGCAGCTCGCTCAGACCGTGTAGGTGGAAAGAAAAGAAGCTGTTCCAGATGGGAAGTGTTGGGCAATCCCAGCATGAAGGAGTGATTCCTCCCCCCCAATGACGAGAGCGAAGAGCCAGAGGAAAAATGTAGAGGAGGGGAAAGAAAGCAGCGTAATGAAAGACGTGGGGGGAGGAGAGGGGGGGGGTGGAAAGGCAGAGAAAGAACCAGGAAATAGAAAAATGTTTTGAAGGCTTTCCTCGGAAAGAAACAAGATCTTACAATCTTTAAATTCCATCAGGTTGAAAAACAAATCCACACTTTGGAGACTTTGCAGAATTGAAGGCGTTGAAGCGGAGACAGTTAAAGTACATGAACAATGCCACTCGTTTTCTTTTTAACACTCATGAACACTTGTGTATTCTTGAAGTAGATGGAAATCTTAGAAAGCCTGCACAATCCTCAGGGCAAGACCACAGTCCCTTTTGCCGTTTACTGTATGTCCCTTCTTCATTCCCCTATATACACTTCTTTAAAGAAGCATGCCAGGATGTTGCATCCTGCGTCTCCTCCCACCCAAAGCATGTCCCGGACTTCTTCATTCATCAAACTGTTAATGACACTGCTAACTTCTCCCATGAACATCTGTTATAGCAATGATATTAGATTGATATATTAACAGGACAAAAACCTCGTCACAGTCCAGAGGAAACCGAAAAGCACAAACTAGTAGAAAATGTTGCTATTACAAAGCGCTGACACTGGAGACTCATTCCACAAATCACAATCAGAGGAAACGTCACACAATTTAAACAACAAACCATTATTTAAATGTGCTTCCTATTAGCCTTAACACAGTCAAATTCCAATTCAACAACATCGGAATCATCATAATCATCAACTATAATCATCTTATCCCACTAGCATGTGGACGTGATGGTCAGGACAGTCCAACAATTCTGCTTCTCTATCTAGCCTCGCACCAAAATATAAACCATCCAGGTCAGGACACAACACGGCTGAAGGGGGGAAAAAAATAAATCACCATCCAGAAATCCAGTACAGTCTCCGATTACCTTCATCAGCTAATTGTCTCTCTTCTTTAAGCAGACACAGACAGCAAGTCTTTCTGTTTCCCCTCCGTGTTTACCATTTACTGGCCTGACCAGCATACACAATGACTGGAGCTGATAACACACAGGACACAGTTTAACACACAGATTATGGAGCGTAAACAGGGATTAACGCCACTGGCCTCCAATTACAGGGAAGAGGAAATTAGTGGGAGGTTTTTGTGCCTCTGTCTATCTTGAGAGACGTCTGTATGCATTCATGTACTGTATGTACAGCATTGTGAGAAAGTACTGTATTAAGTATAGTATTGTCTTTGTTGCAAATTTTGTTCTACCTGTTGATCATGTCTGTATTATTAAGCACGAAATCATTAACTATTCCCAAACATAACTTATTTTATATGTATATATATATATATAAAAATAAAAGAGTATTACCAGGGAATATTTTATATTATATAAGAGCATTACCAGGGAATATTTGCATGCCTGTAAAGAAACATGACAGACCGGTTTTCAGATGAAAAAAAAAAAAAAAAGGAAAAAAACAATGTAGCCTACTGGGTTTTTACATGAAAATAGGAAGACACAAAGTTAGAAGAAGAGCTCGGACATCTTCTCCAGCATGCTCAGTAAAACCTACCAGTTGTTTTACTTACGGTACTCAAAAAACATACTACTGTACATTCTACTTGTACATATTGTAAATTTCATTTCTAAAGTTTTCTATATTTGTTAAATTTTTCTCTAATTTCATATTTTATTTTGTTATTTGAATACAATATTTATCCCCGGGTCGGTCAACAAGCATTTCACTACACACCATATTGTACATGGTAAGTGGACATATGTAAGTGACAAATTAAATTAGAATTTTGATTAAAAAAAATAAATCAATAAATCAATAAAGTAATAAAATAAAAAGGTAAACATCTTGGCTTGTTAATAGTGTTAGAGATTTGTGCCATTTTATAAGTAAACTGGTTGTGCTGGAGAATATGCCAGATATTCTGGTAACTTTGTCACACTTGCTCTTTTGTATTTTCATGCAAAACCTAGGAACATACATAATCCCCCCCCCCCTCCTCCCTCACATTAAAACTGGTCTGTCGGGTAATATTTTGCTATCTTTACAGGCATACAAATATACTTCTGTGACGTTATATATACACATTCTTTTTTTAAATAAATAAATGTATTTATTTATTTTTTAAATACTCCCTAATTTAGTCGTGTCCAATTCCTCCCCGTCACTAGGGGGCTCCACATTAAGGCTCCTACTACCACTCAGTCGGGAGGGCCGAAGACGATCACGTGTTTCCTCCAAACCATGTGACGTCAGCCGACCGCATCGTTTTTTCGAACTGCTCCTTCACGCACCGTTGGGGGCGGAGTAACACACTCAGAGGACAGCGCTTTCCGCTCCTTCCGCTTGCGTGAGCTCACAGACGCCCCTGATTGGCTGTAGAGCCGTAATTAATGTGGGAGCACGAAGTACCTCTCATCCCGCCCCTCTGAGAGAGCTCGGCCAATCAGCTCTCTTTAGACCTCCAGCTGCGAGAGGTTACAGCATCACCCGGGAACCGAACCAGCGATCTCCGGATGATAGGGCGAGCACTTTAACACTGCGCCACTCGGAGGCCTTATTCATTCATTATTAAGATATGTTGTGAAATTGTGGATGATTTTATACATAATGTAATAATGCAGACATGATGAACATATATAACAAGATTTGTATTAAAGATCTCCTTTGGTATTTAAATTTAGACTGGAAACGGCAAGAGCTGCACAGGACGTTGTTGTTTGCTAATTACTGTTCCCTGTAGAAACTACACGATGGGCTGCAGGAAACGGCATTAGGACGACATTTGTGCAGAACATAACTGTGACACTTTGCTGTCTAATGTGACGGACTGATTTCAAAACACCGACATCTTTCCCATATTGACAAACTGTGATTCACTTACAGTCAAAACGGGATCCAAAAAGCAGAAATTTAGCATTGAGTAATTATTGTACGATTCTCCAAAATGAGTCGCTTTTAGTAAAGAGCAAACATTCTGAAACCAAACTGTCTGTCAGTCTGTACACATGCTGCTTTGTACTGTATGTCAGACTGTCACTCTGTATACCGGAAGTGTCAGTATTTTCATTGTGCTCTATGCTTGCCGGTCTGTGGCTCCGTCTGCATCATTCACTTACTATGTCTAGACATCGGTCTATCTAGCTTCCTGTCTGCCTAGACGACTTCGACTGTAAAAATGTAACCATGTCTGAGTTATAGAAGGAGAAAATAAAAGGACAACAGCATCTCGCTCACTTTTTTCTTGTCCGAGTTGGTCTCCTCTGCTGCTTTCTGGTACCTGCACACAGAGAGGATCAGATTAGGACAAAGCCTTTAAACCACAAATATAGAAGCTCTTCACATGATCGTCCTAGAATATTAACCTCTAACCATTATGACTTTTCAAGGAGATTAAAAAGCAGATTTATCGTCCTTAAAAGCAAGCAGAGCTGCGTTAAAAGTCAACAGCGAAAGATGTTATGAGGAGGAAAAGAAAATGACCCTTTTGTTAAGTTTAAAGGGAGCGGTCATGTATCATAGATAGCCAGGGATGATGGAGAGGAAGACGAGGAGAGGAAGAGAGGAAGGAACCTCTTTATATTAGAGGGCGTGAGGAACTGATCCTGCTTTATGTATGAAACTCTTTGTGGCAAACAAAACTGCTTCTGTGACGGCTTATGTCCTTCTTTTCATTCTGCTTATATATTGCAGCAGTTCGCCTACAAAGACAATACTTCATTTATTAATAGACGGCACATCATACTGTAAGGTCTAATATCGTCATGTTTAATGTTGTGGAACATCTGAGACACGAAAAGACCCTCTAGTGCAGTTGCAACTTAATGTTCGATACTGAACAGAGAACTTAAAGCCCAGCAGGATGAAAGTGCAGACATCAAAAACGCAGGAAAAGATAAGCGGAGAGTTACGTACTTTGAGAATCGTTCCGCTATGGCAGTGTTTTTCCCCCGTGGTCCAACAATCGAGAGCTCTTTCGCCGTGACGCGGAGGGACTGGGAGGCCCACTGCCTTCTGTTGAATGAGCTGACTGCCATCTCTGCTCCTCAGGCAAAACTGGAAGACATACGACAGTAATGCATGGTTCAGAAAGAAGTGTTTTATGACCCTATGCAGCTTGAGGCCATCGCTAAAGACACACACAAAGACTTTTCTTGCTCGCTCTATTAGACAGGAAGCGAGTCGTCATCCTGAGTCATATCAGACTCTCACCTGAGCTCAGACACACTCTCACACACTCAGGGTTTGTGTCATACACTCTTACAGCACTAGCAGATGGAGTGCAGTCAGGAGAGAACCTGTACAGACATGAAACACACACACACACACACACACACACCACACCCACAGGTGAGATCTTTGGACAATCAACCACATGGGAAAGTTTTAAGAAGGAAAAAACTGAAATGAGATTTCTGAGGACAATCTGTATGAAAAAGAGATAATGAGACATGAATAGAAAGTGTGGAACGGTTTTATTTGTCTTCTAATCTGTCCGTCGCTAACTTCCCGCGCATAGAATTGTCGTTTAAAGAGGTAGTTTGAGAAAACCATAGTGGTGTTCGCTAACCATGATTTCATCACAGAGTGCAGGCCAGACACTCATCATGATGTCGAAAAGCTAAACTGACTCAGATGCTGACTCTTAAAACGGCTCATTTGTGCAGAAATTTGAATTTCATAATCAGTTTGAGAAAATCTGTAGTGTCCAGAAAAAAAAAAAAAAAAAGTTAAATGTTTCCCAGGTCACCACACATTTATTTCATACCATTTAAGTGGAATAACAAAACATGTGTGATGCATTTATTAAATAAATAAATAATTAAATAAATAAAACATGATAAATAATAATGAATTCCAAAAGATTGTTTTTGTACATTTATATTTTATGAAAAGAAATATCAAGGGGCGTTCAAGTCAAACCAGGACTTGAATGTAGGGATGATCCCGGCTGCGGTCGTTCCCGTGTACAGTCAGCGTGTGGAAGGCGAGATTTTTGAAAATCATTAATAACTTGTTGCCTACTTGTGGATGAGACGCATCTGCCTGTGGGAACTGCGCACACGATCACTCATTCACCAACACCAGGAACTCGGCTGGGATTGCAGGGAGTCCTGACCTCGCCCCAGGACATTTTCCACATGTTTGGGCCATTAAAGGAATTCCTGAGAGGCCAGCGTTTCAGATGTGAAGCAGGCATTCGGATCATGCCTCTGGCGTACTGGAAAAACTTTCCACCTTGATGGTATCCGAGCACTAGTGAAACACTGGGACGAGTGCATTAGTGTACCAGAGGATTATATAGAGAAATAAAGGAAATGTTTTACTCTCATAACTGGGTTCTGTTATCCAGACGATCAAAAGTCCCAGATTGATTTGAACACCAAATAAATAAAAATAATAATAATTGTGCAGCTACTTGTAACCGTAGTGTCCGTCAGTCTTATAAAAGGACTGACAATACATAGAATATTTAACACAATATCACTTTGACATAGGCAACCCTCAGCGGCCTTTGACCCTGCCTTGACCTTACACCCTTATAATTGAAGCAAACTGACCACAAATAATGGCGTGTTTTGCGTCAAGAGTGTACCTCTGACAGACGCACTGCAAGCCCAGACACACATCGACCTCATCACTGCATCCAACATCCATCATTCAGAGACGCGATGAGTCAAAGTGCAACGATGTCTCCATGAGCTCACCCACCCACTTCAAACCGCTCACTATTGCCATAAGCTCTTTATGAAATGGAGTTAAAGAGCAGAAATTCAGTTTGAACTCTTGTGCAGGAAAGACAAAATGGAATTCTTCTTTAGAAGAAGCAGAGAAATTCAACCGGGGACTAAATGTACGTCTCAGTATAATTACAGACGATACGGTAGCGGATAATTATAGATTTTAATGTTTAAGTGACTCAAATAAATATTAGAGACGTCATACTAGAAAAAAAAAGACGACCCCATCACATGATGGTCACAAGTGCAAAAAAGCAGGCAGTTGAAGGTTCTCATGTTTAAACACATAGATCAGGATGATTTGTAGCATTTGGAATAGATGATACGAGGGGTGATATGAAATGTGAAGATTTCTGAAAATTACGATATCTAAAAAAGTTTCATTCTTCTTTTTCTTTTACGAAGGAGGGAGAATCTGCTCAGACTTGAGAGTTGGCTCACAGGATATGATTCAGCCTATTCACCATTCCCCACAAACCACGGCCAGGTCAGAGATCAGCGTCTTAAAACATCAGTTTAAACCACGGGGTTTTCCAAAAAAACTGCACTCAACCAAGTGCTTTGTCCCACCGCTCATGTCTCTTGGTGCATCTTCCCTGGGAAAGACGCTGAGGAAATGAAATGCGATGACATCCAGAGCAAAACCGTCACACATGAACCCTGTTGGACTTTTGGTTTCCGAAGCTTTCCGTCGTGTTTAGTCTGGTTGACCTCAGCCTTACCTCAGCGCTCCAGCACGCTAAGACGGGCCGCTCCTCGGCTCCCTGAGGACGACGTGTCTTTTCCGAAATTCTAAAGCCGGACAGCTGCAGTGGACATATCCGACAAGACAACCATTGTGTCTCCAAATCCTGTCGTTGTTGTTATTATTACTGTTCCAAGATCCTTTACAGTATTTCATCGATATGGATTTACTTTCAAGATTTCAACCTGGATCGGAGCAGAATTTGTCACTTAAACGGCCAAAAACCAGAACATGTGGGCTTTAAATATGCACAATGAAAAAGCTTTATACAAGACATCATGAGATCTTGGATTGTGATATAAAGATTAACAGACAAAAGTTCAGTATGAAACTTTGAAAAGTGAACAAACTGTTTTTATAGGCAAATTTGACCTTTTCTAGATTCCAGAAGCTTCAACAAGACAAATGCACTTCCAGCTCCTTCCCCTTTACTCAAACAACAACAACAAAAAGTGTTTCCTCCCCAGAATCAAAGGAATACCTACTGTGAGTAAGAGTGTCTAATGAGTTAATCCTCGCCTCAAAGTGAATCAACTCTGGAGCTTTCAGAGAGTCTCAGCTGTTCCTGTCCTCCTGCAAGTGGGCTTGCTCTTACTGAGTTCTCAGCCTCTTAAGTTTTAAACAGTGTGTGTGTAAGTGTGTGTGTGGGAGGGTGAGCACATTGTCTCCTCCCAGCCAATGAGCATGCAACTCTTTCTTTCACCTAGCAGGTAATTCCCAGCCATTCAGAGCAGACATCATCATCACCCCTCTTGCTATGACTCAGGCAGTTTGGGAATAATCCCAGACAATTCCAGGAAGTCTCCGCCCATTTCCAAATGATGTCATCTATCTCAACCCGATCAGATATCACAGTTCAGGAGAAATTGTTTAGAAGCCACAGTAGTTCCATGCCCTCCAAGCCAAATCACAGATTTATATATATATATATATATATATATATATATATAATTTTTTTTAATGCTTATTGTAATATTCTAAACCATTTCAATCACAGAGAGAGAGAGACTAGTCTATCATCTAAAACTAACCATTCATTCATTCATTCATCTTCTATACCGCTTAATCCTGTGTTCAGGGTCGCGGGGGACCTGGAGCCTATCCCAGGAGACTTCGGGCACTAGGCGGGGTACACCCTGGACAGGGTGCCAATCCATCGCAGGGCACACACACATACACACCCAATCACACACTACGGGCAATTTGGGAACGCCAATTAGCCTAACCTGCATATCTTTGGACTGTGGGAGGAAACCGGAGTACCCGGAGGAAACCCACCAAGCACGGGGAGAACATGCAAACTCCATGCACACAGAGACGGGAATCGAGCCTGGCCGGGGAATCGAACCCAGACCCTGGAGGTGCAAGGCGACAGTGCTAACCACTACACCACCGCGCCGCCAAAACTAACCATATCATGGTATTTAACAAATAAAAACAGAAGTTCCTGTAAGGAAACACTTGTTTATTTTAATGAAGGAGTCTCCACTTTCGGGAACATTTCCTCCACATGAAAGTCTTAAGGAGTTCGAACAGTAGCATAAGCTACAAAGCTGTTTGTTTCATGTTACAAGTATTTGTAATATTTGAAAAATTCGAAGGCGGTGGTGTAGTGGTTAGCACTGTCGCCTTGCACCTCCAGGGTCCGGGTTCGATTCCCGGCCAGGCTCGATTCCCGTCTCTGTGTGCATGGAGTTTCCATGTTCTCCCCGTGCTTGGTGGGTTTCCTCCGGGTACTCCGGTTTCCTCCCACAGTCCAAAGACATGCAGGTTAGGCTAATTGGACTAAGTTCCCAAATTGACCATAGTGTGTGTGTGTGTGTGTGTGCTCTGCGATGGATTGGCACGCTGTCCAGGGTGTACCCTGCCTCGTGCCCTGAGTCTCCTGGGATAGGCTCCAGGTCCCCGCGACCCTAAATACAGGATAAAGCGGTATAGAAGATGAATGAATGAATGAATGAAAAATTCGATAAAAGTTAAATTTGTAGTGTACACGTGCTTGTTATATTGGCTGCGATGGCATAAGAACAAGAAAACCTTCAGATTATAAAGTTATTGGAAAATAATCAGTGTATTTGATGTAACAGTTACTGGTGCATTGGTAAGTACTACAGATAACCACACTGCACATGCTGTCATTAACTATTTCTCTATAAACCCAAGACATGTAGTGTTTTATTCCTCACTTGTTGCATGTTGTTGTTACTCCTTCAGCATCTCCCGTCGAAGGGGTCTACAATCGGGACTACACGATTCCCACAAGAACTTGGCACAGGTTTTACACCGGATGCCCTTCCTGGTGGAACCGCTTCCATTTTATCTGGGCTTGGGACCGGTGACTGAGGTTCGGGCATTGGGTGGGGATTGAACCCGGGCCTTTCACATGGTACTGTAGGTGAGAAACCTAGCATGTTGTATGATATTATAAATGAGAATGCTTTTATCCTAATTTAAGTATGACTTTTTCCAGCATGAGCAATAAAGTCAAGTCGGAAAAACAACGGTCTAACTCAAATGTTTAGCTGAGATACATACAGTAGATCAACCATGACATTATAAACATAAAATGAAAACCACTTACGTTTTGGGTTCCCCTTGTGCCCCAGGGGTGGCTCTGGTCCCTCGGCCATGGTTTCGCAGGGCCTCTGAGCTGTGCTGCGGTGTCTGCACAAAGATGTTTGGTACTGTGGGATGCGGGGTTCGCCTACATGGATTGGACTTGTTTGTCTGATGGGCGCTCAATCACACTGGGATGGGCCGGTTGGCACCCATGAGTTCATTGCCTGCTGGACCCCGTAAGCAATGCGCTGTGGTGCACTGGGTGTTCTAGCACGTTTCTTTGGCTTTACTATGAGATCGGACCAGACAGGGTAGTAGGTCATGGGTAGGGGTGAGCTTTGGGTGCCTATGATCTTGTCACCAGTTTACTGACTCAAAACCATTTCATTTTAACACTAAAGAATAACCCTCTGGCTTCCAAGCTATTCCGATGCACTAAAAAGCCAACTGCTGATTTAATTTCGTTTTTTCTGCTGATCGTCCGGTTATGTTCCGATAGATAACCAGCAGACAGACCAGAACGTCTCAGACAGCTGCATAAACGCTCACTGCTCGGCTTTCCCTCAGCCACTGTGTACAAAGTGAACGCTGTACAGGATAAGAGGTATAGAAAATGAATTCATCATTTATTATGTTTTCTTTTTTTCAGGTTATTTGTACAAGTAAGATACTAAATGAATCAACTATTGCACCTTTGGAACTCATCTTAACATCTCTTCAGTTCCCTTTTGAAGGTATGCCTTCCTCAAATTCATTCACTGGAATGAGAAATGGGGTATAAAAGCTCCTCCAGAACTTTCCCGAGGCACCGGTTCACCTCGACACACAAACACCCAAATATTTACAAGGCTGTAAATTCAATTCTGTCGGGATGGTAAACAGCTGAGCATGCTTTTTCCTGGTTTTACATTTCCCGCGGGAGATTTATTCCGAACGAGAGCTCTATAAAGCACATGGGACTGCATTTGTAGCACTGCTTGTAAAACATTTACTCTTCATGCTCCATATGTGCGATGTGTACAACGCTGGATTTATTTTGGGTTACTGCACCCACAAAGACGCCATTCAGTCTGTACACGACTTGAAGAATGTATTCCTCTGGATCACTCTGACTATAGAATCGGCGCTGAAGCATTTAGAGCCGGAAGCGATCAGTGAGATCAGCTCATGAAAGCATGACCTCTGATACAGAAACAGAAGCAAAAGTGAAAAATGCGAGGTTGTTTGGCCAAGCTGATGCAGATCTCTTGATGAAACTGAAAACTGCTCTTATACTTTAGTTTATTCCATTAGTTTGTGACTTGCATTCGATTCACAGTTGTGATTTGGACCAACACCGCATGTACAATACAATGTATTGGAACATTTAAAGACACATTTACCTGCGTCACTTAAGTCTCTAAGAACCAAAGAAGTCATTCTCAGTAAGAACAGATGAAAAAAAAAACCTGACTGATCCTCAAACACAGGTTGAGAAACATGTCTGAACAGCGCTACCCCTCAGGTTGTCATTCCAGTCTCTTCTGCGTCATGTCTTTGGAGATTTGTTTTCCTGCAAAAAACTTCCTTTTTGCCATAATTGGAAGTTACGGAAAACCTATTCACTGTAACTGTAGTTCTTAAATAGAGTTCAGTTAAGGTGTGAGAGATCTCTCTTGGGACCAGTGTGACAACAGGGACCTGGACATTGTGACGCCGGGTAATGTTACACTGGTGCAGAATGGCATATTAAAGTGTTTTTTATGGATAAATAAACCATGTAAACAAGTATGACCTTAAACAACAGAGGAAGCCAAGAGCTCAGGTTATACAATTTGATAATAATTGGCCACGGTATGATAATATTTTTACCCCGACAGATACTGAGATATTATTTTGTGACCTCTGTTTATTAATGTGCAGTTGTGCTGGGAGCAGTAAGTGCAGGACACATTTTTGTTCTTTGTTGTTTTTACTGTTGTTGTTTTGTTGTTGGCGGCACGATGGTGTAGCACTGTCGTCTTGCACCTCCAGGGTCCGGGTTCGATTCCCGTCTCTGTGTGCATGGAGTTTGCATGTTCTCCCCGTGCTTGGTGGGTTTCCTCCGGGTACTCCGGTTTCTTCCCACAATCCAAAGACATTTCTCCCCCTTTCACTCTCTCTCTCTCTGTTGAGCTACACATGTCATCCCTGAGCTGCCAGTGACCCAGACTCCCTCTGCCCTCCGGACCTGTCTGATCCATCCTGGTGCCCCGTTTCTGGTTGGAGGTCTCATCGCATGGATGCCCCGTGTGTCTCTTTGGGATGCGTCTGGTGTCTGGGGATGATTCTCTCTACTTAGAAGATGGTTCTGGCCTCGACTGGTGTTAGCAGCTGTTTCTCTGAGGACTTGACAATTCGATAGTTCAGGACTGGAACTTTCTACAAGTCTATCTGAGTCTCCAATAACTACTGGACTCCATTTTAACACCAATTAACATCAACTATTATAGCTGAACTGGCTGCCACCTAACACACTGTATAAATGCAGATCATTTCCTGCTATCTGTTTCCCCCAGATGAGGATGGGTTCCCTGTTGAGTCTGGTTCCTCTCAAGGTTTCTTCCTATTAACGGACCCCAGGACTGGAACTTTCTACAAGTCTTATACAATGTGTGACTGTGACCATACCTAACTGTTATCTCTCCTACTCTTTTGCTCTCTCTCCTCTTTTCTCCCTTCTCCTCTCTCTCTTTCCCTCTTCCTCCCTCTCTATCGAGACCCCCTCTGTCTGACTCGTCCCGGTGTCCCGCTTATGGTTGGAGATCTCGTCGCATGGATGCTTGGGATGCGTGTGGTGACTGGGGACGGTTCCACTTTTCCACGAAGACGGTCCTGGCCTCGGCTGATGCAGACAGCAGTCCGACTCCAGTCACTCGATAGTTCAAGCCTGGAATTTGCTACAGTCTACCTGAGCCTGGACTCCATATTACCTTCAAATCATCTCCTGTTATACTGAACTTCCAGCCTCCTAACACACAGTATGACTGCAGATCAATCCCTGCTATCCGTTATCACCCAGATGAGGATGAGTTCCCTGTTGAGTCTGGTTCCTCTCAAGGTTTCTTCCTACAGCTCATCAGGGACAATCTTATCATTATGATTCATTCACATTCACATTTCATACAAACTTGAATAATGCTTTTGATTGTGTAAAGGTGCTTTGCGACGATGTCAATCGTTAATTGAAGTGAATTTTGTTGTTGCTCCTGCTGTTATTAATGTTGTTGTTGCTGCTATTGTTTTTGTTTTCTTACCGTTCTTCTTCTCCTTTTTTTTTTGTATTGTAAAAGTCCAGTACTAAGGTTATGTCTGGCTGTAATCTCACCGTCCTGCCTGCAGGTGGCAGCAGAGACATCAGTAAAGGAGAACCACAGGAAAAAGGAAAAGGAAGAAGAGCGAAGCACAGACCAGGAAAAACAGAACACTGACTGATAAACACTGAACAAGAGCTGCAGGTTCAGTTTATAATCTCTGGATTTAACTATAACACACACGGATGTGTGTATGAACATGACATACGGGACTGAAGTCTGAGACTCTAAGTGGCTTTGTGCAGGTAAAAACAATACAAAAAATACAATGTGCTGATATTTATATCAACAACATGCACTTATTATTATTAGTATTAGTGACATTTAAGACATGAAAACTGAGGTTTATGGAGCAATAAAGAACAATGGATTCCCCTAACAACAGTTTTGTCATGTGATTTCTGATATCATTGATAAATAACTTTTTTTTTAATTGGAATTTAATTAAATATATTTAATTTAATAAACTGTGCTTATACTGTCTGGCCAAAAATAAAAATTACACACACTAATATTTCATAGCACGGTCGCCTTGCACCTCCAGGATCCAGGTTCGATTCCCGTCTCTGTGTGCATGGAGTTTGCATGTTTCTCCTCATGCTTGGTGGGTTTCCTCCGGGTACTCCGGTTTCCTCCCACAGTCCAAAGATATGCAGGTTAGGCTAATTGGCGTTCCCAAATTGCCCGTAGTGCGTGAGTGAGTGTGTGTTTTGCCCTGCGATAGATTGGCACCTTGTCCAGGGTGAACTCTTCCCCGTGCCCTAAGCCTCCTGGGATAAGGTCCAGATCCCCGCCCTGAATACAGGATAACGCGGTATAGAAGATGAGAACTAGAACCGCCCTTTCACAAAAACTCCATAGACGTGATAAGCTGGTCATTCAGTACATTCAGGTCGTCAGCTGACCTTATTTTATTGCCGCACACCGTTGCTAAGTCTAGACCTGATTAACTGAAGCAACCCCAGATCATAATACTGTCTCCAGAGACTTGTACAGTGGACAGTATGTATGATGGTCGCATCACTTCATGCGCTTCATTTCTTACCCTGACTTTTTGGAATAGTCTGGCTAACAAGTGTTTTTCTTATGGACACACAGCTGTTTAGCCCCAATCCTGTGAGTTCTCATCACGTGCTCTTACTTTCACTGTTAAATTTACAGTGGCTATGTTTTTTTTTTTTTAAGTGTTTAAGTGATCTCAGTTCATTAAAAAAATATTTTTTGACCGCATTTCTTCCACGAAGTTGACGGGTTCAGCTCCATCCTTACAAGTTCTGATAATGTGTTGTAGATTTCTTAACCCAGTTCCAGTAATTTCCGAAGGGTCAAATTATTGAGCTGCATCAAGAAAAAAACTAAGAAGATTTGAAATGACTTTAAATACACGCAGGAGAAAAGCAATGTCTTTTTCATCATTTTTCAATATAAATAAAATGGAATTTCACAGGCGCCATCACAGCCGTGCTGATGTCTAGCACAACAGCACTCCCTTTCTTGAGATCTTGCTTAATTATACCACATTGCTGTTGAAATTGTCTAATTAACAGTAGCTGACAATATTTCCACCTGCACAGAAAAACACAGCTGTGCTTATATCAATAATAATAATAATAACAACAAAGGCAAGGAAAGGCAAATTGTTGTGGTATAAAATAAATAAAACTTTCTGCTATTACTAAGTAATCATCCGGCAGATTGGGAGATTACAGTTAATCTACTTTATCATTTCTCATCACATCACCTGTTGTGGATTATTTTCCTATAACAGCATGACTCGTTGTGATCTTTTATTCCTCAATTTCCTCTTCAGAATTAATAAACCTGCACCTTCTGTTGTTTGAAAATATATATAATTCCCTCTTTCCATTCCTACTTCATAGAATTGTAAAATAATCAAGTGTGTATTTCAATGCTGTAAGTGAACACTACGTTTCTACTTTTTTATTTTTTTTTAGGTGCAGCTTGGAGAATAATTTAGGAAATAATGGATGTAGAGCCAGCAGGTGGCGCTAGTCTCATACAGAAGTTGAAGCCACAGCTGATAGAGGCTCTGTGTGGAGATCCTGACTTTCTGCTCCAGCACTGCCATTCATCCAGCTTACTGACCCAGAAAGAATATGACCACGTCAAAGCGTCTCCCTTGCCGTGGGATAAAACGCGGGACATCCTGGATTACGTGATGAGCAAAGATGGAAAACACATTCAGAAATTCCTGAGTCTTTTAAAGACAAATGAGATTCAGGAGACGTTTCCTAAACTGGGGTTTCTTAAGAAGCTGCCTCGGAACACACTGAGGAATAAAGGTGCCTTGGCAACCCTGAATGAAAAATAATAAAAATCAGAAATGTAAATAGAAATAATAATAGCTTAACTATTCATATGTTCTTTGTTTGCAGGGAAAAAGAGGAAGAAAAGCGAAGAAATGCAACAAGAGGAGGACGTTTCCAGAAATCGGCTGAGCAAAGTTAAAAAATGTATCATTCCTAGATTTTTATTTTATTATTTTTTTTTAAGTTCATTGTTAGATTTTTATCTTGTCTAGTCTTCCTGCTACTGTACCATATTCCAGATGTTCTAGCCTCTCAGTGACCTGGTTCTCTTTCACATCAGGCAGCGGGACGGTGACGGAGAAGCAGCTCATGATCGTGGCTCGCTACATTGGAAAAAACTGGAAGGAGGTAGGCACGGTGGCTCTGGAGATCCCCAGCGTCAGGCTGGAGCAGATCGTTGAGGATAACCCAAACAGCCACCGAGACCGGGTCTTCAGCATGCTGCGTCTCTGGAGCATGAGAGAGAAGAAAGCCTCGGCCACTTACCTGCACTCGCTCCTCACGCAGGAGGAAATCGGCGTGACACCCGGGAGCATCGACTTCCTGCTGGAGGAGAGCTAGGGTTGGAGTTATTGCCTCATGTCCTCGTTGTATGTAGTTACTAAGGTGGATGTGTGATGATTTTAAACACCTGTAGATGTTCTGTCATATGAGGCGGATCTCAGAGTAGCTGCATAGACTCATTTCCTTTTCCTTTATTTATTTACATTTTTTATTTGTTGTCTATAATTTTACAATTCAAGAACTCTGCCACAGGCACAAGATATTTCTTTTTGTTGTTGTTAATTGTGTTTAAATGTGCAAACATTTTAAAGTGATTTCATCTCTCCAAAAACAGATTTTCTATACTTGTGCAAAAAAATTTTTATATAGATTTCTCTTTTAGAAACTTCTGAGCTTTGTATATTTTATATCTTTTGTAATATTTGTACTTTTGTGCTGGTTGCATGAGAAACTATAAAGAAAATCATGCTCTCTACATAGTTTTTTTATTTTTTTATTTTTAAACAAAATAATTTTCAACCACATAAATGCAAAGTTTTATTCGCAATATCAAGAGCATGAATTGTCTTACGTTAGCAGTTTAACTTATGTAACCTGCTTACTGAGAATATTAAAAGTTATTTGATCTAGAATCAGTTTGTTCGTGCAGACAGAAAAAAAAAACAGATCCTTAAATTACTTTGAAATAAAAATCAAATTAAAGAAATTTAAATTGGGTCGAGTAATAAAATATATTATTAGTTTGTTCCACTTTGTGCTTAATGAATTAAAAAAGATCAAATTGAAATGTACAGAATAAATTGCAAGAAATAAAAAAGTAGTGATGCAATTGTTCACAATGTTTTAAAATCATTTAATACAAAAGAAGATGCACACACAAATACCGAAACAGGAAATGGTTCAAAATGGCAAATTAAAAATGCACTAAACGTGTTAAAATGTACTTGATATTTCTTCAACCTTTATTTGTGCTTGAAATTTATTTTAATTATAATAGCTGCATTTAGTTCACACAGTGCTGACAGAAAGTTTACGTTTTCCACATTTTTGGATTCAAATCCTTTTTTTCCTCATCGTTCCACACACACTATTCCTCCACAATTAAAGTAAAAACAGGTGTTGGGAGTGTTTTGTAAATTTATTACAAAATTAAGGCTGAAATATTCCATTTACATATTATTATTATTTACATAATATTCCAATCCAAGGGTGACAATCCATCACAGGTCACTATACATCAACTGTCAACTATTCACTTCCTCCTATTCTTCTTGGCGGAATTGTTCAAGCTCAATATACAGCCATCTTCAGGTCACTCCAGAGATGTTCTTTTGGATTCGGGGCCGGATTCTGGATTCCACAGTCCCAGAAAAACATCCCCACAGCATGATGCTGCCACCACCGTGTGTGACTGTACCATCTGAGTCCTTCAGGTGCTTTGTGACAAATTCCCAGCTTTTTCCCAGATCCATTCACTTCTGTCTGGCTGCTGGACTATAGAAGTCTGATTGATGGAGGTCTGATTGATGGAGGGCTGCATTGATGGCTGTTCTTCTGTCATTTTCTCTCATCTCCACAAGGAAACTCAGAACCTCATTTATAGTGACCCTTAGGTTCTTGGTTACCTCTCTGACCACGTTCCCTCATCCCTGATTACTCAGTTTGGTTGGGTGGCCAGATTTCTTGGGTGCTTTTAATGCTTCATAGAGGTTTTTGTGTCCTTCTCCAGATCCTGTCTCATGGGTCTACAGATAATTCTCTGAAACTCACGGATTTGGATAATGTACTGTGAAACCGTTTATAGACAGGTGTGTGGCTTTTTAAATGATGTTTAAATGACGTCGGTTAGACACAGGTGGACTGCAGTCATGTTGTAGAAGATTCTCAAGGACCACTGATAGATACTGATATGATATTTATACTGTATATATATATAGTGAACTTTGTTCTCTCAACAAGTATCACGTTGTTTCACCCTGATGTGTTTTCACCCGGCTTTTTCACCCTTGTTCACCCTTGCACTGTGTGCCAATCATACAGGAGGAGGAGCTTTGTACAATTGCACTGCATCAACAGCTTGACATATTTCTGTCCTAAAGCTTTAAAAGTGACTTTTCCCTTCACATCAGCTTAATTTCACCCAGTGCAGATTTTGTTCTGATCTCCTACTTTTTAAATCTTTTTAAATCTTTATTATTATTATTATTATTATTATTAACCTTGAATCAGTTTTAGGTAAACAGAAAAAAAAATCTGTATTAATTATTAACTTAGTGGTGAAAAGTACATGAAGTTAATAAGTAACTGTTTTATCTGGTTTATAGTGTAATTTAGATTTGTGTCTGATTTAACATTTTTGGTTTTACTGTAAGTTTTTTATGGGCTGATCTGTGACGTGTTCACTCTCCAAGTGCAAATACAGCATTTGTCTTAAAATGAAAAATACTCAAAAATCTTTGCCTGATTTAAAGTAAACGCTTTAAAACTTTTATTATTTTAAGTTTAGTGTTGTACTCTCTGGACCTCCTGTTTTTCCCCCTCAAGCCTATTATTACAATGTTTTCTTGAGAAGTCCTCTCACTGTAGATTCCTAGTAGTTGCTGTTGTTGTTGTTGTTGTTATTGTATTGTTAAGGTACGTACACCTTATAAGTGTTTGTCATCTGACCCTACAGCCTGTCATCTAACCCTAACCCTGTAACACATGCGTACATATCATATTCAAACACACACACACACACACACACACACAGATGTGTGTATAAACATGACATATGGGACACATTGATGAACTTTATGACCAGCTTTGTGCAGGTAAAAGAGCTGAGATTTATATTAACAACATGCACTTATTATTATTATTATTATTAATAATAATAATAATAATGACATTTAAGACGAATTAGGTAATAGAGCAATAAAGAACAACAATGGATTCCATAATCAACAGTATTTTGTCACTGATTGATGATACTAATGATATATAACTTACTTATTTTGGTATTGAAGATCAATTTTTCTAATACGCATGTCTTTTTAATTTAATCATGGCTGCCAACTTTCAAATAAAGGCTTTAGTTCAGCATACACACACACACACACACACACGACATCCCTAATCCGCATGCCCTGCCATTCTGTCTAACACTAACCATACACATTTCCCAGGTTATTCATATTTTACCATTGCGGTGTTAAAGTGAAACAACAGCTCCATGTGAATTGATGTATTTATTCCCGTTGGTACAACAAACAAAAAGAAGAGCCTACCTTACTTACGCACTTTTTGTCTACACAGCAAACTCCGTCACTGACAATCCAATCCAAGGGTGACAATCCATCACAGGTCACACACACAACATGCAATGGACCACGGGAGGAAACCGGACTACCCGGATGACCCAAAAAGTGCTTAGAGGAATGTTGGGTTACCCACCATGCGAGTGAAGAACATGCAACCTCCATGCACACAGACCAAAGGTGGGAATCGAACCCGGAGCCTGGAGGTAGAAGGCGACAGTGCTAACCACTAAACTAACAAATCACCTCCAGCAGCTCCATGTAGGGCAGCAGGGGCGAGCACACAACTCTGGGCCCTGTACATAAGCACTCTCATTTAGGCCTTCCAGATTAATCTTCCTTTTTTAATCATCTTTTAACTTCTCACTTTTCATTCCAGGCTCACGAGGGACCTGAATATTCAGTCAGACCTTTTTCATCACTATAAAATTATTTAGTGAAAACATTTACACTAATTAATCATGTGGAAGGTGTTTATGGGGGGTTTTGACCGTTCCACCAGAAGTGCATTTGTGAGGTCAGACACTGATGTTGGACGAGGAGGCCTGGCTCACAGTCTCCGCTCTAATTCATCCCAAATGTGTTCAATCAGGTTGAGATCAGTCAAGTTCTTCTACATCAAACTCGCTCATCCATATGTCTTTAAGGAGCTCGATTTGTGCACTGGTGTGCAGAAGCTGCTTATAGAGCTCGTCTTCTGCTCATTACTTTATCATTGTGTCCCGTATGTCATGTTTATACACACATCTGTGCGTACGTGTGTGAATATGTGTGTGTGTGAGAGCAGGACGTCCCCTTCCAGTTCCAACATGAACGTACACAGGGGCATGAATTAAGAATAGGATGTAACTCAAGTTCAGAAGCATTAGAATGCAGGCGAATTTGGCAATATAGTGTGTAATATATAAATATATATATAAAGGTTGTCCTTCTGGAAGGTTCTCCTCTCTCCACAGAGGACTTCTGGAGCTCTGACAGAGTGACCATCGGGTTCTTGGTCACCTCCCTGACTGTGGCCCTTCTCCCCTGATCGCTCAGTTTATATGGCTGGCCAGCTCTAGGAAGAGTCCTGGTGGTTTCGAACTTCTTCCACCTATGGATGATGGAGGCCACTGTGCTCATTGGGACCTTCAAAGCAGCAGAAATGTTTCTGTAACCTTCCCCAGATTTGTGTCGTGAGACAATCCTGTGTCGGAGGTCTACAGACAATTCCTTTGACCTCATGCTTGGTTTGTGCTCTGACATGAACTGTAGGTGGACTCCAATTAAGCTGCAGAAACATGTCAAGGATGATCAGGGAAACAGGATGATGCATCTGAGCTCAATTTTGAGCTGTGAGTACTCACATGTACAGTACATGTAATTTCTCAATTTTTTTAATTTTTAATAAATTTGCAAAAATCTCAAGTTTTCATGTTGTCATTATGGGGTGTTGTGTGTAGAATTCCGGAAGCACCATACATATACAGTATATATATATATACACATTCACCTAAAGGATTATTAGGAACACCATACTAATACGGTGTTTGACCCCCTTTCGTCTTCAGAACTAGTGCATTATCCTGCTGGAAGTAGCCATCAGAGGATGAGTACATGGTGGTCATAAAGGGATGGACATGGTCAGGAACAATGCTCAGGTAGGCCATGGCATTAAAACGATGCCCAATTGGCACTAAGGGGCCTAAAGTGTGCCAAGAAAACATCCCCCACACCATTACATCACCACCACCAGCCTACACAGTGGTAACAAGACATGATGGATCCATGTTCTCATTCTGTTTACGCCAAATTCTGACTCTACCATTTCAATGTCTCAACAGAAATCGAGACTCATCAGACCAGGCAACATTTTTCCAGTCTTCAACTGTCCAATTTTGGTGAGTTTGAGCAAATTGTAGCCTCTTTTTCCTATTTGTAGTGGAGATGAGTGGTACCCGGTGAGGTCTTCTGCTGTTGTAGCCCATCCGCCTCAAGGTTGTGCGTGTTGTGGCTTCACAAATGCTTTGCTGGATGTTTTTCCCTTTTCACACCATTCTTTGTAAACCCTAGAAATGGTTGTGCATGAAAATCCGAGTAACTGAGCAGATTGTGAAATACTCAGACCGGCCCGTCTGGCACCAACAACCGTGCCACGCTCAAAATAGCTTAAATCACCTTTCTTTCTCATTCTGACATTCAGTTTGGAGTTCAGGAGGTTGTCTTGACCAGGACCACACCCCTAAATGCATTGAAGCAACTACCATGTGATTGGTTGATTAGATAATTGCATTAATGAGAAATTGAACAGGTGTTCCTAATAATCCTTTAGGTGAGTGTATATATATATATATATATAATTAAATAATAATAATAATAATAATAATAAGAGGAAGAACAATTATTATTATTATTATTATTATTATAAAACAAAGGCAAGCAATGGCAAAATTTATAAAAATTAAGGCAAATAGGAATAAAAATGTGCAAATGTTACAAAAGGGGCGTTAATACTTAAAAGTTGCTCTACTTTATGTCAGGTCTCATCACACCACCCTGTCATGGATTATGTTCCTCTAACAGCATGACCTGTTATGTTTTATCCCTCATACTGTATTTATCCGACTGAAATATTTACAAATCATTTATTTATATTTACAAATTGTATATGTACAAATAAAAATACAACAACTTACACACTTAATACACACTTTTCTCTACACTACTAAAAAAAAGCCATTTAAGTGTGTTTTTCAACACAATTTTTCTCCTTTTGTTTTCAGGTGAAGTTTAGAGGATAATTTAGAAAAGAATGGATATAGAGCCAGCAGGTGGCGCTAGGCTCATACAGATGTTGAAGCCCCAGCTGACAGATGCTCTGTGTGGAGATCCTGACTTTACAGCCACCGAGACCGGGTGCTCAGCATGCTGCGTCTCTGGAGCATGAGAGAGAGAGAGAGAGAGAGAGAGAGAGAGAGCAATAAAGCCTCGGCCACTTACCTGCTCTCGCCCCTCACACAGGAGGAAATCAGCGTGACACCAAGGAGCATCACCTTCCTGCTGGAGGAGAGCTAGGGTTCGAGTTACTGCTTCATGTCCTCATTGTATGTAGTTACTAAGGTGAATGTGTGATGATTTTGTAAATATACTGTATTTGTCATATAATTTAACTGCACAGTGAAATTTCTTATTCTTTGCCTATCCCAGCTTCTTGTTAGTAGGATGGAGTCAGAGTGCAGAGTCAGACAGGGTCAAGGACCCAAGAGCGGCAACCTGGCGGAGCTGCGGCCACCAGCATCTCAATTAGATAGACATTATATCATATGACGAGATATCAAAATATCTACATGGACAGATTTACTTTTTTGCATTATACGTTTTTTTTAACAGTTCAACATTTTTTAAATATACATTATTGTTACATATACTATAATAGTATTGTTTCTTTATTGTGGTTCTATATATTTCATGGATTTCTCAGGAGCAGACTTTCTATACACATGTGAAGAAAAATCATACGGATTTCTTTTTTATAAACTTCTGTCCTTTTTACATTTCATAACTTCTGTAACATTTGTACTGTCGTTTTGGCTGCATGAAAAATAAATATATAATAAAAATCATGCTCTCAATGAGGTGTAAAGAACAGAAGGATTTTTGTTTGTTTGTTTGTTTGTCTGCTTTTTAAATGGAGAATTTTCAACATGGAGTATAAATTGGGTCCTTATGTAACCTGCTTTTGAGTAAGCAGTGCTTTCACAGTAAATTTGCTATTCCGTAGTTATTTTATCTAGGAGCAGTTTGTGCATGCGGACAGGAAAAGCAGAGCTTTAAACCTTAAACACTAAAATAATAATCAGAGAATCTTAATTTTGGTCTAATAATAAAACACTTTAGTTATAGGACAGGAATAAAATGTATGCAGTAAAAACAAACCGAAAAAAAAAGATAGACTTGTTAAACACATTTAAAACCATGTAATAATAAAATGCACACAAAAATACCAAAAACAGGACATTCTTACAGTGTTTCTAAATCCCAAATAAATACAGCACTAAGCTAAAATCTATTTGAGATTTTAGAAGTGCAAGCTCAGCCTTTATTCATGCTTAGGAAAAATACACACACACACACAAATAAAAAAACTATATATGTATTTATATTTAAGTGTATATATATATATATATATATATATATATATATATATACTGTATATATACTGTATATATACTGTATAGACGAATACTGTGTATTACTAGTTCATATATTTTGACCTGATCCGACTGGTTTCCATAAATGCGTTCGTTCTAACTGTATTGTTTATTTTTTATAAATATAAATCTCATTTTCATGTCTGCATGGAGATTTCCAGCACAGACATGGATTGTCAATGGAAACTTTTTTTTTTCTTTTTTGGTTTCCAACTTAAACAATTTATCTGTGGCCTCCGTGGTGAACTTTGGTCTCTCGGCAAGTATCACGTTGTTTCACCCTGATGTGTTTTCACCCGGGTTTTTCACCCTTGTTCACCCTTGTACTGTGTGCCAAGTAATCAGACAGGAGGAGGAGCTTTGTACAATTCCACTGCCTCAACAGCCAGGCTGCATGACATCTTTATGTACTTAAGTTTTAAAAGTGACTTTTTCCTTCACGTCAGCTTAAATGTTATATGAGGAAATTTACCCTGTGCATTATCCAGTCCGGTCTCCTACTTTTCTGATTTATTCCCTAAATTTTTTTTTTACCTTTTTATTTTTGGGGTCCTTGAGTCCATTTTAGGCAAATAGGGAGAAAAAAATCTGTTGTTAATTATTACCTTAGTGGTGAAAAGTACTTGAAGTTAATAAGTAACAGTTTTATCAGGTTTTATAATGTAATTTAGATTTGTGTTTGATTTAACATTTTGGGTTTTTTTTTATTGTAAGTTCATTATGGGCTGATATGTGACGTGTACACTCTCTAAACACGAATGAGCATTTATTTAAAATGGGAAATTACTGTATACATTAATATTTTTAAAATGCATAAGAATACAGTATGTGATAAATATTTAATAATATTATAAAAATAATATAATAAAACATTTTTTAAAAATAAATACTTTAGAGCTTCCATTTTATGTTTTTCCCTCCTTTAAGGTTAATGCAATGCTCTCTGAGCTTCCTGTTTTTCCCCTCAAGCCTTTAATACAGTGTTCTCTTGAGAAGTCGTCCCATGTAGATTTTTGCAAGTTTTCTATAAATAGTGTCAACTGGAAAGTGTTTCTCAATGCACAGAGCTGCTGCAATAGGAAATAAATCCACCATTTAAAAAATAAAAAGCACAAAAAACACCATTATGGAAAAGTTCCATGAACCTGTGATTTTTCTGGTGTTTATGAACACAACATGTACATATATACATACAGTGGTGTGAAAAACTATTTGCCCCCCTCCTGATTTCTTATTCTTTTGCATGTTTGTCACACAAAATGTTTCTGATCATCAAACACATTTAACTATTAGTCAAAGATAACACAAGTAAACACAAAATGCAGTTTTTAAATGAGGGGTTTTATTATTTAGGGAGAAAAAAAATCCAAACCTACATGGCCCTGTGTGAAAAAGTAATTGCCCCCTGAACCTAATAACTGGTTGGGCCACCCTTAGCAGCAATAACTGCAATCAAGCGTTTGCGATAACTTGCAACGAGTCTTTTACAGCGCTCTGGAGGAATTTTGGTCCACTCATCTTTGCAGAATTGTTGTAATTCAGCTTTATTTGAGGGTTTTCTAGCATGAACCACTTTTTAAGGTCATGCCACAACATCTCAATAGGATTCAGGTCAGGACTTTGACTAGGCCACTCCAAAGTCTTCATTTTGTTTTTCTTCAGCCATTCAGAGGTGGATTGGCTGGTGTGTTTTGGGTCACTGTCCTGCTGCAGCACCCAAGATCGCTTCAGCTTGAGTTGAAGAACAGATGGCCGGACATTCTCCTTCAGGATTTTTTGGTAGACAGTAGAATTCATGGTTCCATCTATCACAGCAAGCCTTCCAGGTCCTGAAGCAGCAAAACAACCCCAGACCATCACACTACCACCACCATATTTTACTGTTGGTATGATGTTCTTTTTCTGAAATGCTGTATTACTTTTACGCCAGATGTAACGGGACACGCACCTTCCAAAAAGTTCAACTTTTGTCTCGTCGGTCCACAAGGTATTTTCCCAAAAGTCTTGGCAATCACTGAGATGTTTTTTAGCAAAATTGAGACGAGCCTTAATGTTCTTTTTGCTTAAAAGTGGTTTGCGCCTTGGAAATCTGCCATGCAGGCCGTTTTTGCCCAGTCTCTTTCTTATGGTGGAGTTGTGAACACTGACCTTAAGTGAGGCAAGTGAGGCCTGCAGTTCTTTAGATCTTGTCCTGGGGTCTTTTGTGGCCTCTCGGATGAGTTGTCTCTGCGCTCTTGGGGTAATTTTGGTCGGCCGGCCACTCCTGGGAAGGTTCACCACTGTTCCATGTTTTTGCCATTTGTGGATAATGGCTCTCACTGTAGTTCGCTGGAGTCCCAAAGCTTTAGAAATGGCTTTATAACCTTTACCAGACTGATAGATCTCAATTACTTTTGTTCTCATTTGTTCCTGAATTTCTTTGGATCTTGGCATGATGTCTAGCTTTTGAGGTGCTTTTGGTCTACTTCTCTGTGTCAGGTAGCTCCTATTTAAGTGATTTCTTGATTGAAACAGGTGTGGCAGTAATCAGGCCTGGGGGTGACTACAGAAATTGAACTCAGGTGTGATAAACCACAGTTTTGTTATTTTTTAACAAGGGGGGCAATCACTTTTTCACACAGGGTCATGTAGATTTGGAGTTTTTTTTCTCCTTTAATAACGTAAACCTTCATTTAAAAACTGCATTTTGTGTTCAATTATGTTATCTTTGACTAATAGTTAACGGTTTTTGATGAGCAGAAACATTTAAGTGTGACAAACATGCAAAAGAATAAGAAATCAGGAAGGGGGCAAATAGTTTTTCACACCACTGTATATACATTCATTCATTCATTCATTCATTTTCTATACCGCTTAATCCTGTGTTCAGGGTCGCGCGGGAACTGGAGCCTATCCCAGGAGACTTCGGGCACTAGGCGGGGTACACCCTGGACAGGGTGCCAATCCATCGCAGGGCACACACACATACACACACTCACACACCCAATCACACACTACAGGCAATTTAGGAACGCCAATTAACCTAATCTGCATGTCTTTGGACTGTGGGAGGAAACCGGAGTACCCGGAGGAAACCCACCAAACACGGGGAGAACATGCAAACTCCATGCACACAGAGACTGGAATCGAGCCTGGCCGGGGAATCGAACCCGGACCCTGGAGGTGCAAGGCGACAGTGCTAACCACTACACCACCGTGCTGCCTACATATATACATATATACATATATACATATGTTTCATGTGCACTTTTTATTTTCCCATGTGAACTTTGCTCATGATCTATCTATATATTTATATTTCTCCACATTTATAATTTTACACATGTACACATCTATGACATGTGGGTTTATTGTTTGCATAAGTAATAATTCCCGCTCTAATGATCACATACCCTACCCTATCATTAGTTGGACATCACTTTAGCAACTTCTAGGCACATGGTTATACTGTATGTATCTTGACTTATTTTTCTCCTAATCTTTTTTAGTTTAATCACAAGTGAAAACAGTATAATCACATGACTATACCTATGATTTGAACACGTTTTGGAATTCAATTGCTTTTCAATTGGTTAATTGGGATTTGTATATAAATAATGCAGTTGATGACTGGTGTGCATGGACAACGACAACAAAAAAATAATCTAATATACACTACCAGACCACAAAATAAAAATAAATCACAACCTGGATTTAACTAAGCAAATATTGAGGTGATGAATACGGCAACAAGTTATGCAAGTTAACTAACTCATTCAGTGAGGAGCTTCTCATTTCTTAAGCAACCATGTCAGAAGACTGACATATCCTGAGGTTGTGATAAGATGTTACTCTGTTTTAAAAAGGGCCTGCATCAAAAACAAATAAGGATCTTGCTTAATTGGGTCCAATATGTTAATAATACCTGGAAAGATTGTAGTGGAAAAAAACAACAACAAAATAAATCATGTTTAATAGTGAAAGTAAGAGAATTTCCAAACACACAATACGAAGAGAACTCAAAGGATTGGGACTAAACAGCTGTGTAGCCTTAAGAAAACTATTTATAAGTGAGCCGAATTGGAAATAATAGGCTTCAATTAGCCAGGGAGCATAAAGAATACACGGTGGAGCAGTGAAAAAAGGTCATGTGGTCTGATGGGTCCAGATTTACCCATCTGGGCACTTAAGAGTAAGATGAATTGGTGCACCCCTCATAACTAGTGCCTACCATCCAAGCCTGTGGGGCAGTGTAATAATCTGGAGTTGCTGGAGTTGGTCAGGTCTAGGTGCAGCAGTGTTATATGGCCTAAAAACTGTGCTTAGCTGACTACCTGAATATACTAAAAACCCAACATTTTCCATTAATGGATTTTTCTTCATATCTTCATTCTTCATCAATATAAGATTGTCATGCACACTCAATCTGCGCCCGGCACTAGGACCCGGAAGGGCCTTGGAGGGCTTGATTCAACTCGCTCTCCTGATCAACCAGCGCCTTCTCTCTCGCCCGAGGCCAGCCCCTCGCACCCTGCTGCCTGCACCCACCTTCACCGTCACCACTCCACGACCCGCAGACTCCGCCACCTACACCACCCCTGGACATGTCGGTTTTCCACCTCCTGCCGTGGTTGAAACAGGAGCCGGGGAACCCATGCAATTAGGACGCGCCTCCTTGACCGCTGCAGAACGGGAGAGACGCTTTCGCGAAGGACTCTGCGCCTATTGCGGGTCAGCCACACATCACCGGGCAGCTTGCCCTCTCAGGCCGGGAAACGCACAGGCCCGGTGAGAAGGGAGAGACACTCGCCGGGTCACCTTCATCTCTCCGCCATCACCACCAACTCCTCCCGTCTCACGGTTCAGGTACACCTCCAGGTTGGCCACAAACGAGTCCGAAGTGCTGCGTTCATCGACTCCGGGGCAGCAGGTAACTTCATTGACTCCTCTTACGCCAAAAAACTGGGGGTAAAACTCGAGGCGTTATCCCAGCCCGTTCGAATCACATCTGTCGACGGTCGCTCCCTATCCACCAGCCCAATCAGCACCCAAACCGAACCCATCACCGTCTCCATCAACCAACACCATGAACAGCTACACTTTTACGTCACTTCCATCTCGTCACCTCCCATCATCCTTGGACATCCCTGGCTGCTACAGCATGACCCCCTCATCTCCTGGACCCAGAATCGGATCCTCCAGTGGGGCGCGACCTGCAACGAACTATGCCTACGGGCAGCGGCTGGGACGACGAGGCCCCCGACGTCGACACCAACTCCATCCCAGAACCATACCGGGAACTGGCGGAGGTGTTCTGCAAACGGCGAGCCACCCATCTTCCTCCGCATCGTCCCTACGATCTCGCCATTGACCTCCAACCCGGTACGGTTCCACCCCGCGGCCACCTTTATTCACTTACATCCACCGAGACGCAGGTCATGGAGGAGTATGTGACCAATGGCCTGCGCCAAGGCACCATCAGGCCCTCCTCCTCACCTGCCGCCGCGGGGTTCTTCTTCGTGAAGAAGAGAGGCGGTGAACTTCGCCCTTGTGTCGACTATCGGGGGCTTAACAACATAACCATCAAAAACCGACCTCCAATGCCTCTTACCAACTCAGCCCTGGACGCCCTCTCTGGTGCCACCGTCTTTACGAAGTTGGACCTCCGGAGCGCCTACAACTAGGTGCGCATCAGAGAGGGCGATGAGTGGAAGACGGCATTCATCACCCCCACCGGACACTACGAAAATCTCGTCATCCCGTTTGGACTGTGCAATGCCCCCGCCGCATTCCAGCATCTCATCAACGATGTCCTTCGTGACATGCTCGGTCGGTGGGCATTCGCTTACCTGGACGATATTCTGATCTATTCACGCACCATGGAAGAACATACCCAGCACGTCAGGGCGGTTCTAAAGAGATTACTCGCCCACCAACTGTACTGTAATTTGGAAAAGTGCGCTTTTCATGAGCGCTCCACCATGTTCCTGGGTTTTGTCATCTCGCCCCAGGGTGTGGCCATGGACCCGCAGAAACTAGAAGATGTGCGTCATTGGCCCCTACCCAAGACCCTCAAGCAGCTTCAACGGTTTCTCGGGTTTGCGAATTTCTTTCGTCGTTTTATCCGGGACTACAGTACAGTTGCCGCCCCCCTAACCGCTCTGACCCGTCCTTCATCTCTCCCTTTACACCTCAACCCTGCAGCCGTCTCCGCTTTCCGGTCACTTTGTCACCGCTTCACCACTGCACCGATTCTCCACCACCCAGATGCCAGTAAATCATTCGTTGTAGAGGTGGATGTTTCAGATGTGGGCGCTGGAGCTATCCTCTCGCAACGAGGTCCAGATCAAAAGGTACACCCATGTAGCTTTTTCTCCAGAAAATTTGATTCCACTCAGCAGCGATACGGGGTAGGGTACCGCGAACTGCTGGCCATAAAGTGGGCTCTGGAGGAATGGCGTCACTGGCTCCAGGGCGCCAGCGAGCCATTCATAATCTGGACAGACCACCAAAATCTCATCACAATCAAGACCATCAAACAGCTAAACCCACGACACGCGCGGTGGGCTCTATTTTTTGAAAACTACAACTTTCACCTCTCATACCGCCTGGGGTCTAAGAACACCAAAGCGGACGCCCTCTCCCGACAGCTGGAGGTGGACCTTCCCCGGGCGTCTGTCCTTCCCTCTTCCAGGATCATCGCCCCCCTTCAATTGGACCTGGAGACGAGAGTTCGCCAGGCACAGGGTACAGAGACCAAACCGGCAGGTGTGCCACCTGGACGACTCTTCGTGCCCGAGGTGATGAGACCAGAGGTCCTCCAATGGGGACACTCATCGCCGATTTCAGGACATCCGGGCACACGACGATCCCTCCAATTTCTCCAGCGGGTCTTCTGGTGGCCGTCCATGACGAGTTCGTTCAGGCATGCCCAGTGTGCGCCAGGGCCAAGAACACCAACCAACTAGCCCCAGGAGAACTGCAACCGCTCCCAGTCCCTCAAGGGCCCTGGACGCAAATTGCCGTCGACTTCATCACGGGCCTTCCGGCCTCTGAAGGAAAGGACACCATCCTCACGATCGTGGATCAGTTCTCTAAGACCGTGCACCTGGTGGCTCTCGCCGGACTCCCGTCAGCAAAGGAGACAGCAGAACTGATATTAGAGCACGTAGTCCGTCTGCATGGGTTCCCCAAGAACATCGTCTCGGACAAAGGGCCCCAGTTCACAGCCCGGTTCTGGAAAGCCTTCTGCCGTCTGATCGACTCCACCTGCAGTCTGTCCTCCGGATACCACCCACAGACTAATGGTCAGACGGAGCGGACCAACCAACAACTGGACCGCTATCTGAGATGTTTCGTAGCAGACCGTCAGCGCTCCTGGGCACGCTACCTCATCTGGGCTGAACTGTCACACAACCTCCACACCTCCTCTGCCACCAACCTAAGCCCATTTGAGGTATGCTACGGTTTCCAACCCTCCATGTTCAACCACCCCGAGCCGGAGGTTGATGTACCGTCTGCCCAACAGTTGGTCCGCAGATGTTGGCGGCTATGGATTACGACCAACCGGGCCATCCAACGTGCCAATGCCCGCTATACCCACCAACACCGCCGTCGACATCCTCCGGGACGACTGTACCACGTAGGTGACAAGGTATGGCTTTCCACAAGAAACCTCCACCTCCACACCAAAAAAGCTTTCACCCAGATTCATCGGACCATACCACATCACCCACAGGATTAACCCTGTCACCTACCGGCTCCAGCTGCCTGCGGCGCTCCGGATCCACCCAGTATTCCATCTATCCCAGTTCAAGCCCTTCATCACCTCACCCATGATTCCACCCATCCCCCCAGCTCCTCCTCCCCGGATCATCGACGGCGGTCCCGCCTATACCGTGCGCCGAATCCTCGACTCGCGCCCCCGGGGCAAAGGTACTCAATACCTGGTGGACTGGGAGGGCTACGGCCCGAGGAGCGATCTTGGATCCCGGCCCGGTTCATCCTCGACCCCGAGCAAATTCGGGACTACCGTCACAGGGTATCCTCCACCCCAGGACCGTCAGGAGCCAGTCCTGGACAGGGGGGTACTGTCATGCACACTCAATCTGCGCCCGGCACTAGGACCCGGAAGTAAGACGGGCGCCAAACCAGGAAGTATAAAAGAGGTAAACAAACGATGGCTTACCGCTCAGTCATTGAGTTCGGCCCATGTCGGTTTCGGTTGTCGTTTCAGCAAACCGTGAGTACTCACCATTTGGTTTATCTGCTTTCTGCTATTGTGTGTGTATTTATAGGACGCGGGTTAAATTTGTGTTTTTCCCTTGCTCCGATTTTGTGAGAGTCCTTAGATTAAAGTCGCGTGGTTATCCTGCCTACTCGCTTCTCTCCGCGTTTGGGTTTACCATCCACGCTACATTGGGCTAACCGCTAAAGCTACGTCTTCTGGTCCCCGAGGTTAGTTCACTCTTGACAAAGATCTTCCCTTCTGTCATTAATACAAGACTTTGAGAGAAATGAACGTGACTCTGGATGAAATAAATCCTGTCTCATTTCATGAATTTGTGTCATAATCAAAGCAAAATGTGGACCAATTAAATATTAGTGTGTGACTATTTTTTAAATAAATTTTTGGCCAAAGAGTGTATAAGACTATATACTTTTTGGATGCAATAGATGCATTTTCTAAGTATACCAATAACACAAACTAACCTTGTGTATTATTATTATTATTTATTTTATTTATTTATTTATTTATTTATTTTAAAGAAATTGTATTATTATTTAAAATAATATTGTTATTATTATTAATTTATCTTCTCTGCTGTTTTATTGTGGGGTTTTTGGGGCCTACCCCCAGTAGACTTTGGCCACAGAGCGGGGTACCCCCTGGATAGGATGCCAATCCATCACAGGGTGAACACACTCACACACACAGGCAATATGGGAATGCCAATTAGGCTAATCTGCATGTCTTTGGACTGTGGGAGGAAACCCAAGTAACCAAAGGAAACCTACCATTCAAGCTCCATGCACACAGACCCTCAGCCCTGGAGGTGTGAAGCCACAGTGCTAACCACTAAGACACCTTATTATTGTTTTATTTTTTAAATTACAGTTAGATTCAAAAAATATCTTACTGCACAGTGGCTTAGTGGTTAGCACTGTCGCCTTGCACCTCCAGGGTCTGGGTTCGATTCCCGCCTTGGGGTATGATTAGCATTGATTGGCATTCCTATTGCTTGTAGTGTTTGCCGTGCGATGTATTCGCACCCTGTCCAGGGTGTACCCCGCCTCCGTGGGAGAGTGATTGAGTAGATTTGCTCTGGATTTATTTTCTCTGTTTTCTCTGCTCGGTATGCTAGACAATAATTGTGTGTCTATACTAGAGAATAGTGTTGTGTCATCATGTGGTTTAAACTGTGTGACAATAAGTTTGTTAATCATTTGTATCTAACCTTCAGTCTTCTCCATAAAGATGCAATCATGTCATAACCATATAACCATAAAATAATAATAATTTTAAAATATTCCTATTGGTTATGACAGAACAGTGAGGGTTAAAAATGTCTCTGAATGTTAATTCTGTACTATTTTTGGTTCAATGCCTTTCAGAGTTTTTGTGCACAGCAGAACCCCTGGATGTCTGGACCAATGGCGTGCCGGTGCGTCCTCACTGCTCGCTCTCTGATTGGTCAGTCGTTTTTGCTTAAATTAGACATAATATCGGATTACATATAGGCTTCGGATCAGACTGAGGACTACAGACATGACTTCTACCATTACTATAGGTGAGTAAAAGCTTAATTTCTATTTAAATAAAAAAAAAACATGCTGAGAGATTTACACACCAGGAGAAAATCATAATCTGCAACAATTTTTTTTTCTTTACAAATGCAGAGTGATTGTGCCTGATGCATGGACACAAATAAGTTTTACAGCAAATATACACTAGCTAGCAGAAAAAGCATGTTTGGTGTGTATGTGTGTGGTATTTGTTTCATCACTGTCTGTAACATCCTGGAGCTCTGTCTTTCATTTTTATTTTATTTTATTAAAGTTGTTCAAGTTTAAAGTTTCCAACCAAGCCTGGGAAGAATTCGAGAAAGATTTTACTCTTGAAATGACTCATTAGGGATGAGTGAGTCAATCAGTTTGCAGTGCTCCCTGGGATCGCATGGCAGAGATCCAGTCCTTACGCTTTTACTGGATCCGTGTTGGAGTCAGAGAAATATTTGGGTAATAACCATAAAACACTGTAAACGGATTAGTATCCGAGTCGATTCCGAGTCTTCTTCCGAAGAGTCAATGAATCGTTTTACACGAAAGATTCACTCCTCTCTCCCGCCCTCTGTCTCGCGCTCTCTCTCACGAGCGTTCGATTCACTCTTCTCTCCCTCCCTCTGTCTCGCGCGCTCTCTCTTTCTGTGTGTGTGTGTGTGTCACAGCCAGCTAGTGGATTAGTGTCTGAATCCATTAAATCGTTTAAAGCTTAGGAAAAAAATCCTGTCTTGAAAAAACCCTCTCTTTTTTTCGAGAATCATTGTTTGAGTCAGTGAATCATTTAATTCACTTCTGGTCTGTGTTTGACTCAAAAACTGATTCATTGAATCATTGAATTGACTCTCTCTCTCTCTCTCTCTCTCTCTCTCTCTTACGTGGATCAGATTTTGACGAATTTGATTTCAAGACGAATATTCACTTCTGGATCAGGGTTTGATCAAGTGAATCATTTACAATATAGATTCACTCCTCTGATGTGTGGTGGATTGTGATCCAGTGAATCATTCTTTGTCATAAACAAGATTCACTCTTTTCTCTTTTTCTCTCTGTGTCAGTGCCAGTAGATTTGTGCCTGGGTCATTAAATCGTTTAATGACCAAGATCGTAAAATTTCTCATTCTGTGTCAGTGAAGTGATCCACTGACTGAAACTCGTCAGACAGCAGTGGATAACAGTTACGGCAAATTCTTTTTAGATGATCACTGTTTGAGTCAGTGAATCCTTTAATTCACTTCTGGTCAGTGATTGACTCAAATTGACATGCGATCATGTGTATCTGTACTATGTCTTTGCCTATGTGACATGTTTTGGTCAGTCATGTTTGTACAGTTGGTTAGAATGTGATAAAATTCACTTCATCATATTGACTAGGATTGTGGTAAGAAAACGATATACTGTCACTCTATACTGCACTGTATATATATATATGTAACTATACAACATTACCCTCACAGTTCCTGTACAAAGCTATCAAAGCTCAACATGTCTTGGCAAATTATTTGTCTTATGGTGTTAATTGTGTTAATTAGATTAACTGCCACAAAAATGCAGATGGTATATCATCTCGCGCATTTGATTAAGCTACATTTTAAAGATTATCATGCTATCATTCTGTTTAATTCTTTAGAGTGCGCAATGAGCAAAGTCACAAACGGCCACAGTGATGTAGACGAAGCTGAACTGGACCGTTCGGTAGGAGAGCAGTTCCTCTCCGAGGCTCTCAAAGTGATCCTGGAAGAGGCGGTTCATAAAGCTACGGATGTGAAAGCAAAGGTCTCCTAAGCAAAAGAATCTCTGGAATAATCTATCACAAAATGTAATGTATCTAATGAAACATGTGCATATATTTACAGGTGTGTGAGTGGAAGGATCCTGATCAGCTAAGGGACCTTTTGGACTTGGAGCTGAGAGACCATGGGGAATCTCATGAAAAGTTGCTGCAGAGAGTACACGATGTTGCCAAATATAGTGTAAAAACCAGTAAGTCTCAGTAAGTCATCTCTGGCTGGTCGTTAGGAATAAACATGAGGCCCTAAAGAAATCTGCAGCTGTTCATTATTTCTTTCCAGATCACCCTCGCTTCTTCAATCAGCTGTTCGCCGGAGTGGACTATCATGCCTTGACCGGACGCCTCCTCACAGAGACACTCAACACCAGTCAGTAAGTGTGGCCTAGTTGGCACAAGTGTGTGGCCTTGGAGAAAAGATAAGAGAGCTATTAAATTCGCTACTGAGTCTTTCATCTGCCGAATAACCTCAATAGCTTTCATTATACAGCAGTTAGTTCTGACAGGACAATCTGATTGGATGAGATGTATTCCACGTGTGGTATTAATGGATGCTATAATTTCTGGGATGTTTAACTACACATATCACTCAGTGTCCCAGGGGTTAATTACACTTACTGCCAGTCGCAGCATGGGTGAAATACTGAGGAGAGAGCAGCTGCCTACCAAAACCCACATTCAAAACCAGTCATGGAAGCACATTCAGCAAGAAAACACATCTGATAATGTGGCTCAGTGGTATGCAGAACGCCTGGGTTCGATCTATAATGAGATTAAAATGTTAGTTGCTCTGGATAAGAGCGTCTGGTAAACGTATTTTGGACCATTAAAGTAAGACAAAGGGCTTCAACTGGGAGGCACTAAAGATGAAGTTAACAAGAAATAACCCATGGGCGTTAATAAAAATATAACTCATGGGGACGTTTTTTATAGTAAAAAACACATAATAGATACAGTAGAATATGAACTATTGATAAGTGGTGTTGTGGCTATTGTTAACTTTTAAATTAAACCCCCTTTACTAAAGCATTTCTATAATGATGAATAATTCATCTACTTGATTTGTGTAATTTTATGTCAAGTAGTCTCCAGCTTAGTAAGAGTACCTCTGCTTTATATGTTGCCACATCACCCTGTCTCCTTGTTGATTATTTTCCCATACCAAGTGTTTTATTCTATTCTCAGTTGATTTCTAGCTCAAAATCTGTAAAGCACTTCGCCAAGTTTAAAATGATGTGTCTTTCAGATACACCTACGAGGTGGCTCCGGTCTTTGTCCTGATGGAGGATGTGATTCTCCGCAGTCTGCGCTCCTTAGTGGGCTGGTCCAAGGGGGACGGCATATTCTGCCCAGGAGGCTCTATTTCTAACATGTACGCCATGAACTTAGCTAGATATTGGGCATTTCCACAGGTGAAGACACAAGGCTTGTGGTCTGTCCCACGTCTGGCTGTGTTTACATCACAAGAGGTAAACATGAGAAAAATAGGGTTCTAATGAAATAAATATCGTTACAACTGAAGAAAAAAACTGATATCATGAAGTTCATCATGTCCAATCCAGTACATCTGCTAAGCAATCAGTCAAAAAGAAAACATTCTGCTAGCTCCGACAGTACAGAGAATATGGTTCACTGGTTAGTTAATGTTTAATAACTCTTTTGATTGAATTCTAAGATAGGGAATATTATTAGTGAAAGCCTAATTTCCCAAACTAGCTCATTTAAAACATTTAACTAGCTTGCTAATTTATCGAGCCAGCTCATATACACTAATCAGCCAAGACCATGGACCTTGGTGGACCTTGAACAACAGTCATCACCAATTACACATCAGCAAATTAGTGACAGTATCATGGGCACTCAAGGCTCATCCATGCTCGTGGGGGCCAAAGGCCAACTCATCATGTCCGATCCCACGGAAAAGCCAATTTAAAAAAAACGCTGACCAGAACACCCAGTACACAGCAGCATGTCACACATAGGGCCCAGCAAGAAAAAAGTTCTCCAGTCTCCAAATCCCCAGATCCCTATCCAGTCGAGCACCCATGGAAAGTACTGGACAAACAGATCAATTCAGATCAACAGGGGCCCCACACAACAGCACACCACCAGAGGCCTTACGGAGCCACACAAAGATGGACCAAAGCCACACCGGTGGCACAAGGGGAACTCAAAACTTAGGTGGTTTTAATGGTAATGGTTCATTTAGTTAACATTATGGCCGATCATTGTATATGGGTGAATTACAAAACATCACTACAGTAGCTAGCAAACTTAATAAGCTAAATTGCAAAACTGTACCCAGTGATTCCTTGAACTTAACGTTACCTTAACTTTAGATTTGATGGTGAATTTTAATGCCAGATATTTCACTATACATCAGAGGCATATTGGCAAGTCTTAAAAACATCATATGTGAAAAGAAATCTTCATGCTGTCTGAAATTTTATTTGTATTTTTAGGTCAAAACGAAAATGTAAGAACTAAAAAAGGTGTTTTTTCTATTGCAAGTGTATTTGAGTAACGGTTCAAATCAAATTCCACCCTTGTTCCTTTCAGGGCCACTATTCAATGAAAAAGTCGGCTGCCTTCCTCGGTATCGGGACAGACAACGTTTACCATGTGAAAGTTGACGAAAGGTACGTTCTCTTATATAAGGCCTTTGATTGTCTGTTCTGCATACACCACGTCGCCTGTGGTCCACTTCACCCTTCTTTAACCTCTATTTACTCACAGTGGCAGAATGATCCCAGAAGACCTTGAAGCTAAAATTGTTCATGCCAAAGCACAAGTATATGCATCACCCTTCTAACTTTTCCATCATATTTTATTAATCATGAAAATCACATGCAAATCTTGAACCAAGAAACACTAAATCAAAACCTAACCAGTTGGCTGTGGTATTAATGTGCCGCATTTTTCTCTGTGTATGGGGTGGAATCAGTATGATTGGCTAATGAAATCTGGTTGGTTTGCATTTGATTAGCATTTCTCCTTACTGTAGGGCGCTTACCCGTTCTTCGTCAATGCTACAGCTGGTTCCACAGTACAAGGAGCCTTCGACCCCCTGGAGCGCATAGCTGACATCAGTGAGAGGAACGGCATGTGGATGCACGTCGATGTAAGGCGCATGGCTGTTTGTCAGCTGTAATGTTACATAAAAACCATATAGAACATGAGGCACTAGGGTATAGAATTTTACCCTGAACAGGCAGCTCCTTTGGCTTTTTCTGCAAGCTCAAAAATGTTATTCTATGAGCTCTGGGAAAATCGTAGGTACTGTCTAAACAGGTCAAGGAACAGAAACTTGTTTGAAATGACATTATTTTGATTAACTAGTTGTTTTTCTGTTCTACAGGCTGCTTGGGGAGGAAGTGTGCTTTTTTCAAAGAAGCACAAACATCTATTAACAGGAATTGAAAGGTATAGACATACGGTCAGTTTTCCACCATTTTATCGCCACCATTGTGCCTGCGCAGTAACTATGTTACCATTTGCGGGGTTGATTTACATTTACAATCTATACTACATATAGTTTAATTTAACATCTTTAGCTAGAAGCCAAATTTCTAGTTTCTAATTTCTGCTAAAGGATATGAAACAATAAATCTTCAATAGGATTTTCGTCCAAAATAGGATAGGATAAAGGCGTCCAAAATATACAATAATCTCCTTTGAATTGTTGATATTGAGTTATCCTTCATAACTGCTCTAGTCTGAGGTTCTAATTGTTAATTGGGGATTTCTGAGGCTGATGACTCTAACTGAACGTCTCCTCTGCAGCAGAGGTCGGTTGTGGTCTTGCTTTCCTGTGATGGTCTTCATGAGAGAGTTCATGAGTTTCATCATGGTGTTTGATGGGTTTTGCAATTGCACTTGACACAATACTGTTCTTGCAAGAACTGTTCCAGAACAGCTGACCTTCGTCTTAAATTAACAACTGACTTGTTTTTGTTACTTAATTACCTAAATATGTGGTATTTTATAGTTTTGAAAAATATCCGGTATCGTTCTAGACTGTACAAAATAAATCCAAACTTACTGGTGTGTATAAACTTTTGACTGGTCCTGTATATCTTCGCAAGTAAGTGCTGAGTATAAAGTAAATCCGAGGCTGAAGACCTTGAAACTCCCTATTTTTGTTAAATGTGGCGTAAAGGAAACAATAGCAACCCCACATGCTCTAATGGATTTTATGTGACACCCACTAAAAGCAGAGAGTGACTTTATCTTTGAGCTCCTGTTCCACAATTCCCTTTTTCTCTGTTGTGTTCAGGGCAAATTCTCTAACCTGGAATCCACATAAAATGCTGATGACTGGCCTTCAGTGCTCTGTTGTTTTGCTGAGAGACACAACGGTATGATGATGATTGACCTTTTTTTTTTTTCATGAAACCAACTGTATTTTCTATTCGGTTTCTCTTTAGCATGGATCTTAACCAGAAATGTATGTGTACCTTTTATCATCAGAACCTGCTGATGCGCTGCCACTGTGCCAACGCCACCTACTTATTCCAGCAGGACAAGTTCTATGACACAGGTCTGGATACCGGGGATAAATCCATCCAGTGTGGACGCAAAATCGATTGTCTGAAACTGTGGCTCATGTGGAAGGCAGTTGGTTCACAGGGCCTGGCTGACCGCGTCAACAAGGCGTTCGCCAATACAAGGTAAACGAAACAAAATTAAGTCTGATTTTTACAACAAAAAATAAAGAAGAAGAAAATAAAACAGAAACCTAGTTAATAGATTATCTACAGTCTAGTATACAGTTATAATGGTCATCATTGGCCTCCATGGTTCCTAGATGGATAGATAGAGTATACAGCGATGGCCAAAAGTATTGAGACAAAAATGAAAGTGAATGTTTTAATTATATTCTCATTATATATAATCATGGCTCTAGAAGCTGAAAGATTGTCACATAATCCATTTTATTACTATGCTTTTTTTTTTTGTTAAATAGCTAATTAGCTTAATTAACTCTTCTGTCAGATAGGCTTGAACTAACTACCTCAGGGGGAGATATAACGTAATGTACGTTTGATGTATTCTACATTATTATACGTGAGTCAGAGTTTTAATTCATAACTAACTTGCTGTTTGTTTTTTAGATATTTTGTTGAGGAGATGAAGAAAAGAGCAAGTTTTCAGCTGGTCTCTGAGGTAAATTCCATGGTTTTCCTTAAAGGTGCATTAGATAAGACTTGTAATTTTTAACAAAAAACCCTTGAATGCTTAAATGTGTAAAGTTGAAAAATATTTGACCAATTTTCATTTACTCATTACCCATTTTCACCTGTACATACAAAGCTCCACGTGCACAAACTTGCTTCACTAGCGAGGTCTGTCACGACATGTTTCAATCACACTCAGCCCGCTGCTAGAAAGCCGAGTTTCAAATCTATAAAAATGCAACTTCTCCTGTTAATGATTTACGAGGATGTGATGAGGTGCATCTATAAAATGACAAATGCAAACAATCATTCAAGACTATAAGGCAGGTTTTTCCAAAAATATTTGTTTTTACTCTCCTGATAGATGATAGGGCAGCACGACGGCATAGTAATCAGCACTTAACACTGTGGCCTTACACCTCCAGGGTCCACCTGGGGGTCTGTGTGCATAGAGTTTTCATGCTATCTCTGTGATTGGTTGTTTTCCTCCAGGTAATCCAGTTTCCTTCCACAGTCCAAGACATGCACATTAGGCTAATTGACATTCCCAAATTGCCCATAGTGTGTGAATGAGCATGTAAACGTTGACTGGAGGTCCTACCACAGTTGTACAAAGGGAATAAATAATGGTAAACATCACTGACCTTCATGGTCCCTAGTTGGGACTATAGAGGTTCCTGGGTGGGTGGATGGATGGATGGATGGAGATAATACACTTATTCTGCAACAATCAGTTAAACAGTTCTTTTTCTTTATCATTTCTATATAACATTACTCATTTGTTCTAATTAGAAATCAATTAAAAATCTTTACTGTTTGCCTCTTTTAAAACTCCGGTTTCCTCAGATGACACGAAGCACAACTAAACTAAAACTAAACACACATGAGGGCGGCGCGGTGGTGTAGCACCTCCAGGGTCTGGGTTCGATTCCCCGGCCAGGCTCGATTCCCGTCTCTGTGTGCATGGAGTTTGCATGTTCTCCCCGTGCTTGGTGGGTTTTCTCCGGGTACTCCGGTTTCCTCCCACAGTCCAAAGATATGCAGGTTAGGCTAATTGGCGTTCCTAAATTGCCCGTTGGGTGTGTGAGTGTGTATGTGTGTGCCCTGCGATGGATTGGCACCCTGTCCAGGGTGTACTTCCTAGTGCCCGAAGTCTCCTGGGATAGGCTCCAGGTCCCCTGCGACCCTGAACACAGGATTAAGCGGTATAGAAGATGAATGAATGAATGAATGAATGAATAAACACACATGACCACGGCTAAACACAAGTGTGACTATGCAGTCAAACTACAACCGACTGAAACAAGCTGAAACCAGCAACAATGCTTTCAAAATGTCATTTCCATCATATTTCTTCACAGCCACAGTTTGTGAACGTGTGCTTCTGGTTTGTGCCGCCCAGTCTGAGAGGGAAGGAGAATGACACAGATTACCAGGACAAATTAGCAAAGGTTAGCCTATGATGAATATATGTATTAATGAATATGTGCAGATTTATTTTTTTTTATTAAATGTCATGTAATAATTATAACTAGAAAAATAATAATAATCTTGTCCACCAGGTGGCACCGCTCCTCAAGGAACGCATGGTGAAACGTGGCTCGATGATGGTGGGTTATCAGCCCCTAGATGGACGAGTCAATTTTTTCCGCATGGTCATCCTTTCTCCCCAGCTGCGACACAGCGACTTGGACTTCGTCCTGGACGAGATTGAGAGGCTGGGGAAAGATCTGTAAATGAGCTCTGGGTGCTGTTCATCATTCATTCTTTAGTCATTGTCCATCATTGTTCTTTCCAAAGGCACGCTTTAAGGTTGCTCTTTATCACCTTTTGATTTTCTTAGACAAGCAGTGAGTTTCATAAATCAGTTTGTAATTTAGCTGGAACAGGACCGGCACTTTGCTGATAAGATTGGGGACCAGTGACTTGTAACAGCTGAACGAATCGTATGTTTCGGAGAAACATTTGCTGGTGTTTCTTTTACTCGTCGCTTTCTATTCAATTTTCTTTCATTCTTCTTCTCTGGCGGTTTTCTTCCAGACTTCCAATCTTCTTCCAATTTTTGACTTGAAGCAGAGCTCTTTTCCTCGGCAGGTTTAGATTAGTCTCTTCTTTCTATCTTTTCCAATTTACATAATCTGTCTATCACTACGGTTTCACTGCAACTCTTTTTGCTCTTGTCAACATAATGAAAAAATTGTTCAAACGTAGCATTAGGTCAATTTTATTACTTCTATTTTTTTAAGGAACAGGTACATAGAACTCATGTGAGCTAGATCAGCTAAATGGACAGTTTCTTAGGTACCGCTGTTATATTGGTGCACTTTATCGTTATAAGATAACTGGTGGACAGAGAACAAGAGCTGAAGATTGTCCATTAGCAACAGATAGTAATTGTTCATTTATATGGTAGTTGTACTTAACAAATTTCCCACTTGTGGGACTAATAAAGGTTTATCTTATCTTACCTGATAAATGTAGGTAAAATATATATAGGCTATGATAAAAATGGATGTATATTAATGCGATGAATCAATTTATGAGGCTTCAGCAGAAATTGCTCCATTTGAATAAATTCTCGACTGGTATTAGTCAGAATGTGAACCCATTGAAATGAATTGATTATAACTTTTTTTGTACGCATCAATTTTTTGATACATAAGTATATTTGCATATTCTGAATTTTCTTCTTTTTTTACTTAAAGAAAAAAAATCCACCCTAAACAACTTACATATATTTATTGTATATGTTAATTATATGTGAGTCAATGATGCTCATCATCATAGATTGCTAAATAGCTAAGCCAAGTTTCTGCCATAATGCCGGGTGCAGCCATGTGCGCACTAGTAGAAATAGTAGTCTAATCGTACATGGAACTTCTTATTACTATGACACTGAACATTTCTTAAAATGATGAAAGATAGAAATCTTTTTAATTTCCCCACTAAACAATATTGTAACTGTCTGAGCAATGTGACATAGTGCAGCAACATCCCACATGTATAATCCAAACAGAATCACTAAGCACAAAATATGATATTTATAAAAATCATTTGAAGGGTTTAAGGGTGGATTTTTCCTTTAACTTTCAACTTTAATGTTTTACTATGTACACCATGTTTTAACAAGAAACACAAGAGGACACATCGTATGATACGCCACACAATTACTTTTATCTGTGAATTTTTTTAAATAGACAAAATATTACAAGTTTAAGTATTAGCATGTCAGCCTGACAATAAAATGTTCTGTGAACTAGAGCTGTGTGGTCTTTCATGTTTTATGCCAATATGTGTACTGGATATTTGTAGCCCTAGGCAGTATTTAAAGGCATGGCTTGTGGTTAATTAAAGTAGTTGTATACACAAAACAAAAAGGTCACATTTTTTTGGTGTGACAGAACTTTGCTTTTTGTAAAAACTGAGTAGTCTCACACAGAGATGTTGCAGTTTTACAAGGTTGCTGGCTGACAGAGACAGAGGTTTTATTGAGACAGCCTTGACTGAGGTTTTTGTGTGTTTTTTCCCAACAAACTGAATGTTACGGGGGGGGGGGGGGGGGGGGATTTACGCCAGTAAAGAGGTTAGAATATAACTGACCACATTTTATACACCAATAGCATTATACAATCATCCAATCCCACATGGAGGCAGATCAAGCACCAAAACAAGAGAAAACTGGGATCATGGCCTGACAGTTTCTGCTAGGCAGGTGGGTTTCATTATTTCAGAAAATGATCATCCACTGGGATTTGCTCATACAACATCTCGTCAGCATCTATGTTTGGCAGGAACAAACTCCAGGCTGATCAGACAGGCCAGAATGGGTTGATCTGACAGAAAGGTTGTTTACTCAGGTCCCAGGTTCAAAGCTCACCACCATCAGGTTGCCACTGTTGGGCCCTTGAGTAAGGACCTTAACCCTGAAATGCTCAGGTGTAAGTTGCTCCCGATAAGGGATTCTGCCAAATGTAATCAGTTGTCTTTTTTAAATGGTTGTGTGTTCTTGCCCGCCATGCGGAAGGCCTGGGTTCAATTCCCAACCAATGCCCAAACCACAGCCACTGGATTGGATGCAGTGCCAGTCTCAAGCCTGGATAAAATAGTTGGGTTGTGTCAGGAAGGGCAAAACCTGGTGAGCAGAAAAAAAGCATCACAGAACATCCTGCATGTCTGAGTCTGTGGGAACAGAGGGCATGGGTTTCACACAACAACTGGACGTAAAAAAAAAAATAATAATAATTTTAAAAAAATTAAAATGTGTTTTTTTCACTTTTTTTTGTTCCTCATATATGTATGAAGTGTATACAATCAAAAAAAGGAAGGGTTAAACCAAGAGACATGGTGTTATTTCTGAACGATATAACGCCTGTACAGAAACATCCCTGACGCTCGAGCGCCCTCTACCGTACCGGAAGTAACACCTCGGCTTCACCAGGCTCTTGGTCACGTGCCACAGTCTCCCCTGAGAGCACTTCCGGTGGTGTTTCCTGTGTTTGTAAACTGGGGGAAAAAAACGACGAGAAACATTGCTCGCAGGAAAAACGGAAGGTAAATAAAAAGAAAGAAAGAAAGAAACGTGTATGGGTAGCGCGTTAATCCGAGCGTTTAGCAGCGGCGGGTTTGTTTCTGACAGACAGACTGAACAGGCTAAAGTGAGTGACGCCTGATAAACACACGCCCTGTTGTTGTGTTGTGTTGTTATGGACGGGGTTGACCAGGACAGGACGGCCAGATCCCAAACGGATCTCCACTCGAATTATAGGGCACTACACAGCACTAGACTGTTATACAGAAAATAAAAACAGGTCTGTAAGCCAGTGAAAGCTTTAGCTCTTAGCTAGTTGTACATCTGGGGCACTAAAGCTTCACTAGATGTGACCTTTTCATTGCAGATCTGCAGCCTTTATTATTATTATTATTTATTATTATTATTATTACATCACTGTGGCTTGTTTCATTGCTTTCATTACACTTGTACATATGCATTGTTTCTTGTTTTGTTGTTGTTTATTGTAAGCTTGCTATCTGTCTGACATTTTTTTAAATCATAATTTCTAGGAATCTGAATCACCAGGGGTCACCTGATACGATTTTATCCCGATACTTAGGTGCGACCCTTTTCGACTTTAGCGATTCTGTAAATGTCACGATTTTAAAAGATTCCCTCCCCCCGAATTTTGTTACGATTCTAAAGAAACTTCACAAATAGGAACAGGAACGGCACCATTTTACCACCTCTAACGCAAACATACATGAATTAAAAAAAAATTGTTTTTAATAAATCAGTTTTGGAGTCAATGTCTCATGTGTGAATTTCCACATGTAAGAATCGTGTTATGCATCTGAATAGATTTGTTTTTTCCCCATCTCTAAAATGTACTCCGATATATTATACGTATTAGGTTTCTGGGAAAGGTCTGTGAATGACCACTTTTTCATTTTCGTATATCAATGTCTTTCCCCCCTTATCTTAAACCGTTTAAGTATTTATTGGTTATTTTGGTATTTTTCCATCCACGTGCCATCCCGTACATTGGGTGACGCATATGCCTTACCCTGGAGGTATATCCGTCATTTCTATGGCAGTACCTTAAAGGGCCGGGGTGCCAACTCGAAGCCCGATTGTCATTCACATACTACAGAAAAATTTGGAAACACGAATTAGCCTAAACTGCGTGTCTTTGGACTGTAGGAGGAAACCCAGCAAGTTCGGGGAGAACATGTAAACTGCACACCTGAGGCAGGAATCAAACCCGACCCTGGAGGTGCAAGGCGGCAGTTCTACCCAGTACGCCACTGTTCTGCCATTTGTTTAGTTATGAACCTTTAATCGTTTTAGCATACACTATTAGAGCTGGGGGAAAAATTTATTCGGTTATGTATCGTGATTCTTTAGTGTCACTATTCATGATTCACCACACTGACCCCCAAATATATACAGGGTTTTTTTTTACTTTTTATTTGTATATGTTTGCATTTGAGGTGGTAAAACTGAAAAGGTTCCTCTATACCCCGACAGGTGGAGTTCTTTAAACTGTTCACACACAGTAACTGTTCACGGAGTAAATTGTTTGTTTTGAATTGTAACAAAATCTGAACATAAACTATAATATCAAGTGAGAGTATTTATAAAATCGCGATAACTATAGAATCACAAATTGAAGCGCCACTTAGGTATTGTGATAATATCGTATCAGGGTATATCTTCCTCAGTGACATGTTTGGTACCTTTATCTCTAAGATGTATATTAGGTTCTCCAGTTCCAGTCGGAATCCAGTACCTTCTGGTGTCCTTGCTGCTTTGAAGACTCCTAACTGGAGTTTGAAAAAGTTGTCTTTACATTTTTTTTTCTTGGCTCACACCCCTGCTGACTGTGTGTTACCTATGCATTCTCTCTGCCCAGTGCGACGCTCGCTCTCTCCCCCAACACACGCACACACATCACTGCGATGTCACAGCTTTCCAACAGCTCAATCCGAGAACACATGAAATGGGTCAGTGTCTTTATTCCCACGTTATTTACATTTTCTGTGAACTGTTTTCCGTTTCATGTCACATGCTTCCGCTGTCGATCCTTCTGGGTCATAACCTGCTTCTGCATTAACATTCACCTGGAAATCCATTCAGCTTGAGCTGACAAAAGTCACTGCTCTGTAGTGGTAAATAAAAAGAAGAGAGAGAAAAAATGTATGAAATCTCACACCCCCAGACTGTTATAACCGATATGTGTTTGTTTGTGTGTTTATGTGTGTTGGCAGGCCGGCTTGCTGGGCTGTGAGGCACTCCTCTCCGGTATGGCTCTGATGCAGGCCAGTTCTCCACCCAACCATAAAAAGATGACGTCTCCACTGAGCCAGAACCACAACCACAGTCACAACCAGGACGCCCACAGCCACCACAGTCACATGGTGCTGCCATCTGGAGTTAGCTGTTCACCCATGGTAAGACCACCAGGAAATTACGGTTGCCTGTAAAATTAAACCACTTTGACAAAAACACTAAAGGAAGTCAGAGAACAGCAAATTGGAGAACATAAAAAATCAGAAAGCATCAAATCAGAAAGCACAACAAAGCCAAAAAAATTAGTGACAACAGATCAGAAAACACAACAAAACTAGTAACATACCAACAATTCAGAAAATGACAAATATCAAATCCCTAAATATAATAGCAAACCAGAATGCTATAACAACAGAACCAAGAACAAAACAGCTGTAGTGAACCTAAAAGTCAAATAAAAATGTAGTCGCAAAACGAACACACAAATGATGAACATCATCAAGGATGTAGATTAAAAACTCAACAGGAAATCAGAAAATGCAATAGCAAATCAATGACAAATCTACTCAAATAAACAAACAGAAAATACAACAAAAGAAGTAACAAATCAAAAAACACAAACATAAAAAAACAAAGTACAACTAAGCAAAAAAAAAAGTAACATTAGATCAGAAAAGAGAACAGAACCAATAAAATAACAAATCAGAAACTGACAAATAAAACACTTAACAGCAAAACTAAGAACAAAACACCCGATCAGAAAACCTAGCAGCAAAACAAACACAAATTAAAGCACAACAGCATATCAGAAAATGCAATAGTGAACAAAAACCACAACAGCAAATCAACTTGACTTCATTAATAAGAACAACAAATTGGAAAAAGCCATAAACGCAAAAAAGTAACACAAATCAGAAAACACAAAAATGTTACAGCGGAATAGTAAACGCAACCAAACCAGTAGGAAAACAACGGATAACAAACTCATAAATGTAACAGGCCAGAAAGAGAATAAAAGAAAAGGAGAACAGTAAATTAGAAAATGCAACAAGCAAACAAAAAAAATCACAACAAAAAGCAGAAAACACAACAGCAGAGCCAAAACTTGTAATAACAAAATGAATGCATGAAATGCACCTCATCCTATGCGCACACAAAACAACAAATAAGGAAATGTATAAAAAATAAATAAACATACACACACAAACCGGGCCGGGATTTAATAGGATTTTCTTGTGGCCCACAGCTCATTAATAAGGATGGGGAGTTCCACTCTTCCCGGCTGCTGGAGGAGAAGGACATGCAGTCGAGCCAGAACATTCAGTCGAAGAAGAAAAACAGGAAGTCAGGAACACCGACCAAAGTGAGAGAAAAAGTGCAGGCAAGTAGCTGACGTGTGTGTGTGTGTGTTACACATTTCTCTCTTTGATTCTAAGTAAATCTAATGATTATTTTCTATTGAATTAAAAAACATCAAATGATCAGTTAATTTACTGAGAATCATACGATGTGTGTTCTCCTGTCAAAGTAGTTTAAAGAACATTTTTCCTCTGCGCACAAAAACAGGTGGAGATACCTGAGCCGAGCGATGACGGATCCCTGAACTCCCAGGTGCAGAAGAACTTCATCTGCGAGCACTGTTATGGAGCGTTCCGCAGCAGCTACCACCTCAAACGACACATCCTCACTCACACAGGTGAGCTTCTCAACAGCGCCGTGTCACCTCCTGCTCGAGCGTAGCGCATCCTGTAAAAGCTGCTCCAGGTTGTTTGGATTCAGTCGGCGACAACGCTTATCTGATGCTTTCTGAAATAACCGGAATTATTATTAGTCATCATTGTTGTTGATGTTAGTGTTGAATTCCTGATTCTGATTGGTTAGTAGGTGTTCATATGGTGATGTTTTTAAGGAGGAGCGATCTAAGGAGTCTCTGGGTTCAGTTTGACTTTTTCAGAGTAGTTTTGTTCATGTTTTTTGCTTCCACTCTAATGCATTTCTTCACTGTTTATCGCTAAGGAATAGAACCCCTTAGTGATTAATATTGTCCTCAGTGAACTAGCGGCTATCATGCAGGGCTCTTTGACTCAGCTTCTAGTCAGAAAACCGAATCCCAGGCATCTCACACCAGGAAGGTGTGTTCACCTAGTGTCAGTCTCAAATTTGGAGAATTGTGTCCGGAATGGTGCCTGGTGTAAAACTTGTGCTACATGAAACACAAGTCAGTTTATTTTTACTCTTTTACAAAAGGTACAGGAACAAATCCATATTCTATAGATATTCAAGTTTCAAAAGACTTAACCATTGTAAATAGACATGCAAGTGATTGCATGTAGTAAACAAAAGGTTTAAATGGACATTGTAGAAGTTGTTTAGGTTGATTTAAAACATGCATGTTGTTCTTTACCTTCCCATCTAACTGATACATGTACAGTACAGGCTAAAAGTTTGGACACACCTTCTCATTCAATGTGTTTTCTTTATTTTCATGACCATTTACATGGTAGATTCTCACTGAAGGCATCAAAACTATGAATGAACACATGTGGAGTTATGGACTTAACAAAAAAAGGTGAAATAACTGAAAACATGTTTTATATTCTAGTTTCTTCAAAATAGCCACCCTTTGTTCTGATTACTGCTTTGCACACTCTTGGCATTCTCTCGATGAGCTTCAAGAGGTAGTAAACTGAAATGGTTTTCACTTCACAGATGTGCCTTAGTTAATTAGTGGAATTTCTTGCTTTATCAATGGGGTTGGGACCATCAGTTGTGTTTTGCAGAAGTCAGGTTACTACACAGCCGTTACAACTGTTAAAATTCATATTATGGCAATAACCAATCAGCTAACTACAGAAAAACGAGTGGCCATCATTACTTTAAGAAATGAAGCTCAGTCAGTCCGGAAAATTGCAAAAACTTTCCCCAAGTGGAGTCGCAAAATCCATCAAGCGCTACAACGAAACTGGCACACATGAGGACCGACCCAGGAAAGGAAGACCAAGAGTAACCTCTGCTTCTGAAGACAAGTTCATCCGAGTCACCAGCCTCAGAAATCGCAAGTTATCAACGGCACAAATCAGAGACCAGAGATAAGTGCCACACAGAGTTCTAGCAGCAGACCCATCTCTAGAACAACTGTTAAGAGGAGCCCACGCGAATCAGTCCTTCATGGTCAAATAGCTGCCAGGAAACCACTGCTAAGGAGAGGCAACAAGCAGAAGAGATTTGTTTCGACCAAGAAACACAAGGAATGGACATTAGACGAGTGGAAATCTGTGCTTTGGTCTGATGAGTCCAAATTTGAGATCTTTGGTTCCAACTGCCATGTCTTTGTGAGACGCAGAAAAGGTGAACGGATGGATTCCACATGCCTGGTTCCCACTGTGAAGCATGGAGGAAGAGGTGTGATGGTGTGGGGGTGTTTTGCTGGTGACACTGTTGGGGATTTGTTCAAAATTGAAGGCACACTGAACCAGCATGACTACCACAGCATCCTGCAGTGACATGCCATCCCATCCGGTTTGCGTTTAGTTGGACGATCATTTATTTTTCAACAGGACAATGACCAAACACACCTCAGGGCTATTTGACCAAGAAGGAGAGTGATGGAGTGCTGTGGCAGATGACCTGGCCTCCGCAGTCACCGGACCTGAACCCAATCGAGATGGTTTGAGGTGAGCTGGACCGCAGAGTGAAGGCAAAGGGGCCAACAAGTGCTAAACACCTCTGGGAACTCCTTCAAGGCTGTTGGAAAACCATTTCAGTTGACTTCCTCTTGAAGCTCATCGAGAGAATGCCAAGCGTGTGCAAAGCAGTAATCAGAGCAAAGGGTGGCTATTTTGAAGAAATTAGAATAGAAAGTTATTTCACCTTTTTTTTGTTAAGTCCATAACTCCACATTCATAGTTTTGATGCCTTCAGTGAGAATCTACCAATGTAAATGGTCATGAAAATAAAGAAAACACATTGAAAGAGAAGGTGTGTCCAAACTTTTGGCCTGTACTGTATATTTGATAGGTGTAGTATTAACCTGTGTTAGATATAAAGATCTTGGATGTGTGTGTAGGTGAGAAGCCTTTCGGGTGCGACATGTGCGACATGCGGTTTATTCAGCGCTACCACCTGGAGAGACACAAACGTGTACACAGTGGAGAGAAGCCTTATCAGTGTGACCGCTGTCAGCAGGTCAGTCACAGACACACATACACACAAGAAATGCATATGTCTAAACAAAGCCCAAAGTCTTAAGCTTTGTCTTAACTATGATTGCTGCTTCACTAAACTGATCCTACATAATTACTGTTTTTCTTTTCTTTCTCATTCGCAGAACTTCTCCAGAACAGACCGACTGTTGCGGCACCGGCGCATGTGCGTGGTCGGTATCCCCAAAGAGGAGAACACGTCGTGCTGCGAGGGGCGCTCGTATTCGCAGGAAGCTGCGCAGCAGTCGTGGAGCCCCCTACAGGCCAACAACAGTAGCAGCAGCAGCAGTCGGCTTGCAGTTTGACCGTTTTTCAAGCTTCCGTTCAGCTCCATGTGAGCAAGGTGGACGCAGCATAGCACAGCCACTCGGGGACGCTTTACCGATCCTGGAGACACTGGGGAAAGACTTGCTTCTAGCTCAGTCCCATCCAGATACTTTTGTAAGCTGATTTGAACTGAGAACCTGAGAGGAAAGGGTTTTTTGTAGTATTTTCTATAGATGCTATCAACCTCTTAAAGGGTTGGTGTAGTTTTTTTTCCCTCTTTCTTTTCTTTTTATACACTGCACAGGCAATAACGAGTCATGTAGAGGACCAAGCAGAGGGGTTAATCCTATGTTTGATAGTTACTTTAAGTGGAGATTGGTTTACACACACATAAGAAGTACAAAGTGACCGAAAATTTCTTCTTTTAAATTTCTCCACTTTTGTTTTTATTATTATTTTTTAGTAGTGCCGGAATGATCAGGAATGAGTTAAAAGAGGTGCAAAACTGCAACGACCCTGCGTTCATACTAGCAAGAGACAATTCTCTCGTATTGCTTGTAGTCTCTGTTGAGCGCTACGGTATACGTCCACCTGCGACAGCCAGGGTTTTCCAAACTAGGGGTCAAGTTATTTACAAATGGGGTTACAGGAGAAACTTATAATCTCCTCTCATGTGTAATTCAGGTTTTTTTGCAAATTAATATGAGAAATTTCAAGGTTGGATTTTGCATCCTATTATTTTAAAATACCTCTACCTCTGCCAAAAACACTGTGTTTAAGATCCAATACTATACTGTACTAGATCATTACAGCATATTACCGTAAGCCATTTGTTTTTAATTATAGTTAGGGTTTGAATTTTAATTAATTCTTACATCACCTTCAAACCTATTAAAAGTTCTGGTTTACATGCCAGCCTTCTGGATTTTCTACATTAGTAAATACTTTCAAATGTTGCTGTTAGTCTTTTGGTTGCTCCCGTTGAGGGGTCGCCACAGCGGATCATCCGATCCGCACACAGCCTGACACAGCTTTTACGCCGGATGCCCTTGCTGACGCAACCCTCCGGCCTTGGGAATGGCTTGGGTTTGAGCACTGGTTGGGAATTGACCCCCCAGCATTTTTCGATTTAGGAGATTCACAATTCATCAGTGTGTTTAACGTTGCTGTGTCTGAATCAAATATTTTTACAGTTCAATATGGAGACCTGATGGATTAATTCAATCAGCTTGTCAGATTTCGATTTCAATTCAGAACTAAATTGCAGTGCCCAGTAATTAAATCAAGTTGTCAGTCTTTCTTGTGATTCTCAGATCTATGTCAGGAATCATATCTGGGCACTGCAGTTTAATCCAGGCTCCTCATCCAGACAGCTGACCGTATATTATATATCTGTAATAAATAAATAAAAATTTTAAGCAAGATTTTGGGATGCAGAAAATTCATAATGTCTATTTAGGGTCAATGGCTCAAAACGTTTGGGAACCCTTGGCATACACTCTCCGGCGACAAAACATAACTGAGTCATAAGGCCGGTCATTAAATGCAGATTAAATAATGATCCAAAAAGTGTGAAAATTTAATGTTCAGTTTCTGTTAAATTCTGATTTCACGCTAGACTTACTGACAGAGTAGCAAAGCAAGCTATTAATACAACCAAATAAAATTAAACCACAGTTATGTGGCTTTCTTTTGGGAAAGATTTTCTGACTTTAAAATCTGAATTTTTACTTTTAAATCAGAATTCAGACTTTTTTCCTCCGAGGTTTTTTTTTTTTTTTTTTTTACTTTAAAATCCAAAATCTCAGGCTAAAGTCACATTTTTTAGAGTAAAGTCAGAATTTTGGGTTTAATTATAGAATTCTGGGTTTAATGATATAATTCTGAGGAGGAAAAAGTCAGAACAGAGATATTTTTATGGTCGCCCTAATCCTCTTCTGTAGTTTCTCCTACAATTAAAGGAATATCAGATCATGGACATGAAATTATTCAAGCCAGTCATTTGTATTTATTTATTTTTTTAAATCCTGGTTTAGAACAAGTCATGGTGCATAAAACATGCAAAAATACTTAGCAGGCTGTTGCTTTGTCATTTGCTGGTGTAAACACAGGGTAAAGCTCGCTCACCTCATTTTTTTGTTTCTCCAATAAATTCAGTATTTAGCAGAGATTAGTCTCATAAACCTGTAGAAGGAGTTGTTTTACACTTCACCATGGCAGTTTCATTACGCAGCTGAGAGTGAATGAAGAACTAGTCCACTGTGATTCAGGTCCTCATTGAAATGCATTTCTGTATGTTTATGTGCATAGAACTGTTACTCCGAGACCAGATTAGAAATGTTTGAACTTGTGTGTGATGTTTTTTTTTATGATAATAATAATAATAATTATTATTATTATTATTATTATTTTTACATTCATGATGCTGATAATTGAGTACAGATTTCTGCACTCGAACACTGGATCATTCAGCCCAGAAATAAGGCTAACAGTAGATGTGCTTTTAGCATTTAGTAATTTTTCTGTATGAACCAATAGTTTCTTAGACAGCCAGGTACTACAAACACTGAACACAGACTACATGCAGATCTCATGTGCTAAATCGTAGTTTATTTTGTAATTTTATATTATCGTTTTTTTTCATAGTTTTTAGACTGCTACAGGTATTTAAACTAGTAGCTATGTTTTTATAACAAGTAGATTTGCATGAAACTCTTCTTGTTTTTGAAACATCTTGTATTGTGTTTGTTAAAGTGTTTTTTGTTTTTTTTTGGTACCCCTTTTTTTTTTTTTTTATCATCCGCAAAAAAACATACACACTAAAATCTTTCTTACCCAGCTAGGCACAGCATAATGAGTTGAAATGTGTTTTTTTAGGGAAAACAATAAATTTTTTTCTTTTTCCGGATGTGTATGCTTTGGTTTCATTCTATTATTGATTTAAGGACATATATATTTTTTCTCTGTTGAGTTGTTGTCGTTATTTTAATTGCCAGCAGGAGGCACCACACACCTAATTCAAGTTCTATCAAAAGTCTCTGTCTGTCCATCTATTCATCTGCAAATGTTTGACTTTTTAACCTCTAAAAAGGGGGCGATGGGCCTGTGATGATTTGCTGCCCATTACTACAGTTTATGATATATCCCAGTGACCTACTGCAGCGTTTTCGAGAAGCATCTTAGATCCACAAAAGGGTCGTGAGGTCATTCTAAGGATTCTTGAGTCAGTGGATTCGTTACTTAATGAAGTCATGTCTACATCTCTGGCAATGCTTGATACTAATCTCTGAACCAATTAAGTCTTTGGATTAGTTTTCTTCAAACGAATGTCTTGTCGGAGCATTAACGTTGACTTTCGGTACAGACGGTAGTTAATGAGGTGTACAGTACGGCCATGATGGCTGGAAAGCTGGATAAATGAACATACTGTAATGAGTGTTCTGGCTTCAGGATAGTAGAGAGCTTTATGGATCCTTTTTCTCGCTGATTTACAGTGTGTGTGGATGGGCAAGCAATTACTGCAGTGTCTTCTTTATGATGAGTACAGTGATGGGACAGAAAGAACGGGGGGGGTCGGGGGGTGGGAGTGCGGTTTCTACACACAAACCTTACCAATCATCTAATGCAGGACTGTCTGATGCATACCTCAGCACCGTAATGTAACCTCATCCGAACCTGTTACGTTCTAATGTGTCCATAACACTGCTGTCTCCTAACTAATAAGTCGTATACAGTCTCTAAGAGCTGGCTTGATGGACCGAAGAGTCTATTCCAGGGTTGTACCATTCATCTACTAAACAATTCTTTTAGCTCCGCTCAGTTCTTCGTTGTCCACCTTGGAAATTTGCTGTGCGGGTTGACTGAACAAGAACAGGGACGAAAAATAGACCTAACAATAAAAACATACTTAAAAAGGTTTAAATCAGTTAAGAAAACAGAAACACAATTCTTAATAAATATATTAAACCCAATTTCTGCCAATAGTACTAAAATATCCAGTTCTAAAACCCTCTAGCTGTTTGGTCATAGGCTGTTGATTTGTGTTCAAGCTTCAAGGTGCGTATCATTCACTCGTTTTAATGTTATCATTTCTATAGCAACAACTAACAGATTTTTAAGGAAGACACTGTATATACATATAAATTTTATTTAGGAGATCAGTCAAAAGTTTGGACCCACCTACTAATTCCATGGTATTTCCTGATTGGATTTCTTTCAACTCTGTAAAATAATACAGAATGCATCGAAAATATACAATTATCTCCATTTAACAGTTGATATTGAAATATGTCTGCTACTTTTATTCTGTAAAGCCTTCATAACATCTCTAACCTGAGGTGTTGTTTGCACTGGTGGCTCAGTGGTAGGTTTCTCGCCTGCCATGCATAAGGCCCGGGTTCGATTCCCAGCAAATGCCCACACCCCAGCCACTGGATGCAGTGCTGGTTCCAAGCCCGAATAAAATGGAAGGGTTGCGTCAAGAAGGGCATCCGGTGAAAAACCTGTGCCATGCTTGTGTTCAGCCCAAAACAAAAAGTTCTGCTGTGGTGGGAACTGCTGAAAAACTATTTGATGTATCCAGTACTGTCCTAGAATGTAGAAAATAAAGCACAAAAAGAAACAAAGACATGGAATTAGAAGGTGTGTCCAAACTTTTGAATGGTACTGTCTGGAAGGAGTCTCCAGTGTAGGCGTGTTTTAAGAATCGTAGTTAAACTTTAAAGTCATCAGGACAGAAAGCTTTCCAGTTTCTTAGTAAGCTGCATTAAAGAGAAAAATAGCAGCAGTTCATGAAGAAACAAATGTTTTTTGGGTACTGCAACATGGGCCATACTGTAGTAATACTGTAGTATTCATATCGTGGACATTTCACAATTAGCAGTTTAACAAATAGCAATTAAACAGTGTGACATTGTCGTTGTTTTTTTAATGACATAATTGGTTAATTGCTCTAGAACAAGAGGAATAAAATTCTTTGAACCAATTAGCTAGATATTGTACTATTATGTGTATTATTAGCATTAGCATCATCTTAATCTTAATGTTACCTCATGTTCAAATCTAACAAATTGTTTTATTTTGTTGATTGTGTTACAGAAATGTTCATTCATTCATTAATTTTCTATACCGCTTAATCCTGTGTTCAGGGTCGCGGGGGACTTGGAGCCTATCCCAGGAGACTTCGGGCACTAGGCGGGGTACACCCTGGACAGGGTGCCAATCCATCGCAGGGCACACACACATACACACACTCACACACTACGGGCAATTTAGGAACGCCAATTAGCCTAACCTGCATATCTTTGGACTGTGGGAGGAAACCGGAGTACCCGGAGGAAACCCACCGAGCACGGGGAGAACATGCAAACTCCATGCACACAGAGACGGGAATCGAGCCTGGCCGGGGAATCGAACCCAGACCCTGGAGGTGCAAGGCAACAGTGCTTACAGAAATGTTTTATTTATTTATTTATTTATTATTGTTTTGACAGTGGTGTAAAATAATTTAACATCTTTCTGGGGGGAAACGTTTGATTTAAAAAATTACCTCAGAATTATACATTTTGTTCAGCGTCCTTTTAAATCAAAGCTCCATAGGTTGTATGGTTTGTTCTTTACTGTTAACAACCTATTTTTTAGTTGGAAAATATTAGTTTTTTTCTGTATAATATTGTGAGTAATTCAGTCATGTGTAACAGCTAACTAATGTGCTTTATGGCATGTGCTGTAGCTAGCTAAAGGGAAAACATTTACCACACAATGCAACGAGGGATGAGCTGAGTGAGGGAAAGCAAAACAAAAACAGCGATTTAATGGCACTCTTGCTTGTGATTTTTACGTTTGTTCTTCCTACTTTCATATTCCCGCCATGAAAAGGAACACTGGGTACGGAGCTACCCGAGCCAACAGACTGCGCGCGACCATCTGTCACTTTCCCGCCAGCGCGCGTCCGTGTTAATTATTGGAGGTGTTGCGTGCGCCAGCTATCCTCATTAAGATTTCACTCTCGCTCTCGTGTGTCTCAGGACACAGCTGCACACCAAGTACTAACACAGTCAGACTCCAAAATGATGAAAATGAAATATTAATAAAGCGTCTGCTTTTTCCTTATGAAAGCTCCAGGCTCTGAGTAACAAGTAATCCAGTTCCATTTTAGAGACATTTCGTATTGATATTCTAATTATCAGTGAATGTGTGTGTGTGTGTGTGTGTGTGTGTGCCTACCAAAAGTCTGGTAATTCCAAAATTGCTGTAATTACACAAGAAAAGCAACGATATTGGTATGTTTCATGAATGAAAACTTTTTTTAATGATCAGATCAATTAATCAAAGTCATGCAGTCAGCTCCCAAGGCGGCCTCCGAGTTCTTCTCAAGCCTGGTCTAGGAACCATCCATTACACCAAAACTGAACATCAAAGCAGGTTGGTTTTGGTGCTAGGGATTTGATTTTCTTTTCTTTCTTTTTTTTAATGTCACTCAAAAAGAAGCTAGCAATAAATACATGAGAAGATTAATTAGCCAGCCCCAATTCTCTCCTGACCTGGATGAGTCCTGTCACCAAAACTACACTGTGACGCCGGGGAATTAAAAGCAGATCCTGCAACCCACACACAACCTTATCCAAATAATTCATACATATTCATACGTAATAAACAATTAAAATGCTTTATCTGCCGGAGGTTTCCACTGACTGAGCCCTCACACGGTGTAAAAAATAAACCTTGGAAAAATGATGAATGACACCCTCATTCTGTCATTTCAAAAATTTCCTGGTCTCCTTGCAAGAAATATGATTGATTCAGCTAATATAAACGGTCCTTTGTATTAATGTAACAACACATTTAGGCCAGGAAATGAAACGTATCTACATAAGCATTGAGAATTTACATGGTTGGGTTAACACCATGTTTGCTTGGCAGATTGCTTTCATCATCTCATGGAAAGTTTTCCAAAAGTCCTTCATGTTTAAATCTTGTCCATTTGAATGTTTGTCTAGAGCTGCCTTTTGCCTTTTTGGGATGGAAACCCAAAGCATCAGGCTGACTCAAGCTGACCAGCGTCTCATCGAGAAAGATTTATCTCACTCATGAGCCATCCACATTCCCTGTGACAGGACAAACACCCCGGCACCCTGCCAACAGCATAAAAATCACTTTCCGAAAGAGGCATTTAGCCTCGACAGATACATTAACAGACGGCGGTCCTGTGTCACCCCATCAATCTGCAGCTCGTTGGGGACCCGATGCAATCCCAGGGCCGCACACAGATCGCTCCACCCAGGCAGGCACATCGCTCCCATGGGTTATGTCCCAAATCCAGCTCCACTCCTTCCTGCTAGGTCATGACTTCTCATGCAATCTAAAGGGGTCTTTGGGTTTAATTTTCAAGGCCATGCAGAGGACCACTCTAAGGAAGGCATGAAAAAGGTCATGACATGGTGTTGTGTTTGGTTGTAATGCCTCAAATAGAGAGGCATCATAAACATTTATGAGATTTATCAATCAACACTGAAATGGAACATTGTGCCAATGCCTGGACATGAGAACTGATATACTGTAGAGCTGGGGTCACTGTGCCTGATAGTCCACTGTGTAACTGAGGAACTACGCTATGTCACACAAAAATAATGGAACATTTAGTCAGTGTTAAGAATATATGTAAACCTAAACTCTTCTATTTGATCAAGTTTACAGTATTATTTAACAAGATTAACTGAAAGAACATGATTCCTTATGCTCCTAGAACCACTCTTTCTGGCATATGCCCCGTACCATCAGGGAAGAATAACTCCACAGTTCAGATAACCTGTATATTCAGTACATGCAGGTCATCAGCTGACTTCATTGTATTGCCAGATAATTTTGCTGAGCCTAAACCTGAGCAACTGAAGCAACACCAGATAACACTGCCCGCACAGGCTTGTACAGTTGCCACTATGGCTGAGGGGTGCTTCGATTCATGCACTTTCCTTATTACCCTGACGCGCCCACTGCTCCGAAATAGGGTCAATCTGGACTCACTGGACCACATGAAGTTTGTCCATTGCCAAGTCCAATTTTTATGCTCTTATGCAAACTGAAGCCGTTTTTTCTAAATACTGTAGTCTCGTTAACAAGTATTTTTTCCTCTGGTTACACAGTTTATATACAGTAGTAGCATCTTCTCCATGAATACAGGAAACGTCTGACAGCGTTGTCAAGAAATGCAAAGCTACTCACTGCATCAGTTACAGTTAAAATAATTATTGCCAGCTGAAATAGTATTTCAGCCTTTTAGTATTTTAATCAGGCCTTTTTAGTATTTTATCATTTAACCAAACACTGACTGTTTTTTTTTTTTAGCCAGGCAATGCATTTTACATCCATAATTAAACTGATCAAAACAATAAGTTATTTTTATTATTATTATTATTATTTGGGCAATATATATATATATATATATATATATAGTCATATATTAGTAAAATATTTTAGAAGTAATGCCAATTATAATTCCTCTTAAATGTGTTCTTCAGGTCTAAAAGTTCAAGAACAGAAAGCTTTACTTATTGTTTTGATTATATATATATATAATCAAAACAATAAGTAAAGCTTTCTGTTCTTGAACTTTTAGACCTGAAGAACACATTTAATTTCCCCGTTAGGGAAGCTTTCTTCCAGAGAATATTACATGGGCATGATTTTCACAAACATTCTGATAGTTAGACACGAACAACAGTGCAGTTTTCCTCTAAACATGTAGGTCTTACTAGTAATGAAGTAATGAATATTACATTATTTGCTTGCCTAATCACTTTTGTTCTAAATTACACACCGTCCAAATTATACACTGGGTGTTTTGCCTAAAATTGGAGGTGTGTTATGGGTTTAACAACCTTATAAACCAAAGAATGATTTCAGGTCCCAAATTGTGAACATGAGCGGTTGTTTTTTCCTGGGACAGAGACTACCACTAATGAAACTAATTAAACCAACAACGATTTAGGTCTCCCCAACCTTCTATAAGCACCTGGTGAGCAACAAATGTGCTCCTCTGTTTGCAGATTTGATTCCATGCAGCCTGATTTGCTTAGAAGAATGCTGTGCGGTGTGAGAGCAACTACACAATCTACCACCGACGGAGAGAGATGCAGGGGCAGACTGGTTCACGCGGCGACCTGGTTTCCTGATGCCTGTCTCTAGACGCTGTACAATTATTATTTTGACATAGGGGAAGGGCTTAGTATGACTTCTCTCTATCCCCTTCTCTCTCTCTCTCTCTCTCTTTCTCTCTCTTTCTCTCACGCTTTCTCACACAGCAATTTTCCACATGAGCAGGCCAAGAGTAGAGCGAGCTGAGCATGCCGTGTGGATCCTTGGGCCTTGATGAAGAGCAGCGGCCTTGCTGCTTAGCCTGAGTCGTTTTGACGGGTCACAGCTGTGACAAGGGTTCGCGCAGGTTGCCGATGAACTCTTGAGCAATGAGCTGTCAGCCCTGTCCGCTGACAGACAGATAAGAGCTAGGAGAAGGTAGGCTCACATGGTCACTAGGCCAAAGTGACTTTGGCAGTTTGCCTTAGCTGATCAGCTTAGCGATACGCTGATTTATAATCGGTCGTTTGGATCGCTTTGAAGAGATATGAAGCATATGTTAGGGGCAATGCAAGGGCAGGAGGGATAAACTGTGTTTCTGGATGCGTGTTCATAAAAAAAAAAAAAAAAAAAAAAGGCACTAATCTAGGGATCAGGTTCTTCCGCAGGTTTATCTGTGATCTGAGGCCTCCAAATAGCTCCCAGCTCCTCAAATGCTTTATGAAGTCCAGGTCTGATGTATTTTGAAGATATGTTTAGAATCTCTTAATTTAAGGCTTCGGGGCTTTCTCCCACACATCATGAATACCTATTGAACTTCTAAGAGCTGATGATAAACAGGAAAGAAATGGAGTGGGGAAGCTCAGTGTTTTGCTTAATTATCAAAGAATCTGTTGAAAACTGTCATTTTTCAAGCTAAATCGTGGCGCAGTAACACACACAGCACTCTCTCTTCTCCATGCGCATATACACAGAGATATAGTGAAGATTTATGTGACAGTCAACTAATTGCGTGCTGCCATTTGTCTTGAGGAACCGTCACCTGATCTCCACACAAGCAGTTCAGAAATGCAACCGCAAGACAGAACTAGGCGTACCAAATACAGCCATTTAGTACAGTTACAGTATAAACATGAGGCTACAAATCTAGTTTAGATGCTTGAGGTATTATAAATGAAGGACAGTTGAACATCATGATGATGAAAGATGTAATGTGTTGTTTGAGTGTTAGAATTTGACAATTATTATTATTTTAAACGGTTAAATAGGCATATCCGAAATGTCCTGGGGGATAAAAAATTATCCAGGGGAAAAAATATGGTGTGTGTGATAAATTGCATTCCTGTATCAAAGTATTATAGAATCAATCATAGTAAAGTACATATACAAATAAATAAATTCATTTCTTATGTTCTTGTCATTGATTTCATAAAGTACATAATGATTTTATTTTTAAAAGTTATTTTAAAGATTATATTTTATTGTATACTGTAGGTATGATTTATATGGGAGACTTATATCAATTCAGTTTGTCTTGCTTAGATGATCATTATTTAGTGTCATGTTGTGTGTAAATGGTCTTACATTGTCTCAGTAAAGACATTTTTAAGCACTACAATACCGAGCGCATGTGCATTGTGAATGAGATGTTATATTTAGTTCGTAGTCCATAAGTAGGCAATATTTTATAATTTTTTTAGCCTATATGCTATAAAATGTATTCTATAATTCTATGATTGATTTGTACTATTAAAGCAATACAAGCATCAAAAACAATATATACGTGTATATTATATTATATATATATTGCTTGTATTGCTTTAATAGAAAGATCTGGGACTTTATGTTGCATAACTGAGTAGATCTTAATATCTATTATAAATGTTATTATTTCACAGGCTTATGGTATGGTATAGTATGGTGGTGTCATATTGTGCATGCCAAAATATACTTTGTACTCTGGTGAGTAGTAAACCCTTAAAATTCAGACATTTTGTGAACTAACGTGAGCATGTCTACAACATCACAGACGTTAAGCAGAAGTACATGTGTATAAGTGCGATACGCAGGGCAAAGAGTATTGACAAGGACCTGGATTGGGAACCATTACTCTGTGGCATTTTTCTACCCCTGACTGAATGACTACACTTTTTATCTTGTAAAGAGTAAACACATCCAGAGGTCTTTCCCAAGCAGACAGGGAGGTGTGCAGAATGTTTTTTTTTTTTTTTTTAGTTTAGGTGTTGGAAAAGGGATGTTTTTCTGAAGTAAATGTGCAAAAGTGCAGAGAAGCAAGAATGACTCCTGGTTTAAATCATCTAGCCATGCTTTTCTTTTTTTTTTTTCATTCTTTTTCTCCCCCTCCCTCTCTCTGCCTTTCTCACTGCTTCTCTCATGAGATCAGGAATGTAGTGCACGCCCTGCACCTTCCCTCAGGGAGAAGGCTTTTTAACGATTGAAACCTGACACCATTTCTGCGTCCCATAAGCAACTGTGCTGTAACTCACATCAAAGGCACCCGGCGTCAAATCACAGCACGGCTGTAAATTCACCTGTCACTCTCCGACCAATCCGGAGGCAGCATTAAATCAGCCCTGTCATGCTCGTGGCCAATGGCAGAGCGACGGTAGTAAATCTGTCAGGCCAGGGTCTGTTAACGGGCACCATGGTGCAGAAGGGGGAATCCGCAGGGAGGTGGGGTAGCAGAAGTGAGAGAATATGAGAGAGAGAGAGAGAGAGAGAGAGAGAGAAAGATGAGGTATGGGGGATGGGGAGAGAGGAAGATGGAGGATGGTAGAAGGACAGAAAAAGGTTGTAAGCTGTGCCACCAAAATACAATATCCTTCCTTCCATCTTTTCCTTTATCCTTTTACTAACATGAATCTAAATCAAATCAGTTAGCGCTGAGGAAAGGCAGCCACATGGGAAAAGAGAGCACATGGCCGCCCCAGGGCTTCTTACTGAATAAATAGCACGCTGTAAAAAAAAAAAAAAAAAAAAAAAAAAACCTCGTAAAGCTTTATAGCTATCACTGCTATCTGGTGTTGTGTGTCTGTTATTATGGGAACATTTCACATTAGACTTTCATCACTAAATTTGATCTGCATTAAGTGCTAGGATATAGAGTAACTGACTAAACTACTTGTTGCAAGAGCTATTAATCTGATAAGAGTATGGATGATACGATAATTCCCATCTTTATTGGTTTTAAGGTCCTGGGCCAACGGTTTGGAGTGTAAACCCTTGAAACCAATCTCCACCCTTAAAGGCATGCTCACGTGCTCAGAGCGAAATGTGCAAGAGTGGCAGCCAGATGTTCTCACGCATACAGGCGGTCAGGGCTGGGGACAGCAGTGTGTCAACGTAGCACAGCAGGCCAGTCTCAAGGATCTGAAGACATGTCTTTTTCTTCCTAAATCATACAGGGTGTCTTTTTTTTTTTTTTTTTTTTTAAATAGGAGTTGGTTTCACCGGCGGTTAGCAGTTGGAAGCTCGACTTCAGCCTGTTTTCAATAGGGACGCAGTGCCAAAAAATGGTGACTAATAGTGCAGGCAGAACCGAAAAATAGAAATATCCAAACAAGCTTTTCGACATGTGCACCAGCCTGGCTGATGGATGTGGCATAGCTTTGAATCTTGAATTTATGTGCTTTTTCCCTCCAAATGCCCATTCTGTATGCTTAAATGTTGAAATCTAGCCGAGGAATAACATCTTATTCTTTTTTAGGAAAGATCTCGAAACCATAATGTGTTGTATAGAAATTATCTATTTTCCTGTCAAGACATTTCTGGGAAAATTAACCGTCTAGTGTGTGTGTGTGTGTGTGTGTGTGTGTGTATGTATACAATATATATATATATATATATATATATATATATATATATATATATATATATTGTGTGTGTGTATACAGTATAAATATTAAAATATATATAAAAAATTTAATAAAATAATTTAGTCACGATATTCCGCTGTATTTTTATATAATTTATTTACACGTAAAATTTTGAAAAGCATGCAATTTGAGGCTGAGCTCTAATTGGATTTTTTTAAAATCATCCTTGGGGTACAGCCCTTGTTCTTAGCGAATCAATATTGTTTTTAAATATTTGGGCACATATGATTGGACCATTCTCAACGAGTCTTATTAATGGTCAGCAGATTGTTAGTTAATGTATTGAATAGTGATTGACGTGGAATCTAGATAAATATGAGAGAAAATTCTGTCATTTCTTTGCTAAAATACCCCTTCGCAAGGCGATCGGACGAAGAAAGAAACAGAGTTAAAGAGCTTGGACCAGATCGACCTGATCTTCTAAATAAGCAGCAGTCAAGTGATCGTGGCCGAGCTTACACTCTGAGCTTTTCCAATTCTTATGGCTATTTACAGACGATTATTAAAAGTTTAATTTTAATTTTGTTTGCGCCCCCTCCCCACCAGCTGCCACTGTATATAATAGTCATATGTAAAACTTTGTGCCTGATCTTTTAATTCAAATTTAAGAATTCCCAGTATTTGGCAAATAGAACCACAAATAAACAACAACATTTTCCCACTGTGCCATTATTCATTTAACAAAAATTAAGCCAAAACTGAAAAAAAAGGCATGTGGGCAGTACTAAGCCCTAAACGCTTATTATTTTATCCTTTATCAGCAATAACCTGTATGACTTTATCCATCTCTCACTTCATTTTGGACAATTCTTCTTTACCACATTGCTTCAGTTCACTGAGGTTTTTGGGCATTCGCTTATGCACAGCTCTCTTCAGGTTCCACCACAGCATTTCAATTGGGTTGAGGTCAGGACTTTCACTAGACCATTCCAAAACCTAGATTCCTTTATTTTTTAGCCATTCTGTGAGGTTGTTCTGTTGCATGACCTAATTTAGACCACATTTTAGCAGTCGGACAGATGGCTTTATATTTGCCTCAAGTATATTCTGGTATGCAGAAGAGTTCATGGACAATTCAATGACTGTAAGGTGCAAAGCTCAGATAATCACCCCAAAGTTTTGTGAACCTTAGTCGTGCTTCCATGTTCTTTTTAGACATAAGAGGCTTCCTCCTGACAGCCCTTCCTAACAAACCCTACTTGTTCAGTCTTCTTCTAATTATGCTGTCATGGAATTGAACATTTAACATACTCACTAAGGCCTGTAAAGGAGAGGCACTGGTGGATCAGTGGTAGGTGTATCACCTACCATGTGGAAGACATCCCAGCCAGTGCCTAAATACCAGCCACTGGATGCTGTGCTGGTCCCAAGCCCAGGCTAAATGGAAGGGTTGCATCAGGATGGCAGATAACCTATGCCAAGCTTGTATGTGGTGACCCCTTGCTGGGAGAAAACACACAGTTGAAAGACCAACACACAGTGAGGCCTGTAAAGGCCTCTTTCTCTAAGCGTTGCACGGTTTCATCTTGAGGTGAATGTGCTGGGACGTCCACTCCTGGGAATATGGCAACTGTCTTGAATGCTTTCCACTTGTGAACAATCTTTCTCACTATACAATGTTGAAATCCAAACTGTGTAGAAATTGTTTTATAACCCTTACCAGATTGATGTGCAGCAACAATTCCTCTGTAAGACGATTAAGACCATGCTTATGTCTTTCCCTCTTGGCATTGTGTTAACACATACCTGAATGGTCCAGACCAGCAAACTGCCAAACCTTCTGCTTTTTTAGAGGTCAATTAATCAAAGGCTGATGATTAGCAGGTCCTGGCTGCTACTTCCCCTCTTAAATCCTGTGGAAGCATTAAGGGGGTACTTATTATTGCCTGCATTTTTATACATATTTTTGGCTTCATTTGTGTTAAATAAATTATGACATGGTAAAAAAAAGTCACATGTTGTTTGTCTGAGGTTGTATGTGCCTAATACTGAGACTCGCTATGATCATAAGAGTTTTAATACGAAAAAAAAAAAGGAAAAACATAGAATTAAAAGTTTTATCTATGACTCTATATATGTTGAAATATAGATTACCAAAATGTAATTCCTGCTCTTTAGTTCTGAACATGTAAATCCCCACAGAAATATAGTGTTGTATTGATTTTGATTGCCGTTGGTATCAAAATCATATAAAAATGAAGGCTGTTGTGTTGAGAGCAAAATGGCTTTCTGAGTTATAGGTGATTCAGAGAAAAGCAGCAGCACTGCTTGTTGTTTTTGGTCTCCTCAGCTTCCGAGCTGAAATGATTTTTTTTATTCGATAGGAATCCGTAAATGGCCCCGGTGAGGGTGTGTGCTGCCGTAAAGCACGTCAGGTTGTGCAAGGCCCAGCATCTGTGTGTGTGTGTGTGCGTGTGTGTGTGTGTGTGTGCGTGTGTGTGTGAGTGTGTGGAGCTCAGCAGTGAGACTAGTAAAACAGCCTCTGCCATCTTATCTCACACAGGCCTCGTGCACGTCCACAGCCTGACTTCCCTTTCTATCCGAGCTGCTCTTCATTATGATCGATTTCCTTGACCTAAATTTGTTTATAACAAAAAGCAGGATGTAATCTTCGACCATTTATCGTAGCAGTCCTGTTTGCACAGCTTTGTGTGTTTGTGTGTGTGTGTATGTGTGTGTGTGTGTGTGTGGGGCCTTGACTAGGGTGATCCATTCCAATCATTGTGATCTCTCTTTTCTCTGGACGCAAATCAGGCTCATTGGCATACACACCTAAACACTTCTTTTAGCGCGCTCATAAGTGTAATCTATTGACCATTACTCACTTATGTATAGCCACTGGTAACACAACACGGGCAACCGCACATGCTCGGTGCATCTATCAATTCCAGGCCACAAGCCTAGATGTCCTTGACAACTTTATGGCATGTTATGTATAACGTGTCAAGCTGCGGTGTTTTATTCTATTATGCCTGTTACTCTATAATTAATCTAAATTGCCTTTTTTTTTGCCTTTTATATGGCCGTGCCGCTATAATTAGGAGATGAAAAGGGAGTCGCCGAACGCCTGCAGGTGCAATCAGGTGCCCAAAACCAAATGTCAGCTGAGAATATACAGGTTTCACAGGCTGACAAGAATTGACTTGTGGGAAAGGAACAAATCAGTGCTTAGACAATTACAGTGTTGATTTGAATTTTGGAGAAAAAAAAAACCCTGACCCTGATTATTTGAATAAATCTCAAGTAGAATAATCAAATGGTCTGTTATGGGAATACAAATCATACCAGACACAGGTCTAATATATCATATAACTGTCATGATTTTTATTTTTAAACCAAATCATTACAACCTAGTTTACATTTACATTTAGGCATTTGGCAGACGCGCTTATCCAGAGCGACTTACAAAAAGTTCTAGTTCTAGTACATGTGCTTGCTCCATCTTACAATAATACAGCTGGAATGTGAGTACATCATATTATTAGATGACAGATGATGATTAACAGCAGCTCTGATTCTGATCAGTTGTTCCCGCAGTAATTTAAAGCACAGGGGTATATTAATGTGCCTTGGAGATATTAGACTAGATGGACAGAATACTAATAACACACTTGTGCTCTTGATTATGGCGATGTTTGCTTTTAACGATATTAAACGGTTTGCTGAACTTTTAAGGACGGAGTCTCCAATGTCACCGCTTTGTCCAGTGTAAGAAGGAAAAACAATTTCAGATGCACTGTTATAGGAAAATAGGCGGCACGGTGGCTCAGTGGTTCGGGGTCTGTTGCATGTTGCTTGGTGGGTTTCCTCCGAGTATTCGGGTTTCCTCCCGCGGTCCAAAGACATGCAGATTAGGTTCTAATTGGTGTTCCCAAATTGGCCGGAGTGTGTACAGTAAGTAAATGAGCATGTGTGTCCTTGATGGATTGGCTCCCCGTCCAGGGTGTACCCCGCCTCGTGCCCTAAGCCTCCTCGAATAGGCTCCAAGCCCCCTGTATACAGGACAAAGTGGTATAGACAATGAGTGAGTGACTGTTATAGGAAAATAATCAGTCTCAGGGTGGTAATTTTAGCTCCACCATACCGCATCATTGATTATTTTCTCATAACATCATGCCCGTAAGTGTTATATGTTCTTATTTATTGTACTGTACATATCTGCCTCTCACACACTCACAAAAATCTTACATCACACTCATCCGTAAAATCGAAAAAGTTATACGATGGTCAGCAGTGAAGTTGACGTCCAGTCAATACTTCATACTTGTCCTGGGCGTCCTGCTCATATCTGCAGCAGCGGTGGCTCGCTCCTTTCGAGCAGTAAATCACCTCCCTATGAAGGAGCTACTCCACTTAATCGGTGGAGGAAATTCAAGTGCTGAAAGCTCTACCGTGTTTGAAATAAAGCCCTGCAAAAGTCTCTACACGCCTCGGCAGCCAAGAGAATGGAGTTTTGCCCCTCTTTCACCTGAATACAAGGGAATTATTAAAGACAGATCAGAAAAAGGAGACGAGAGTATATTTAAAAATAAATAAATAAATAAAATAAACAACTGTTTCAGGATCAGACTTTAAGCTCAATTGGGAATGAAAGCTGGTCTGAGAACAGATGCCTTTTTTTTTTTTTTTTTTGGACAGGGCTGTATGTGTATATTACCAGGCCATTAATGGGGTCGAGCACATCAGCATGAGTGGTCTCATGTCACCTCCAGTCCCCAGGTCTACATCATCACAGCATATCTATAACACACAGCTTGTCTTTGGCATTACTCCAGGGACAAGTTTTCATTTGCATAGAAAAAGAGGAGGGACATGAAATTTTCAACCTTCACAGCTGGTGTTGACACTAACATGTAGAGCAGATCACCCATGAGATTTCAACACAGAAGAAGAGCTACTACACGGTTATCGTCCCCCCCCCCCCCCCCCCCCCCCAAAAAAAACGTATATAAATATTAAATAAAATTTAATCTTTAAAATAATATAAATCATCATGTCCTTTAACCATGGTCCAGAGTACAAAAAAATAAAACCGCAGAAAAAAATACTATTTCTAGTACTACTTCTATTAGTATATTATTAGTAATAATATAATTATTATATATAATGTATAATATTATATAATTAACATATTATTTTATTAAAACATGGCGTTTTTTAGTATTAGTTCTCTTTGTACTCTCACTTGTGTTAATGTTGCATATATATCCAAGGTGCACTGCCAAATAAAAAGTTGAACTGTCAAATTCTTTATGCATTTTTATAAATATACATAATGACAGCATTAATATACAACTACTATATTTTTTATTTTACTAATTTCAAGTTGGAAGTGGTCTAACATTTAGCAATTACTTCAAGTGCTTCCTGATAGAACAATTTTAAATGCATAACGAATATTAAATATTCTCCCATATAACTATAATTTTATAAGCAGATAATAATATGAATAATATAATAAAGATAATAAATGACATTGAATATATTTGCATTTGCACTAGATAACATTTCATGCTGTGCCTCTGATCTTGCACCAGAAGATGGAGCTCTTATCCAGATTCTGAGTGCAACACATGTAAGGTCTAGTTCCTGTTTCAAGTACTCAGCGCAAGACTTAACAACAAAAGCATGAACCATATATTTTGTTTAAAGCAAATTCAAGACAAACTGGAATACTGGCGCAATGATAAAACAGTCATTTTTATTTCAATCATAAACATGGACATGGAAAACAGCAGGAAGTGTGGATCGCTGGAATGTACTTGAATCACATTGGTCTTTCACACAGCCTTGTGATATTTCCTCACACACGCTCTTGGGATGGAATAATCAGAAAGTCTCCGCAGAAATGCAGACGCTTACTTACTTTTTTCGTCAGGATTACTGAAAGAAAAACGGTTCACGTGACGACAACGACGTCACACTGCATCTGCAGCACTTTAACATGATAACCGGACCAAAGTTTGCATAAAACAATAGGACTCTATTTGTTCCTATCTTAAGGTGTACAAAGAGTGTATTCAATGTTTGTTTTTGTCCTTTAGGATAACCTACAATCTCACAGCAAGGGGGGGGGGGGGCAAATTAAAAAGGCAATAGTGATGACAGGAGTGAGGATGAATGCACCGTCGTCTTGGTGGAAGGGAAGAGCAGGTGAGATCTATCGTAGGAGAGACCATTTGATCTGCTCTTTGGCTGACTGCAACACCTGGAGGAGAAAAATCAATAAATAAATACAATGAAAGCTGGTGACATCCACATACACAAGTATTTAAGGACAAAACTATAGATTTCGGGAGAATAAACATTGAAATTTGTTTCTTTGCATATCCCAGGAAGAAATCGCAGGGTCTACCATGATACAGCACCCCTGTGTTAAGGGCCTTGGAGCTGGAGCTTGAATCACTGACCTCCTGATCAGTATCCCAAAGCTTTAACCCCTGACCGATCACTGTTTTAATTTCACACATATAGAGTATATAAAATTGTGTTCATGTGTGTTGTAACTTTTATTCCACTTATACCACAGAAACTGGACTAACATACAAATACTTACTTAATAAAACACCACACTGAAGGATTTATCTGATAATTGGTACATTTAATGTTGTGGAACGACCACAAAATCTGGCATTTGCTGTAACCACTTATAACGGCGCTATAAATCCTGAAGCCGGTGCCTCTTCAACACTGACATTTATTCGCTCAGAAAATTCCACCATGTCAAGAATTACTAAATTTTTAATCCACTAATTCAGGCTGCAAACAGAAATCTATAACTTTACAGCATCTGTGAAAGCACTACTAAATTAATATGATGGGGAAGTGGGCGGGGATTTCAGGGAAATCAATTATCATCAGAGGGAATGCTGATTGGTTCATCTGCCTTTTCTTTCTTTCTTTCTTTCTTTCTTTCTTTCTTTTTTTTTTATGTAATGGGATAATGGGGATGGTCTTTTGAG